>JACGCM010001891.1:0-580343 GCA_014058105.1 Kingdonia uniflora | reverse complement strand
TTGACATTTTTAACTTGTGCAATAAATAATTTTAATCATAATATGGACATTTCAAGTCAATTAATTTTATTATTTTCTTTTAAGATCATCCGCCATATAAGCATTTATTATTTTTCATTAGCCTATACAATTAATTTACAGCTAATTCTGATCAAATATGATTAATTATATATTAAACTCGACTAAATGTGATAATCTTACGTTTAATTTCAAGCAAAATGAAGAAAAAATAAACCATAATCTCCGATCTTTACCGATTAATCTTTTTTTCAAAATGTGAGATAATTAATACCTAACTCGATTAAAAAACCTTTGCGAAACTCTGCCTGCCTGTGAACAATTAGGATAATCCTGACTAATCTTGTTTTTAGCTTTAAGATTAATCCATACGAATTTCCGAGCTAAATCTCATGATCTAAATACGATAAAAATCTTATTCAATTTTGTCGAATAATAGACCTTCGCTAAATTTTTAGCTAGAACTACTTGAGGTTTCAAGTTTTCATGTTAGACTCACAAATATCTACATTATGTTTAACAAACTTTGGAGAAACCAATATTGGCAAAACTTCTTCAAAATTTTATGGATTTTTTTTCTTCTATAATTTCCAAAATGATTTATATTGCTCAACATACTCGATACTTCTAGCTAGCTAATATTGATGTATTTCTAACATAACCCACATTCTAAGACTTTAATTCGGATGTCATATCATATAATTAATGGCTCTGTCGACATAACCTTGCATTAGCTATAGATACAACATTGAAGAATCTTCCCCCGGAATATCGCTTTCGTCATTTGTTTTGGTTGTGCGCGATTCTGACCCACAAATAATATAAATCATGAAATAGACCCAACCACGAATTATGAGTCATCTTCATTTAAGATAAATCGACATCAATTCATCTTTTAATTCCTCGATCAACTACAATTGTTCGAGTACATCATTTCCTCACGATTTACTAAATTTTTGCTACAAATATAGGGTTGGCATGGGTCGGGTTTGGGGCAGGTTGAGCAATACCATCCCATACTCGCCAAAATTCCCACCCCCAAACCCGTGTGCCCCAATAGCCGTTTAACTTAATGTGGAATACCCAAAACCCGCCCCCCCAAATTTGTAAATACCAAACTCGATCGGCTCCCGCTTATTATATTTGAGTATTCACAAACCCCCCCTTAACCCATATGCTTTTTGATTTTTGAAGTAACTAAGCCCTTATAAAAGATCAATGATCTCAGAGTTAATTTTAGAAGAATAAAAACAAATGAACTCTGGAAGAGATGCATTTCAATAAATTTTTGATAAAAAGATATTTGAATCAAGGAAGTCCTAAATTCGATTATATAAGAGATCTTTTCTTCACTTTTGAGTTTCTACTTCTCTTGAGATGTAAGCTTTGGCTTTTTGAGGATAAGAGAGAGCTTTAGTGTTGACGGCTTTGGAAGAGATAAATCTTTTGTTTCACCATTTCGGTCTTCAAATAATCAAAGTTTGTCATTGTGGGCATTAAGGGAATTACCAACTAAATGGGTGTACTTGGTCCCCAATTATTAAGCCTAAAAACATATCCATCTCATTTATTAACAAGGAATTTTTTTAATACAAAACCCGCCCCATACCCGGCTAACTCGTACCAAACCCACCCTCGGGATTCGACGAGGCAAGTTAAAGTGCCAGCCCAACGAAAGCAAATACAACAGTTCTTCAAGAACTTACCAGAAATATCATAAGAGCATCCACAGCACTAGGTACACCATAACGCGCAGGGTAGATTTGAGAATCCATGCTCTTTTCAAATCCTTCACCTCCCGGCAGCTAGGTCCGAAATCCACGTGACACAGTTTTTCCACCCTCAGGGTGGATTTTTGGTAGATTACTGTCACGCCCTTCGACTACGTATAGCCTTCGATCCAATAAGATGTTGATACTTGTCAAGCTTCCAGTCTCCCTGCCACGTACTTTTGAACTGCGTATATAGACAACGACTTAGATTAAAACACGTGGACGACTTAATTTAACTCAAACCAAATGTCTAATTCTGTCGCGCAGTTTAGAAGTGGGCGGCAAAAGCCTGCATGAAATATATGTTGGTTCCCTTTATTTCTTAGTTTTTTCCTTATCAACTTGGACAACAAGATGCTCAACGGCTATAAACGGCTAGTTTTTTCTCTATCTGTAAAGCCCATTCATCTTCTACTATCTTAATCTTCACAAATCAACTCATTCATTTATATCTCAAAATCAACTTTCTTTATTTGTTATCAATTTTGCCGAATCTTGTCTGACAAATCCTGGCTGACCTACTCAAGTCTGACATATCACTCTCATCTTTGGAGTCATCGTATTAATCATCGTCCGAAAGCGAAGAGCTCTTCCAACGTCAAATTGAGATATTGTACGAGTATAGCAGATTATGATTGAGATGGGAGAAGCAGAAGAAAAATAGCAAGATGCGACATCATCACGAAAGCGGGTAGGTAGAAAAATGGAAAGGATTGACAAGCGGAAAGGCCGTGATCATAAATTGGGGGAGGTTAGCCTTAATCGGGATTACTTCGGTGATAACCCAAAATTTAAAGGTATCCCATTTCGTCGTCAATTCCGTATGAGCGAAGGTGTGTATCAACGTATTTATGATCAAATACTTTCTTCGAGCCCCTATTTTATTTTATTTTAAAATGTCGCTAAGACGACGGCTTATCCTCGCACCAAAAGATAACGTGCGCACTTCGCATGTTATGTTACGGTACGAGCGCAGACGTCCAAGAAGAATACCTTCGGATTGGGGAGTCCACATGGATTTTGTGTTTGAAAGATTTTGTAAAACTATTATAACACAATTTAAAGTTCAATACCTTAGATCTCCCAATGAAGATGATACATTACACTTGTTAGAAGTGCATGGATCGCGAGGCTTCCCAGGGATGTTAGGTAGTTTAGATTGAATGCATTGGAAATAAAAGAATTGTCTTACCGGGTGGGCATGACATATACCAGGTATAAGAAAATCCTGACGGTAATTTTAGAAGCAGTTGCATCGCATGATCTTTGGATATGGCACACATTTTTTTGGGTGCCCGTTCTAACAACGATGTAAATGTCTTGTATCAAGGGTGGCTTTTCAATAACTTGTCTAATGGAGTTGCGCCGCCATATATTATAATATAAGCACGGTACGCACTCTATGGGGTATTACTTAGCAGATGGAGTCTATCCAAAATGGCAAATATTTGTTCAAACCATAAGAAATCTATTCAACGATGCCGAAAGACATTTTTCAAAGATGCAAGAAGCACGCCGAAAGACGTAGAACGTACTTTTGGGGATTACAAGCTAGGTTTCAAATATTGTCACACGATGCGAGATTTTGGAAACCTAGTGATCTAAGAAATGTTATGTACCCATGTATAATCCTGCACAATATGATCGTCGGAGATGAACGTCATACTTACATATGGCAAATGAACACTGATCCCGAGTTTAAAACATCTGTGAAGAATTGGAAGAAGGACTTAAATCTAAGACACCCGATTAACACTATAGCATAGTATATCTAGAAGGTTCATGAAATTAGAAATGAAGGTGCCCATTTCTAATTATGAGATGAACTTGTCGCGCATTTGTGGAATCAAAAGGGGCGGAGTAATTGTAGTCTTTATCATTATTTTTTATTTTATAAAGTAATGTATTTTGTTTCCAAGTTTTATGTTAAAGTTGTAATCTATTTTGTTTCCAAGTTTTCATCATTGTAACACAATCTCAGGTCCAGTAAGAAAGAAGTAAGAAGCAGAGTACATTATGGTAGAGTATATCCAAAAGGTTTAAATACGAATACGATTAATAATAATTTTAAGGATTACGCACGATTAATAACAATTTTATTAAAATAATGAAATTACATAGAACTTAAGAATTACCATTAACGCTAAGGATTTCATCAATCTTCATCACTAGAAGCATCGTCATCACTTGGACACTGCTCCTTCAGCTTCTTTAAATATTCTTTAATTTGTTTCTTCATCCAACGCCTTTGTGCCGGTTTTAGGTTACTTGGGTCCGTTGTCATCAACTTAACCATATGTGCATCTTCGACACCTTTTTTTCGAGTTAGTTCCACTGCACGCCTCCTTTGAATCTCAGCCTCTCTAGCCAACTTTAGTTCCTCTCGTGCTTTAGCTCAAGTTTCCTTTTCCTCTTTCTTTTGCTCGTCTTTCTTATTCCATGCCTTCATTATGTTGGTCGTTGTCTTAAGCATCTTCTTCCCCCAATAACCTATACCTGACTTTGTCGCTTCTTTTGCCTTGTATTTTTTTTTTGTTGTCCGGTCGTACATCCCCGTAAGAATATAGTGGTGCATTCACGTCAATAGAATCATCCGGAATTACAATATTTGGAGTACTTGATATAGGTGCTTCATGATCGGTATTGGTAAAGTTACCCGGGTAATCATTAAAATTTGACTTCCTAGCGACGTTGCGGCCGGGTTGCCCGATGTAATAAATTTGTGACCATTTTGGGCAAGTTTCCAAAACTTTGTACGCTTCCCCAAGTGTAAATGGTTTGTGTTGTAGTTGTACGAATGTATCGTATGCCATACGTTCCTAGAAATCAAGTTAGAAAATTCTTCATCATATGATTCACCTTTGAACATTAATAAAATAAGAAAAATTAATGAAATATTTACAAAGTCAGCCATTCCAATACTGGTAAAATGTTGGCTCTCAAGGTCTTGAATGATGCTTTTAAAAATTAAGCATTCTTTATTGAGCCACCCCTTATATGCACAATTGACACCGTTGTACGATCGCCACATCGATTGGTCAACATAGAAAGAGTTGAATTGATCACGCACCTTGAACCAAAATGTAGCGGCTTTTTGGTTGTTCGTGGTAACGAGGTTTGGAGATACTTGGGACCAAGCGCGTGCAAGATTCACAAAGTTATCGGATGACCAATTTTTGGAGTTCTTATATCTTTATTTGTCGTCATCAACTACATCCTCAACTACAATAGGTGTCGATGCCATCTTTTTTTTAGATTTTTCCTTCCCACGCGTATTACTTATCGTAAGAACCGGATTGAGTTCCTCAGCCTCAGCTACATCCTCAACTATAATAGGTGTCGATGTCGTCTTTCTTGTAGACTTTGCCTTCCCGCGCGTATTACTTCACATGAGAACCAGATTGAGTTCCTTGGAGATGACCGGAGAGACAATCGGAGATGCAGCCGATGATGTATTAAGATTTAAATATTTAAACTCCATGTACCTTACATCAGTGTGGTACTCGAACTTCCACCAGCGAAAGCGGTTTGATATAAATAATATGGATTCCCCGGTTGAGGGTACGAGCCTGTATACCCATCAAATTAAGGGTAATATCCTTGGTTTGAGTAATGAGGGTAATATTCATGGGTTTGAGATTGAAATTGATTGTCGGGTGCCAGGAATAGTTGGCGAACATACTTTAGATCTTGGGAAGTATTAGACATTTGTGATGGATCAAATGTGCCGAATTGAAGAGGAAAGACCTCTCTTTGTTAGTTCGTATTGGAGGATTGAGAGTAATTTTGAGAATTAGATTGGGAGCTTGAAGAAGACATAGTGATTTCTTTGTAAGGTAAGGATGGATGAAAGTGTAAAGATTAGAAGAGAGTAGAGTGTAGGAGATGAATGACATTTATAGTTAAAAAACACTAACCGTTAATATGGCCGTTAACAAGTGTCCAAAACAAAAACTAGCCGCAAATATGGTCGTTGAGTTACTTGGACAACAAGTTTCTTCAAACAAACTAGCCGTTATTATGGCCGTTGAGTAACTTGGACAACAAGTTTCTTTAAAAAAAATTAGCCGTTAATATGGTCGTTGAGTAACTTAGACAACAAGTTTCCAAAAAAAAGATTTAAAAAAAAAAAGATTAAACAATATTAATATTCAACATATTTTAAACAAAACATAGTTTAAATAAAATATAGTTTAAACAGTTTTAATACTCAACATAGTTTAAACAAAACATAAATTAAAGTTTTAAATAAAACATAGCCTAACTGGGACCACCTCACTTCGTTTGGCGGGCGCGTCTGCTAAGTGTGAGACTCTCACCATTGGTACATTACACAACCGACTATGTCTGGTAGGAAATGAGCATCTCAGTTATCTCGGATGTCTCTCGGATGACCTCGTGTGCCCATCTCAGCTCCCTCCTCAACTCAATATTATTGTCAACTAGTTACCTCGAGTCTTCATATGCCGAATACTGCATTCCTTGGGATTGATGCCACAACTCATCCATACTATACGTAGGTGGACACGGGTATGGTACCTGCATCACCGGGATCGGTATCCGTCTACGTTGATCATTTATTCCCGCCACATCCATGAACCATCTCATATTATATGGATTGTCGGTCGTCTGAACACCATAGTCTTGCACCTGTGAATACATAGTTAAACTCATCGTAGGTGGCAAGTGTACATCGGGCCTCACTAGATTACGCCCGACGATCCAAATAATTCCTGCCCTCTTTACTAAACTGTAACCGATCTTGGGATTTGGATGAATGACACGTTAATATGTCATGTAATCTACGTCTGAAACAAGATAATTGCAACCATCGTAGAAGTCTACATCTTTCAGACCCTGATATAACTCTCGATCGTACCTTAGAAATTCCATAATCCCTTGAGGGGGGTCATAGGGCGCACTATCATTGCCGGTCATCTGACGCATACAACGGTCTCCTATATACCAAAGCGTACCGTGCCCGTATGGGACTGATACCAATGGAACCCTCTAGAAGCTTAGCGTTGAAGCAACTCTTACCTCTAGACGGATTAATTGCCTAGACCTGTGCCATGGTTGCCAATCTATGTTGGTTTTATCCTTTCATTCTATCATATCTCTGATCACAACAAAAGAATGATGGATTTCAGACCCCGTACTAGCCCTTTCATCTCTCTACACACCCATACGGGGATAAATATGGTTAAAGTTTCGTACCTTCACTAGATACATTCCAACTCGACAGTACTTGAAGAACCAGAACTTCAACATCGCATAGAATCCGATGATCAATTTCTTCACCTTCCCGTCCCTTAGAACTAAGACTTCATCAAACCCCCGATACAAAGCCGCCATAATCGGCATACCCCAGTCAAAAAGTGACACACCAATAATATCGTAGTCTGTCAAGGCTGCAAGATAACCCGCCTGAAGAGATGTGCTACAATTTGAGAAGAAGAAATTACCTATCATATAGGGAATAAATGTTATCGCATACACGATATCCATTTGTGGGTCGTAATTGTTGAGACGTGGATTCAAAGGCTCTTTCCACTTTTTTAAATAGGCGAGAGTGATGTTACCGTACTTGATGTCAGAGCTTGTAATTCCCGGGAACATCTTTTCTGCTTTCTCTAACTTGAAGTACCTCTCATTGTACGGGAGTTCGCAACCCCTCTAAAAAGATATGCCTGTTAGCATGACAAAGTCTAACGCTGTGAAACCCAATTCCCCGCAAGGGAAATGAAAGATATGGGTGGAAGGTTACCACCGTTTCATAAGAGCATGAATGAGACAGTTATCCGAGTTTTTCGCCTTAATTAAGCAAAACTCCTCAAAACCTATATCTTCGACCAACTTCTTCAACGTCGGGTACACGACAATCCATTGGTACCACTTTAGTACCTTATCTAATGATCTCCTACACTGTATTTCATCTTGGTTCTGTCAAAAAAACATATTAACACGTTAGACTTTCATTCAAGCATTTTATCGAACACATTGCAATATACGTTAATAACACTTAAAATTTACACAAAACTTACTGGCATTTTCTCCTATCCAACAGAAATATGGACCCAGCCGTCCGGGAGAATATCAACTCGGTTCAACTCTTCGAGCGTTGGGGAGGGATTGTTGTCCGACGTCAATTGTAACGACCAAATATTTGTTACTTCGGCGTTCCCCCTTCGTTTTACTTCCGCGTTTACGTTGCGTTTAGTTTTGGTAAAATTATACCTCGGTCTCGAACTAGACTCTCCCGACATTTTTAAACAAAAAACGGCGTTGATGACAGAGAAAATAGGTTGGGTTGGGAAACTTGTGGAGTAAGAGTTGGGCATACCTTGGGGATGCCATGGATTTGCCTTGGGTAAAACTTGAAATAACACTTGAGAAAGGTAAAACAAGTTTATGCCTAAAACTTGCAACGTTATGCCGCGCGGTTCTGAACTGCGTGGCTAACTTTTTTTTTAAATTCGACGTGACAATTCCCGCTTGGAGAGATAGAGGGTTGAGATTAAAATATGTGGCTGGATGTTGGTCGTTGGTATTCCCGCGTGGTTCGGAACACCGCACAATTAATTCACCTTGCCTTTTTGATTGAACTGCTGTGGAATTCTCAGGGGTAGATTGGATTCACCCTGGTTTTGGGAAAATCCACCCACCCTAGTGCTGTGGATGCTCTAATAACAGCGGTCTAACATATTTTTCTCCGGCATCTTTTGTATAATTTAGTGGACCCCACTGAATAATTGAATCACCAAAGATTGAATCGTTCAATCAAACCGCTCCAAACTTTCCACGTGTCAATTTCTCCTGTCCTAATTATCCTCGCTATAATAACAGAACCACCAAAGACAAGTTGACACCTGACCAACTCCAGAAGATTTTTTTCCTTTTTTCTTACCTTCTTTATAAATATAATTCTTGTTGATTATCTCGACATTAGAAGAGGTCTGTTTTAAACCCAAAAAGGATAGAGTTGGGGTTGCTTTTATTTTTGACCTTTTACGTGGGCTGCCCCAAAGACAAGTTGACACCTAACCAATTCCAGCAGATTCTTTTTCCTTTTTACCTTTTTATAAATAGTATACCTCCTCTCTCTTCAGATCTTCGTTTTAAACGTCATTCGAGGCAGATCTATGGTTAATCATGGTTGGAAGTATTGCGATCAGTATCTCTAATGGTGAAAAGCTCCTTGAAGAGCTACCTAAGGAGTTTGATCTAAAGGTTGTGATTGCAGAGGCGTTGCCTTTGGTGGTGGATAACAATGGAGGTTTGAAGAGGAAAGAGATTGTGTTGGGAAGGAATGTGCATAGGTCATGTTTGGCGGTGACAGAGCCTGATGCGGATGATGAGGTGGCGGGTGATAGAGAGGCGGATATGGCGAGTGTGTTGGCGAGGTATCGGAAATCGCTCATGGAACGAACAAAGCATCATTTAGGTAGTATAATTTACGCCTTTTGTTTTGTCCATTAGGTTGATCTAACTAAGAATTAGGCTGATCTAACTAATAGCTTAATTTGTTAGGAAAGTAGCATAAAAACTGGGGTTGGCAAAGTAAGAATGAGGCTGATTTAACTAATAGCTTAATTAAGGTTGGAATGATTTATGTTAGTTAGATGTTTATAATGCCTTGATCATAAGGTAGATTGCTGACTATGGTCTCACTCTGAATAAAATTATTAAACTGAAACTGGATGGATGTCTCTGCCCTCTGTGATACTAACCGCTCACATGCATTGGGTAGGTGACGTTGCATAAAAAACTGGGGTTGGCAAAAGTAAACACCATTTGTCCTATTGAGTGTTTAACGCAGTCATGAGGCATGTTGTTAGTCAAACAGTGAGTTGGAAGCCTGTGTTTGCTAAATTCCACAATACACTTTGTGCCTTCTCTTTTCATTTACGGTCTATGCCTTTAAATTTTGAATTCTAAACCAAAGTTGTTATAGTACTTGATTACACAAAAGTAACCTTAAGATGCATAGTAGTAGTACTATCATCTAACTTATCAGATGACTGTAGGGAGTTCTTTACCTTGCTTGTTTACATATGTTCTTCCTTGAATCTAATCTGCCCCTTCTTCTTATTCTTTAGGAAATATTCCCAAAACCAGCGAACACTAACTACAAACATAAATCTGGTTCCCCCATACCACCTGCGCGTTCTAGAATCTTTCTCTTGTTTTTGTTCGTAAACTCTTACACGGTTGCAATTACTAAAGTAACTTAACTATTACATAGTGTTTTATATGATATTTGCATATACTGCGATCCTTGTAAGATTTAAGATGGCCGTTGAAGAACTCTTCTTCAAACCTATAAAATGGTACTTTAAGAGATAATCGGTTTATTTCAGCTTTTATAATCTTATTTTGAAATAAATATTTTCACAGGCTATCCTTATAATCTGGACTTCGACTATGGTGCTCTTGCACAATTACAACACTTTTCTATCAATAATCTTGGCGATCCTTTTATTGAGAGCAACTATGGCATCCATTGCAGACAGTTTGAAGTCGGTGTACTAGATTGGTTTGCTCGTCTCTAGGAGTTAGAGAAGAATGAATATTGGGGCTACATTACAAATTGCGGTACTGAAGGCAATCTTCATGGAATACTGGTCGGGTTAGTAATTTGTATATCATCTAATTTTCTGTCCCTTTATTTTCAGTTATGACAGACTACTATTTTTTCTGGCATGATATAATGATTTTGGTTTGGCATGAGGGAAGTGTTTCCAGATGGGATTCTTTACGCTTCTCGAGAATCACATTACTCCGTTTTTAAAGCCGCAAGAATGTACAAAATGGAATGCATAAAGGTCAACACTCTGGTCTCTGGGGAGATCAATTGTGAAGATTTCAGAACCAAGCTTGTTCTTAACAAAGATAAACCAGCCATTCTGAATGTTAATATAGGTGTGTCCTTGTTCTTCTCACTACACATTTTAATATCAATAAATATGTGTCAGCTCATAACTCAACCTTTTCTAATATGCATGGCAGGTACAATGGTTAAAGGAGCTGTTGGTGATCTTGATTTAGTTATAAAGACCCTTGAAGAAACAGGATTTGCACATGACCTGTTCTACATTCAATGTGATGGGGCTCTATTTCGACTCATGATGTCTTTTGTCAAGCGTGTATGTTGTTCCCTACATTCAATATTTTATTCTTTATTTTTTATGCATCAATTATAGATGAATGTTTGTTAGAGCATCTCCAACTAAAGAGTATGCTGTTCCGTTTTACCATACCGGTATTCCAGAATCGCATACTGTTTTAGTTCAACAACAAATTACATTTTTTTTCTTAGGCGATTAACGGTTCAGCGCCTAACACCAAAAAACCAAATGATATGTATTTTTTCTTGGGCGATGAACGGTTCAGCGCCTAGCGTCTGTTAATTATTACTTTTCCCCTTGGACAGCTGTATTAAAAAAAATGTTGGGCTTTGAACGGTTCAGCGCCTAGGCGGTATGCGCATACTCCTCGCCAAGTTCAAGTTTCGCATACTTTGGAGGGGTATGGGGGTGAGTATGCTGAACACCATACCCCTGTTGGATGGGTTTTTTGCAAGAGTATGGGAAAACCTTAACAGCATACCACTCTGTTGGAGATGCTCTTAGAATATTGAGATTTCACTTGATAGTTTAACCTGCTTTATCTCGTAGGCAGAAGTGTTTCTACTATCTAAACAAATGATCATAATCATCATACCTAGCTTATTTTCTGTGTTTTGAGAAAGTATGCTAGGTAGTAAGATTATTAAAATATCCTTGATAAATTGGATCCTGAAATCCGTAGAAACAAATACAGCATATTATGATTATTTCAGAAAGGGGGACTTCTAATAAACACGGTAGTATTCAATTATATTTGAAATGAATAAAACCACATTATAGTATATCATGCCCAATGAGCAAAGTTAATAGTACTTTTTTGAGCAATGGATAGTCTTTTTTTCATCTTCAAACAACGCGGGCCACGTCGGTGCTCACCCAGTAGATGGGCTTGTCTATCTTCCTCCCTTGTGTTTGTCTTCCTGAAAATTTTAGCCAATGAAGATCAATTTGTCTTGGCCTAAATTTGATGGTATTTCAAAAAGTTTATCAAATGTTGTTTGGTAGCTCAAAGCTGAAGCTGAAGATAAAATTTTTCTAGTCAAAATTCGACCAATTTTTAGAAAGTTAATTGAATTTGTGATATACTTGAAAACCTTTTTCTTTGCCTGACCAAGACTAGTACAACCTAAATGGAAATTTTAGCTATTTGCACCTTAGTTATGAGTGTTCTTCTTACTTTAAAGTAAGAATTGCTTGACCCCGACATGATGACTAGCTTACATCAATTTGCCTTCATAGTCTCCTGGTGCTTCTCCTTTCCAAGATTCAAAATATGGTGTCTTTACCATGTACCATTGACCAAATTTATGTTGTATAGCTAAAAATATTTTTTATAAGTGTCAAGATTGTTCGTGAAACACAGTAACATTTTTATTGTACTTTTGTGTTAAGAAAACTCCGTGATAATAAAAGCTATTTCGTAAAAATATCGGCATACACCAATATTGTATATGTCAGGTTTTATAACCAATGTAACAGTTGAACTGGACATAAAGGTTCTCTCTGACAGATTTATTGGGATATGCTGTATCCGGATTAAACATCCTAGATTTATTGTCAGTATATGGTGTCTCAGTTAAATCTATATGCATCTATATCATTAATGTGATTGAATCTTTGATCTTTCCTCTTGCTAAATTTTCTCCGTGATGATCACGCACCGAAAGTCACGTTTAAGATGCCCGTTGAAAGTGTGAGTGTTTCTGGACATAAGTTTGTTGGTTGCCCAATGCCTTGTGGAGTTCAGATAACAAGGCTGGAACACATTAACGCCCTTTCACGGAACGTTGAGTACCTTGCCTCCCGAGATGCTACAATAATGGGAAGCCGAAATGGCCATGCTCCAATCTTCTTCTGGTACACTCTGAACCGAAAAGGCTACCGTGGTTTCCAAAAAGAAGTTCAAAAATGCCTTAGAAATGCCCATTATCTAAAAGACCGACTTAAAGCTGAAGGGATAGGTGCTATGCTTATTGAACTGAGCAGCACAGTTGTGTTCGGGCATCCACAGGATGAGGAGTTTGTTAGACGTTGGCAACTTGCTTGCCAAGGAAACATAGCTCATGTTGTGGTTATGCCAAATATCACAATTGAAAAGCTTGATGATTTCATGGATGAACTGATTGAGAAGCGTCCAACCTGGTTCAAAGATGGGAAGAGTCAGTGTCCTTGTATTGCGGCAGATGTTGGGAAAGAAAGCTGTGCATGTTCTCTGCATAAGCAAGGCTAAATGTTGTTGACTATGTTTTTTGCTTAGTTCCTCTAGTAAAACTCTTGGTTCTGAATCATATTTATTAGAGAAGAGAATTTGTCTGTTTCAATCATATATTTATTTCATTTCGAGTTCTGGGTGGGGTTTTACAATTGTTCGACTGTGATGGGATACTTGTTCTTGGGCATCCGTACAAGTGTCGGCTGGACGGCGTCATCTTTTTCCAGAGATCTCCACCTGCAATTGAGATAACAATGTTATTTGAGCAGGATGTGTGAATGTCATTTTCTATTCTGGATATCATCTAGACAAATTATTTTGAACTTAAACGAGAATTGAATGTTTCAGATGGTAATGATCAGTCTTTTGTATTTGTGGAATATCTCATTTCTTGAAACCATTTGTTGGCAAGTGCACAGAAAGAAAACACAGCTTACTGTTATCCATTTCCTGAATTTGAGGTGTACTCTTTCCCCCATCTGTTTTTTCTTTTTTCCTTCTCAATTTTCATTGTTTAATTAGGGAGTGCCTACTGCTATGATTTGTCAAATGCTAGTTTGGATCAATTCCTTTCTATTAGGGAAACTTAAAAAATTTGCTAATATTCGGGAATATTTTTATATATGACAACTACTAAACAATAATGTAGAACGCCTCATTTCTAATCGAAGAGCATAAAAGAGAAATCTCAATTCGAGCATAGAATAGGAAAAAGGAGATGGTAGAATGAAGAGTAATTGTTCATTAAATAAAGTAAAAATGCATTTTATATATCATTAAATGCTTTCTTTTTGCAATTATTAATTTTCACGATTACTTGGATAATTAAAATGTTAATTCAGAAAGACGGATTATCTTGGTCACAGGAATATTCAAATAATGGGAGCATTTTAGTATTATAATCTTACTTGTATTTGCAGACTAGATGATGGACAAAAATAGAGATTTCCAGTTTGGCCAAATTGATTCCAGGGCACATACGTGGTCCACCACCGAATCCTAAGAAGCTGAAGGGCTTCAAAGGTGCCTGTGATTAACAAATGAACTTATTTTATACCAGGAATGAAAAGAAAGAACGAAATATATTAGAAAGTGTAGTGATGATTAATCGCTTACATCGAATCTGCTAGGATCAAACTTTTCAGGGTCAGGAAAAATGCTTGGGTCATGGTGAATTGAAACCACATCTAAAATAATAGACCATCCTTTTCTAATTTGGAATCCTGAGAAGAAGAATAACTCTAATTAGTACAGAAACTTATGGATTTGATCTAGAAATATGGCTTCCAGTTTGTAGCGTTTTACCATCAATAATAAAATCCTCAGCTGCTTTTCTTGAAGACCAAGGAAGAATTGTAGCTTTCCGAAGAGTTTCACTAATCACCTGAGGTTCATGAAAGAGCGAACACAATAAAAATTTCTAGCTTTGGTACGACCATGGATCACAATATCCTTTTCTTTCTTTTCTCTATCATTGTTTCTATCATAAGGCTGACTTCAGCTTTTTAATGTTGCATTGAGTTTTCTAACTGAGGAGTTACGTATAGTAGTCGCCGTTTTAAGATTGTAGATGTTTCAATATATATCAAATAGTTTTGAGTGATATGTTGAACCATGACATAATTACGATATTTCTTGCATATGAATGTTCTTATAGCATTAAGTTTGAAAATGTAATTTCCTCTTCAGATATATTATTAATTTTTTGTGATTTAAGCTTTAGATTTCTTCTTTCTTCAAAAACAAACATCCAACTGACATGTCATGCATATATGTGCGGGGAGCTTTATAAGCAAGGATAAATATTTGCAAAGGTAAGGAATAACATTTAAACAAAAAATCTCCTATCATTTCTGCAATGGCAAGGAAGAGGGCCCCACCTATTTTTAGGTGTGTAATTATAAATGGTTTTTCTCTAAAAACTGCTACAAAACCTCTCTTTATACTCTATCACAAAACTGTCATCAATAATGTTTCGATCATTCATGAGTGTATATAAACATGAAGGGAATCCTTGCCAAAATCCCGTGAATGCAAGCTCGAATGAGAGCTCTAAACACAAATATTTTTCTCTTACATATTCTCATAAAGATGCGAAGAAAGAAAATACTAGATAACCCAACACTTGAAAGCTGAGATTTTTAACTTGTTGGTTTTCTACGATCACTTTCCAACCGAAGTCTTTTACAAGCTAGATCGTGAGAGGTTTGAATGGGCACTACCAATGAAGTTAAAATGGTCATACATATCAATGAGTTTGATCGTGAGAGGTGAGATTAAAGATGAAGTTATGGACTTTTATTTAGAGATAGCCACTCGAGGAGGTTTGGGATTTTGAAACACCAACATGATACTTCTATTCTATATGTTCGTTTAGAAAAGATATAGACTATAAGAGCATCTCCTAAAGTGCTTCACTACCTTGGAATCCAATGTGCCACCTAGGATTTTCGTTCTCCAACAGTGCCTCACTGACTTGGATTTCACCCTCCAAATCCAAGGCTGAGTCTTGGATTTCAAGACTCAGCCTTGAAATTTAATGTCGCGATTGGGCGTCTGTTATGTTTTTAAATAGGGGTCTAAGGTTTGGGCGCCCAATTGTTTTTTTTAACAAAAATTCAAATCGGGCGCCTAAGACTTGGGCACCCAATTTTTATTTTTTATTTTTAAATTCAAATCGGGCGCCTAAGTCTTGGGCGCCCAATTTGACTTATGAAAATAATAATAATAATTAAAAAATTCAAGTTAGGTACTGTTGGTGGAAATAGAGTCTGACTAACTTGGATTTGGTTTTTTTTTCAACCAAGTCAGTAAGGCACTTTAGGAGATGCTCTAACAGGTTTTTTTTTTTTAATTTTAATGTTCCAAGCAAGTTAAACTAATTTGTGAGCCATCCTTGCCTCTACAAAAATTAGAGGAGATTTTTTGCTTTTCTATTAGTCCTTGCCCTTCCAAATATGTATCCTTCCTTATAAAGCTCCCCTATATCTACTGGCCATCCAAATATTGTATATACGATCATTTAATACCTTGATCTATCATTTGAAATAACTGATGATCGAGATGCTTCTTACTTTGTTCGTATAAGGCATGTTGTTGACTTCTGACCAGGTCAATGTTGATCCACTCGTCCTCGTATCTTGTATTCCCTGATGTTCTTCCTGTAAATCAATTATTAGTTTCTAATACAGGTGGAAAAAAAAATCATGGTGGAATGAAAAGGTATCCGAGTTTGTATAATTACTCTGAGACGTTCTAGAACGGTGGGATTTTCTTCCAGGAATTTGATGAGCCAGGTGAGAGCAGCAGTAGTGGTATCATGACCCGCAATAAGAAGAGTTAAGATGTTATCCTTCAGCTGTTCATCAGTAAGTTTTTCTTCATCTTCTCCTGCTTTCTTGCTGTGCTTATTTAGCAAAGATTGTAAGAAATCTAGTTGAAACTCACTCCCTTTTCTCCTTCGAGAAATTATCGAATCCAACATAGAATACATCCTATCTCGAGCCTGATAATTTCAGATACATTGTAAGAGTGATAGACGTAGTTCATTTTTTATGCTTAAAGTAGTTCTTGAAATTAATAGGACAAGTCGGAAGAAGCTTCGACATTGAAAATTCTTACAATTATCACTCCAAAATTTAATATACTCACTGTTATTTAATTCTAAGAACTCTTACAAACTCGTAAACTAAACTTCTCCAAATTTAAAAAATCTTACAAACCCATAAAGATAAACCTAAGCCTCCTTATATAGTACACAATAGGCCTTCAAATTGGGAACTTTAATTTTACTCAAATTTTAAACTAGTTCCTTTATTCATGCATGCAAAATAAAATTAAATAAATATAATAAACTCCTAATTTAAGTGGGAGTGGTGTTTCTAAAAAGAGTCCTGAAACGGGTGTGGCCAGAAATTTTCCCAAAGATTGTTTATTTTCCTGTCAACGATCACAAAATGTCATGACCCCAAGCGCAAAATGGTCAGGTAAAGATGTATGATGAGCTAGAGTTAGGCCATTACTTTTGCTTATGTACCCACATAGCGATAATTGTTCCAGTAGTTTAGAAAATTGAGGCTTATGGCTCAAAACCGGCTTCCATCACATGAATCATTACTAGGTTTAGATTGCTAAACTTGTTGAGTCGCAAGCCCGGAAGCCGAAACTCCAAGTCGATTTAGTTAGCCACAAACAAGTAACAATCAAAGAAATACACAATACACCAAGTTTAAGGTGGTCCGGCAATTGCCTACGTCCACCGTACGAGAGAGAGAGTTTATTCAAGATCCCGGTTACAATCACTCAAAACCAATTAGAGGTTCTCTCAAACATTTTCTCCCAATTTGATCTCACCAAAGGATTAGCCTCTAAAGAAACCTAAGTTCCCCTTTATATACTAGGGGAACAAAGTTACAATCGCTCAAATCACGAGGCAAACAAGTGGTTATAAAACCATAAAAAAAGAAATAGAGTATCGCATTGTCATTTAAACAGCCCTGATAGTCGTTCGAATAACTTGGGTGGCTGGGCAAAATATCCATAGAGTTGGGTAGCTGGATCAAAAATCGTTCGAACGACTTGGGTAGCTGGATCAAAAATCTAAAGAGTCTTCAAGTGTTGTTCGAACGAGTCTGATTGTCGTTTGAACGACCAAGGCAACAGCCCCCAATATTCTCCACTTCGGTGAAGATTTTCTCAACCAAACGAACCAAAATCTGAGCCATACATAGAAACCATCTAAACAGACCCAAACATGCCCCTCCTCCATCAAATGTTCCCAAAGACCCAAACACACAAGCGACCCAAGGAAACTAACCAAAACTAAACGTCCCAAATGACCAAATCCAAACTATACATCCTAAAGGACCAAAACACAAACCAAATGTCCCAAGGAAACAGATTTGACTGTACCAAATCAATGGTTCCCTATGTACCGTAGATTAAATCACTCGTAGTTCACAAAAATATCTAATCAATCAACATGAAGAATTTGAACTAAGTCCAAACAATGATTGAACTTAATTCCTGAAATAACTTTTGTAAACATATCTGCCGGGCTATCTTTGGTGTGAATCTTCTTCAACAGAATCTCACCCTTTTCCAGGACTTATCTAACAAAGTGATAGCGCACATCAATATGTTTTGTGTGCTGATGATGACCCTGATCTTTGGCCAAGAAGATAGCGCTCTGACTATCACAGTAAACATCAAGATGGTCCATCTTAATGCCTAAATCGCGCAAAAGACCTTTCATCCAAATAGATTCCTTTATCACCTCAGTCACCGCCATATACTCTGCCTCAGTAGTGGATAGTGTTACCGTTGACTGTAGCATGGATCTCCAACTAACCGGTCCTCCACCCAATGTAAACACATACTCGGTAGTAGACCGCCGTTTATACAAATCACCCATATAGTCAAAATCCACATAACCCACACAAAACTGAGCAATCGAATCTTGTTTACGAAATTCCAAACCAATATCTACAGTACCTTTGATATACCGCAAAATCCATTTCACAGCTCGTCAATGATCTTTACCCGGATCATGCATGTGTCGACTAACTATACTAACCGCCTGTGAAATATCTGGCCAAGTACATACCATAGTATACATCAAGCCACCAACTGCGCTAGCATAAGGAATTTGACTCATATAATCACGTTCCTCATCAGTGTTTGGAGACATAGAAGCCTTAAGCTTAAAATGAGGAGCAAGGGGCATACTTACAGATTTTGTGTTACCATCAATGCCAAATCACTGAAGTACCTTCCTCATGTACGTCGTCTGAGAGAGACGCACCATTCCATTTATATTATCTCTATGAATCTCCATACCATGAATATTTTTTCGCATCACCAAGATCTTTTATTTCAAATTCTTTACCCATTTGTTTTTTCAGCTTATCAATCTCGCTTTTGTGCTTACATGCAATAAACATATCATCCACATACAAAAGCAAGTAAATAAAGGACCCGTCACGTAGCTTGCGCAAGTAGACACAATGGTCATAATGACTCCGCTTGTACTTCTGTCTAATCATAAACTGATCAAACCGTTTGTACCATTGTTTTGAAGATAGCTTCAAACCGTACAATGACCTTTTCAGCTTATACACAAGTCTTCCTTCCCTGTAACTGTAAACCCACTCGGCTGAGTCATAAAGATCTATTCTTTCAAATTCTCATGGAAGAACGTCGTCTTAACATCGAGTTGTTGCAACTCCAAATCAAATTGCGCTACCAAGGCCAATAGGATACGAATGGAGGAGTGTTTCACCACCGGAGAAAAAACTTCATTGTAATCTATCCCATCCCTTTAAGCATAGCCTTTGGCTACGAGTCTTGCCTCGAAGTGTATATCATCATCAAAAGATCCTTGTTTCTTTGTGTAGACCCATTTACAACCGATCGCCTTCTTTCCCTTTGACAACTTCGAAAGTTCCCAAGTTCCATTCTTGAAAAGAGAATACATCTCTTCCTTCATCATCCCCTCCCAATGCTTAGGCTCGGAACCATAAATAGCTTCCTTATAGGTGGAAAGAACATCATCTTCAATGACCGGAAGTGTATAGGCTACCATGGCCTTCGCCTTTGGAAGCACCATATCCTTTAAAAGCCAACTCGGTTTACTTACATTCCTCTTTGGTTTACTCGTTGTGATTGACTCTACCACTAGAATCTCTTCACCCGTACTACCAAATGCTCCACCTTTATCCGTATCTTTATCATTTGGAACATGAACTAGTGTCTTATCACTCGTTGTCACACCGGTAGATGACCCCGTTTTTAGTAGGAAACTCTCCAGCCAATGTGATGACGTATCAATCTCCACCTGCTGCAATACCTCGCTTGTCGTCTTCTCCATGTGCTCAGAGCCATGTGACTTCATCATAGAAGCTTCATCAAAAGTGACATCTCTGCTCAGAATGATCTTTCGGTCTCTCATATCCCACAACTTATAGAATTTCACACCCTTCTTCTTACCCAGAAAAATAGCATTCCTTGCTCGTGGATCCAACCTACCATCTTTAACATGATAGTATGTTGGACACCCAAATAAATGAAGAACATCATAATCTGTAGCAGGTTCTCACGACCAAGCTTCCATTAGTGTTTTACCCTCAATTGCAGCTGAATGCAACCTATTAACGAGATAACATGCATATATCAAAGCCTCAGTCCAGAATGTCTTGCCTAACCCAAAATTAGACAACATACACCGCACCATCTCCAACAAAATACAGTTCATGCGCTCAGTTACCCCATTTTGTTTACAATGTCTCTCTAACCGTGAAGTGTCAAACTATCCCCTCATCCCGACATACTTATAAGAATGGATCACTAGTGTACTCTCCACCATTATCCGAACGGAGCGACTTGATCTTTTTGCCAGTCTGAGGTTCAATCAACTTCTTCCACATCATGAAAATTTCTAGGACTTCATCCTTCCTCCTCATGGTGTACACCCATACACTCCTAGAAAAGTCATCCACAAAAGACACAAAGTAATGTTTTCCCCGTAGTGATATATTCTTGGAGGGTCCCCAAACATCAGAGTGAACATAATCAAGGATTCCACGAGTACGGTGGATAGCGATGCCGAACCTTACCCTTGTCTGCTTGCCCAGAGTATAGTGTTTACAAAATTCTAATTTGCACATCTTGGCACCTTTCAATAGCCCCCAGTTTGCGAGAACTCTCAATGACTTTTCTCCAGCATGCGCCAAACGTATGTACCATAACCTTGTGGTATCACTGGAAGTGGTCTCCTCCCTTCTCGCATTAGAAGCCTTTCCAAGAACAGCTGTACCATCCAAATAGAATAAGTTGTTACTTCTCCTTTGGTCCTTCAATATAACCATGAATTTCTTAAGAAGCTTTTTCACCCCATTCTCAGACACAACCTTGTAGCCTTCACATCAAGTAACCCAATTGAGATAATGTTTTTTCTCATTATTAAAATAGACCGAACCTCATCAATCTCTTTAACCACCCACTGTGCAAGTTTAGTCGAATGGTACCGATCCCCATGATGCGGTAATGATTATCGTTTCCCATCAACACTCTGCTCCACCTTCTAGCATTTTCAAACTAGAAAAACAACCCATTTTCGGGACAAATATGATAAGTAGCACCCGAATCTAAAATCCGTTCTTTTGTATCAATAACACATGCACTAGATGTTATAGTAAAAGATAAATCATAATCATTACCTCCAGTTGCCGTGTCCTGAGGCACATTTATAGAAGTGCTCATTTTTTCCCTTTTTTTCTTCATAAGAAGTGTGGGACATGCATTTTTCCAATGACCCATTTTCTTGTAAAACGCGCATTGATCTTTTCCCAAGTTATTTCAGTTTCCACCACGACCTCTCGATTTTGACCGAGAGTTGTTACCAACTGGCTTCTTCTTGTCCGAAGATCTTCTTCGAACCGTTAATGCTTCGGATGTAGACTTATCGGTCTCACGCTTCTCTTTCCTTCGGTACTCGTGATTTACAACGGTTGTAGTCACATTCGTGTATTTCAATAAACTTTTTTCATAAGTTATCGTCGTAACGAAGTGCTCAAATTCTTTTAGAAGTGGGTTCAAGAACAAGAGTCATTATCTTCATCCTCAACTATCTCTTCAAGATTCGCCAAGTCGGCTAACAACTTGGTGAAGTTATTCAAATGCTCCGGCATACTAATCATTTGCCTCATAGTGAAGCAGTAAAACTTCCTCTACAAGTGGAGTCAATTTTGGATACTCTTTACTAAATACTTCTTCTCTAGAATCCTCCAAATTTCGTTTGCGAAAGTTTTATTCATCATAAGGTACTTAATGTCTCGAGCAAGACAAGAATGAATTTGGCCACAAGTCCTCTTGTTCATCTTCCTCCATACACTCTCATCTATGTCATCCGGCTTGTCCTCCAATACCTCGTCAAAGTCTTCTTGACTTAGGCAATCAATAACTTCGTATCGCCACATGCCAAAGTTATTTGTGTCATTGAATTTCTCAACTTCAATCTTTGCATTGTTGAACATCACCGTTGTTTTATTTCGGGGCTGAAGAACTCGACTCAACTACATCTCCCATGTTTTCCCCAATTTTCATGAATTAACCAAATCCAAAACCAAATTAAAATTGAGAAATCTTAAGTTATCTCAAATTCGCACACTACCGAGGAATCGACCTCGCTCTGACACCATTGTTGAGTCAAAAGCCCGGAAGCCGAAACTCCAAGTCGATTTAGTTAGCCACAAACAAACAACAATCAAATAAATACACAATACACTAAGTTTAAGGTGGTTCGGCAATTGCCTACGTCCACCGTACGAGAGAGAGAAAGTTTATTCAAGATCCCGGTTACAATCACTCAAAACCAATTAGAGATTCCCTCAAAGATTTCTTCTCAATTTGATCTCACCAAAGGATTAGGCTTCAAAGAAACTTAAGTTCCCCTTTATATACTAGGGGAACAAAGTTATAATCGCTCAAATCACGAGGCAAACAAGTAGTTATATATCCATAAAAAAAAAAATAGAGTTTCGAATTGTCGTTCGAACGATTTGGTGGCTAGGCCAAAAATCCAGAGAGTTTGTTCAAGGGTCGTTCGAGCGACTTAGGTATTGGAACAAAAATCCAGAGAGTCATTCAAGCGTCGTTCGAACGAGTCTGATAGTCATTCGAACGACTAAGGCAACAAACCCCCCACAAAACTTTTGCTTTATTATATTGGATATAACATTTTGAAATTCGGACTCAGAGAAGATATCACTATGCAAACCTAGTTTCAAGTCCAGTTGTCAGGAATAATACCTTCATTCCACTGTAAAAGCAGTTCCGGGAATTTTGAAAGGCATGAAGAAAAAAAGGGAGATATAAGCTTGAGTTAGATCTGAATTTCTCTTGTTCCTCTCCTGCTGGTTCTAAGCTCATTATCATACAGCTAATCACCTTGAAAGTGAACTGCACATCCAGAATGATTCAAGACATTAAGGTTGAATGTACAGTTTGCAAACGTAATCCTAATTTAGTATATGTATGGGGACATATCGCCAATATTGTGAGAGAACCGCACTCCCTAAAGGAAAGTACTGTGTAGCAGCTAGTTTCTTTTATGGTGAGATGGGGGGCTTTATGACAAGGGAAACCTTATAACCCTCTACCTGTAACAAGTAACATATCCCTTATTAATATAGAAGATTAATGGCTCCTTGTAATTGGCTTTTCAAATTTTGTTTTGGGGATCGGATGCGGTTAGCGATCGTATTTACTTTTCTGAGCTTTACCTCTTTGTGTTCTGAATTCTGACCAGTCAGTAGCCATTGGTAAAATTTTCCTTTATTCAGATAAACATGAATAGCGATCTAAGCTATTTCTTATTCTTGTAACATTTACTTAACTGTAAAACCTCCTCGAGACATTTATCCTTCTTCCGTCCATTGACCCAATGTTTAACAGCCAAGTATTCATAAAGGGGAATAATTCTTAAGAGCATCAATGGATAGTGGCTCGGCAATCAATCTCCGAAGCCTTTTTGGGGCTCTCCAACTGTTTGAAGTAAGCTTGTTGAACCTAAGACTTGTTGCCCTGCAGCGGACAGGTTCAGAGTCACCACCCCCCATCTTTTTCCTGTCAACAAATCTTGCTCGCATCTCTACCAGTCATGAAAATCGTAACCTCCCTAAAATGCTACTCTTGAATACCTTTCCATACCTGATGACAAGGAGAAAAAATACATACCAATAAATATTTCCGGCCACTACTAGTTGATCTATTATTTGTGATTCACAGATACTGTTTTCTTTTACTTATGATCTGTGATATATTCTAGTGCTATATTTGATAGAAAATTAAAATAACAAGGTCTCACTATGTATAACATTTTGGTTCATATTGCAATGTATGGACAGTAATATTTTGGACTATGCAAATTTATTTTATTATTTTAGGTATTAGTTGCCCCCTTCGGGATATGAACTACCAAAGTTTTTCTGCCCTCGTGGTCGAGTTGGTGGTGAGGCTGGAGAGGAAAATATTCGGTTTAAAGTTTCGATCTTGGAAGATATTGCAGCCCCTAAAATATTAATTTCGGGAACAATAGCAATTGGTATTTTTTTTTTTGGCAAAATTCAGAGAAAGAAAGAAAAAAAAAGAAGGGAAATTATATTTAGAACCTTGGTTTGTTCTTAATACCTCTGTTGCCTCCTGCTTATGAAGCTGTAAACACCAGATGGACTTGAAAATTCTGATACAAATGAGAAGCTTTCTCCAATAATAGGCCAGCCCCATATACCAGGTATGTTCTCCATTGCCTCTGAAGTAATCCATGATTTTAGTAGTAGTAAAACTGAAAGAATAGCAAAAAGGACCCCCATCTGTAAGAGCTGGTTACTTCCATCTTCTACTCTCCGATCAGAGAACTTGTCTCGTATGAGATAATCTTGTTGCGACCGTGCAGCAGACTCGAGTTTTTTTCTCTGACTCTAAAATGACAATCAATATAAAGTGCAGATAAATGACAAAATGAAACCAATTGCACAAAAAAAACAAAAAACTAACTTTCTCATTAGTTATTATCCATCCATGACGTCGTCACAACAATGATGAGATTCCTTTGTTTTCTTCATCAGCACTTTTCCGTACTTAAAATTTTAAAGGCTCTTTATTATATAGTCAGGAACCTTTCTCTATTCCTTCTTGTCGTTAACCTAAGAGTGGAGTTGCTTCACATGAATTTTTCCGGTACTTAAAATTGACCGATTATAAAAAATTAGGTTCAATTAGCTAAGTCGATAATCCTTGATATCAATTTACCAATAACGAAACCCTAACCTAATTCAATTAATTGATTCTATATTAGTACAACAACACAAAAACACACATCGATTAACCCTGTGGAAACCTTTCTTAGGAGAAAAACCCACAAGTCGTTGTCGAATTCTCGCAACTAAAATTCACTATGATAAAGAATTACAAGAATCTAATTACTTACCAAAATTTCCTCTATTCCTTCTTGTGGTTAACTAAGAGTGGAGTTGGTTAAACCACATTCTGTTCTTATATTTGACGCCTGTTACGGGCTAAATCATACGCAAAGTATATTTATGGGAATCTCATTATTGTTGGATACCAAACAATCTAGTATAACATGCACACACACATAGATATGGGAGGAAAGAAAGCTTGATATTGATAGAATCCCTGAGGATTGTTGTAAGTTACAATATTAACCCTTATTGGGATTATCCAGTTCTCTGTAAACTCTACTCATAAACCCTAGTTATATAGGCCTATTATGAGTCCAGTAGAGACACCCCAACCCATTCGGGTTCTCTCCTTTGGGTCGACCCACTCCCACACTCCTCCTTGGGGTGTTTCTATACTAGGATGACTTACCTCGTTAAAACCTTTACCTAGCCCTTGGGAAAAAGTTGTCCAGGAAAGAATACAATCATATACCCTTAATGGGTTTATACGCGTATACGTTGCCTAATCAAAACCTCTAGTTAGTAAACCATTAGGACAAAACTATACTATCAGGTCGGGACTACTCCCCTTTACCGTCGATCTCCCTCTGAGATGATCTCCCTGAGATATTATGAATAAAAAACTTTCGCATGCTAATTTCGTGTACCGCTGCTTGAACGTAAATGGTGCAAGATTCTTTGTGAATATGTATACAAAATTATATTCTGAAATGTCTTGAACAACGTTAATCTAATTTGCCTTCGGTAACTCATATGGAAGATTTTGGTGAAATGTGCTTCGTTCTGTCGCCTCTGATCAAATCATCACCATTGACTTGAATGATGGAAGCCGAGTTGTCTTCACGCAGAGCCATGATTATCTTAGATATAACATGCCACAACTTTAGTTGATGTGATGTATCTTGTAGCGCAACCATCATTCTCTGCCAGCTTCATGATGTGCAGAATTTCTTTGTGGTTCGAAGATATAACAACGCCATCTACTTCTTGATCTCCAAGAATTATTGTGTCCTCATACATAAAGACATAGTCCATCTGACAATGGCCTCAATGCAGTCTGACAAGTATCATGTATCGGCATACCCTATAATTTTATATTTGCCTTTTTGGGTAGAACAGACCCTGTCTTTCGTGTCGATCTTATACCTCAGAATGTGCTCGATCTAATTCCAGTACCTTTGGGTAGGAAAAGAACTATGGTAAGCCAAACAGTTCACTATGAATAAATATCAGGTCTAGTATACCCGACTCAATATAGCAAAGCATCTCCAAGTGATGAACGACCATAAACAACTTAACACCGTGTGCTACATCCATACTGAAGTATTAGATAACTCTTTCAGTATATATCATTTGGCGTATGAGCATGACACTACCAATATGTTCGATCGGCAAATCGAGACAATACTTAGTTTCCCCAAGGTCTTTCATATCGAATTCCTTCCCAATAAGTTACTACTTGGTAAAGTTCTCTGGGTAACATCATTCATCTACTGAGAATTTTCTACTGTTCATTCTTAGAACTTGATCCAAAGTTGCATTGGTATTATGGGAGAAATTTAAGGCCGCAGACTCTGTCGTGGCAAGGTTTGCGCCAACTGCGATCACGTGATAAGTCTGGGGCTAATCTCCCTTAAATCGTCTTGGGTGCCTTGCAATCCTGCTCCCAATGCCCGACTATCTCGTATCCAATTTCAAATTCTCTTTTTCCATTTTGGTCCATTGGTGAATTTCTTATTTCTCTTACCTTTGGTTACTGATAGCTAGAAATTTAATCTTGCCATTGTTACCACCTTTCATTTATCTACGATTGTGATCATGTCTGCAGGATCATCTGTCACTAAACCCAGCATTATGCGACCCTGGTACATGCTAACTCTTAGTAGGCATAAACCTGTGACTCTTAACTAGTAGCTCATTGTTTTGCTCATAAATAAGGAAAACTTAAATCAGGTCTGTGAGTATAGTGAACTATCAAATATTACCTCTGAAGCACAATATTTGAAGCGTGAAAAGTTTATAAAATATTCTAAATATCTCTGTCTACTTTAACTATTTTCCATATATCATCATAGTGGTGTTGTGCTGCCGAATAAAAATTCTACCGCAGTCATGCAATACTAAAATAGTATAGAGTAATCCATTATCAAGTCTTCCTGAATATAGAGGAGAGGGTGCAAACAAAGCTCTAACTTTATTATTTAGAGACTCATTGTTCTCAACAATAGTCTGTTTCAGATTCTGCAATAGCAGATGGATTTTAGTATTCATACAGGTCAAGTTTGTTAGTACCAATATAAAGTTGCTGTATGAGAGGCACTCAATATTTTGAGTATCGCTAACATCTGTTATGCATGTAGATAAATACCAGTAGTTGTACTTGATAAACATTCCTTGCATAAAGATAATTTATAGTATTTAAGTCAATGATTTACAATCATTAGTTGTAGGTGAGCCTTGTTCATGTCATATTACTCATGAAATCCTATTAAGTACATAATTTTTAATCATTACTTGTAGTTTATAGTATACTAGTACTACCCGTGACGACGCACGGACAATTACGTCGACGCGTCTTCGGCACTATCTATTTTAGAATGTTGATATTAGAAAATTTTAATTGCTACTATATTAGGCTATACACTAAGTAATTGGAATTGTTTAGAAAGAAGTTGTATTTGAAAAAATTTGAGAATATGCAGCAAAAAAAAATAAAAATACAAATAAAATAAATTTGCTATGATTTGTACTAGTAATATAAAATAGTATACAAATTTTATGATACTAAATGATTAAAATACACCTCCCTATTGTAATAGCCTATTTTCGTAGAAAACAAAAATAGTGCCTTACACCTTTAAAATGTAGAATTATGGTTGGGAACTAAAGCAATCGACACGAGTTTTATCATGGAAAACCCTTGAATGGGTAAAAAACCATGACCTCTCCTGAGGATTTCTAAAAGTATGGTATTTATATAGATGCTAGCTATTACAAAGAGAGAAAGAGATCAAGTATCTGAGTTTTGGTAGGGATGAATTTCTCTAAGAGTTATCTAGGTGATAATAGCCATCCATGATCCTGATCTCCAGGTTTCTTTTTAGTCTTATAATATGACCGTTGGTTACATTGATGATGGACGTTACAGCATCAGTTTTGATGAGTCTTCATAATGGTCTTCTGTAACGTCTTGATATTTATTAAGCTGTAACTTAAGACCGTTGGGAAGATACGATCTTTGTGTGATTTCGCATGCATACAACCTGTTGATAAGTGGAGGAGTATCTTCTGTAGCGCGAAGTCACATGATGCTTTGATATCTTCGAACTGTTGGTATGGAAGTCTGTAATATGATCTCCTTGCTTTTAGTCCTTGATTGGTTATCAGTGTGTTTACTCGAGCTATGTGAGTTCGAATATCAGACTCAGTATGAGGATTAGAAATAATCCCTCACAACTACAGAGCGTGATTCGATCTTGGCTGCTTCAACTGAATACGACATGGAGTATGATGCAGCTAGCGTGGTTATCTTATATAGATAATCTAGTGCCGAGAGTTATGGAATTGCTTAATCCACCTTCTACTGTAGTTGATGCGGTTATACCTTCCCCTGCCTTACTTTCATCTGGGCCCGAGGAAAGTTTGAATATTGTACGCCCGAAGCGTGAAAGGTAGTTTCATTGTTTATATTGTAATAAGGCAGGGTGTAAATGTGTCTTTGTTGTAGAAAAATGTCAAAAGTTTAATAGAAAATGATTTTGTTTTGTAATCTCTTTGTATGGTCGAATTAAGTGAACCAATAAACGACAATGTAGAGATATGATTGCAGCGGTGTTGTATCCTCTTGCACATAGGCCGAATTGAGCAAGTCATTAAGCAACCGTAAAGAGAGTTAAGAAATGTTTGAATAGCTGAATAATGCATCTCTGCCAGATCGAATCGATTGAATCGATAAGCGACCTTTGGAGAGCAAGTATATTTGAAAATTGATGTTTTAGATCTCAGTCATAGGTCGGATTGAGTGTATCAATAAGCGATCGTACTGAGACATATTTGAATATTGAATAGCTGTATGACACATCTCTGCCAGATCGAATTGATTGTCTCAATAAGTGACCTATGAAAGCAAATTTTATTGAATAGCTATAATATAGGTCTCAGTCACAGGTCGAATTGAGCGTATTAATAGGCGACCGTACTGAGACATCCTTGAATATTGAATAGTTGTATGGTGCATCTCTAGCAGATCGAATTGATTATCCCAATAAGCGACCCTATGAGAGCGAATTTATTTGAACAACTATGATATAGGTCTCAGTCACAGGCTGAATTAAGCGTATCAATAAGCGACCGTACTGAGACATCTTTGAATATTAAATAGCTGTATGGCGCATCTCTGGCAGATCAAATTGATTATCTCAATAAGCGACCTTATGAGATCGAATTTATTTGAGCAGCTATGATGTAGGTCTCAGTCACAGGTTAAATTAAGCGTATCAATAAGCGACCGTACTGAGACATCTTTGAATATTGAATAGCTGTATGGCGCATCTTTGGTAGATCGAATTGATTGTCTAAATAAGCGACCTTATGAGAGCGAATTTATTTGAACAGCTATGATGTAGTTATTCTCCGGGATAGACAGAGATAGCAGAAATGCTTGAATTGAGTAGACTTGCAAAATGATGCTGAAAAAGTACTTTATTGCATAATGCCGGATATTACAACATATTTATCTTCGATACAACTTCAATCGGTGAGTATTCCACGGATTAGGTACAAGAACTCCTTCATACGTATTGAGATCGTAGGATCCTAAGCCACTCATTCCAGTTACGATAAAAGGACCTTCCCAATTCTCTGCCAGCTTCCCAGCATTAGGTGTTTTGTGATGCGGTGGGATTTATCTGAGAGCGAGGTCTTTAATTATGAATTCTATGTGTCAGACACATTTGTTATATGACCGGGATAAAGCAAGATGATATCTTCCCAGATTAACAAGGGTTCTGTCACGTATTTCTTCGATCAAATTTAGATTGCATGCGATCTGAAATTCGTTTTCTTCATCTGTCATCTCGTGATCATGTATCGGGTGATGATACTGAGTGAGAATGATGGCTTCAGTCCCGTAGGCCAATAAGAACGGAGTACAGCCTATTGCAGTTCTAGAAGTTGTTCGGTAGGCCCAAAGTATGTGTGGTAACTTATTCACCCGGTTCCCCTTTTTGTCGTCTAAACGCTTCTTGATGCCATCCACAATAGTTTGATTAGTAATCTCAGCCTGTCCATTTCCTTGTGGGTAATAAGGATTGGATGGGGAATGAATGATGTTATTCTCATTGAGGAATACGGCGATCTTGAAGCCAATGAACTGTGGTCCATTATCAATTTGGATAAGATGTGGTCTGCTGAATCGGATAATAATATTATCCCAGATAAATCTGATGACTTCGTCTTCTCGGGTTCGGCACAGCAAAACTGCTTCTACCCATTTAGTGAAGTAATCTGTAGCGATCAATAAATGTTTTCATTTTTCTTGTGCTGTAGGAAACTGTCCTACGAGGTCGAGAGCCCATCGTCTTAACGGCCAAGTGACCTAGCTTGAGTAAAGTTCAAGTGCTGGAGCTCGTATTTTAGGTCCATGCCGCTGATAAGCATCATACTTACGAGCATATTCGATTGCCTGTATTTTCATCTTAGGCTAAAACATTCCTTGAGTTAAAGCTCTATTTGCAAGAGATCGTCCTGCTGTATGGGATCCGCACGTGCCTTCGTGCAGATCGTGCAAGAATTGTTGTGCTTTTTTGTCAGATAGACAAAGGAGGTATGGACGAGTGACAAAATTTTTGAATAGGAGATTGTCCTGAACAGTGTATCTTCGAGCATTGTCAATTATCTCCGCCGCTCTGTAAGATCCTCAGGAAGTGGCCCATCGAATTTATTTTGAGGTTCGATGTATGTAATAAAAGGCTTTCTCCAATCATCTTCGACCTCTTCGTTGCCCCCAGTATTAATAATATTGGACACGATGGTATTAATGCTGGGGCTAAAAATGACGTCGATCTTTAAGTAACGAGCTTCTGATCTGAGAACACCAGCAAGGTAAGCGAGCGCATCTGAATGCCTATTTTCTCCCCTTGGAAAATGTTCCATTGAAATTATCTGGAATCTGTTCATTCGTTCGACTACGGCAGCAGCATAGTCGACCATTCTCCCATTGGTTTGATAGACGCCTGTGTAATGGTTGACGATTAGTAGTGAATCCGTGTAGACAGAGAGTTCTGCTACTCCTACTGTGATTGCCATGCCTAAAACATGAATTAAAGCCTCATATTCTGCTTTATTATTGGATGTTTCAAAATTGAGGTGAACGGATTTTTCTAGCCGATCATTGGAGGGAGTAATAAGAACGATTCCTATTCCTGATCTGGCTGGACCGACTGAGCCGTCAGTCAAAAGTCACCAACCTTTCTTTGTTACCCAATCTGATTTATCGCCGGATAGATCTGTGAGTGGCTCATCTTTCTGATCAATAAAAATTTCTTCCCAATCAGGATCCTCTACCGGAAAGTCTGCTAGAAAATCTGCGACAGCTTGACCTTTTTCAGAATGTTGTGGTTCATAATGTATATCGTGCTCCCCAAGTGTTACTGACCATTGTTGAATATGTCGAGATTTTTTACGCTTGGATAAGATTTTGTGGAGTGAATAGTTTGTCAAAGCACGAATAGTATAAGCTTGGAAATACTACTTTAATTTATGGGATGTATAGACGAGAGCAAGAAGCTTCTCGATCTTGGTGTATCTTGTTTCTGCGGGAGTCAGAGTCTTGCTGATAAAATAGATTGGTTTCTCAGTCTTTTCTTCGACCCGGAGGAGAACAAAGCTGAGAGATGTATCAGTGACGGCTAGTTAGACTGTGAGTTCTTCTCCTTCTGCTGGTGTGCTCATAACTGGTGGTTTGCCTAAATAACTCTTGAGTTCGAGGAAGGCCACTTTGCATTTATCTGTCCATTCAATCTCTGGGTCTTTCTTTGATTTTCCACGTGATGTACCCTGTCTAATCAGATTGAAAAGAGGTCGACATCTGTCTGATGATTTGGATACAAATATGTTGAGTGCTGCAATCTTCCCGGCTAGTTTTTGAACGTCCTTCTTTGTCTTTGGCAAAGGCATAGCTAAGAGAGCTCGTATGTTGGATGGATAAGCTTCAATGCCTCTTTTACTTATTAGGTGGCCTAAAAACTTTCTGGATTGTACCCCGAACTGGCATTTCTCAGGATTTAAATGCACCTTGTAAGGTCGCAAAATCTCAAAAGTTGCTCGCAAATCTGTAAGATGGTCCTCTTTCTTGAGGCTTTTACTGAGCATATCGTCAATGTAAACCTCCATTATTTTACCGAGATTGTCTTTGAACATTTGTGTCATCGATCTCTGATAGGTGGCGCCGACATTTTTCTAGCTGAAAGGCATGACTCTATAGCAATATAGACCTTGTTCAGTAATGAACGCAGTCTTGTCTTGATCTTCAGGAAGTGGTATATGATTATATCCTGATGCGGCGTCCATCATTGAAAGTAGTTCGTACCCCGCTGTAGAATGGAACAGGTGATTGATGATTAGAAGTAGAAAACTATCTTTCGGAGTGTGTTTGTTGAGATCTGTGAAATCAACACAGACTCTAATTTTTCCATTCTTCTTACGGACTGCGACAATGTTCGAGATCCCGTTCGGGTAAATAGATTTGCGAATGAAACCGACCTCAATCAATTTGCTGATCTTTTTATTCACTCCGTCTCGCAGTTTTGGTGCTAGAGTTCGTTGCTTTTGTTTGACTGGTTCTGCTTTATCTTTCAACCCTAGCTTGTGGCATGCTATAGCTGGATCAATCCCTGGCATTTCATGAAATGTCCATGCAAAGATGTCGCCGTTCTCTATGAGGAATTGTATGAGACTCGAGCGCTCCTCCATGCTTAAGAGAGTTCCAATGTGAGTTCCTCTGTGTGTGCCACTGATCTCTATGTACTCTGTTGGTTCGACGTCTGGCAACTGAGGCTCTGTTGGAATTGACTGCTGTAATTGCTATGCAGGTGTTGTTGTAGCCGGCTTAGTTTTAATAGTATTATCACAAGCTTGAGCTATTTTTTGGCTTCCTTTGATTTCGTAGATCCCTCCTTTCCAATCGAATTGTAATGCCTGATGATATATGGAGGGAATAGCTTTCATGTCATGTAACCATGGTCGTCCCATGATGCCCAGGTAACGGGATTTGGCTTTGATGACGTATAAAACTATGTCAAGTGTGACTGGCCCTACTATGATTGGAAGTGTGATTTTCCCCCACACTCTTCCATAGAGCTGTTGAATCCAGAGACATTGATGTCACTTGGTTCAACCTTGTATGCTAATCCCATTTGGTCGATTGTGCTCTAAAAAATTAGTTCGATGCTGCTGTAGGTATCTATCGTCATCGTATGTAGAACTATATTCCTCATCTTTAACATGATGACGAGAGCACCGTGGTGCAGAAAGTTGACGTGACGAACGTCACAGTCTTCGAAAGAAATCCTGGCTCACCGATAGCTGGATTCTGGCAACAAACGGGCTTCTTTGTTTCCTATTGTTAGATCATGGCATTGTCCGACGCACCTACTCTTGGATCTGTTATAGTTGCTGATTGTTTGAGTCTCGTTAAAATACAAATGTTTTTCTTCATTTTTTTCGTCAACTTGGGCGATCTTAGCGTCAGTCTTGTAGCTGCCATCCTTATAACTTTTGATGTCAACAATATACTCCAGTATTCGACCTTGCACAAATATATTATGGAGAAAATATATGAGTATGAAGCACCGCTCTGTATCATGATGTTGAATCTGGTGATGAATGTAGTATGGCTTTCCTGGCATGGGCGGAAGAGTATTGGCAGTTCTGAAGCATTCATCATTTTTTATCAGCGGGTATAACTCTTCAAGAGTAGCCGTTAACTGTGGTATACACGAAATTGGCTTCTTTCGTCCTTGGCGAGCTCAGTCGTCATAGGACTTGAATCGCTTCTTATCACCCCCATAGTCTTTACTTCTGTTGTGAGCACGTTCTTCGGGATGATCTTTGGTGGATAGCGTGGTGCGCTGAGATCTTTGTTTCTCAGTGCTCAACCCTTAAGGTCAATAAAGATGTTGACCTTCTCGATCATATCCTCCAACGTCAGTGGTTTATTGGGAATTAGGTGCTCTTTGACTCGTCCATCCTCGAGTAGAGCATTGGTGAAAACGGAGATTGTAATTTTCTTGCCGAGGTTGTCAATTTTCCGAGCTTGCCTGAAAAATTTCTTGATAAAAGTTTTTAATTTTTCATCTAGTGCCTGCTTGAGGTTGAACAAAGAGTAAAGACTCACCTCCTTGTCTTTTTTGTGCGAATAGTTTTTGACAAACAGTTCGTGAAGTTGTTTGTAAGTGAAGATACATCCTTCATTGAGTGTGCGGAACCATCGTAGAGGTTCTACTTTTAAACTGATCGGAAAGAGGCGGCAGAGGATGTGGTTAGATGTCGAATGCAGTCCCAAAAAATCCTGGATTTCTTGGACGTGTTCCGCAATATCTTTCCCCTTGTATTTATTGATTTTGGAGTATGAAAACTGGCGGGCACTTCCTCATCTAGCAATTCTTGTACGAGTGGGTTTTCTGTAGTTTAGGATAACTATTTTTTGTAGTGTGTATTTGAGCGTCTAACAGCTCCTTGATGCGTCTGTCCACCTGTTCCATAGTGAGATATAGGCGAGGCGTTGCAGCTCATCTTGTTGCTGGTCCTCCCGTAGGATTATGCTCTCCTGTTGCTTTTCTCATGCAGTCATAGACTGAAACTCAAGATTTTTCTCTATTTTGTTCTTGTTCTTGCTGCAGATCTATTATCGCTCCAGCAGGTAACGGTGGATTGACTTGACTCCGCAGTAGGACTGGTTTTTGCGGAATTTGAGGAAGTGTTAGATTCTTGCCTCAGTTTCCCAAGCGATCATGAACCGATATCCTTGAGGTTGCAGGCAGAGCAATCCGTGGTCTCGGATTTGTTGTTATCTAATCTTGAAGTACTCTAAGTGTGTTTTGCATGTTGGCGAGCTATTTCTCTAGCTCTATTCATCGTCTGGCTTCCGTGGTCTCGGATTTGCTGTTATCTAATCTTGAAGTGCTCTAAGTGTGTTTTGCATGTTGGCGAGCTATTTCTCTAGCTCTATTCGTCGTCTGGCTTCTGCTTACACAGTTGTTCGCAAATCTGTCACTCTTTCAGTAGCGCCAGGCAGGACGTGGTGTGATTTGTCTTGATTTACCATCTTTCAAAAGTGAATGCGGTAAAAAATGGATTGGAGAACGCTGAGTGTATGCTTCGGTTCCCACAGACGGTGCCAAATGTAATTGCCTATTTTTTGTAGAGACCAAAAATAGTGCCTTAAACCTTTGAAATGTAGAATTATGGTTGGGAACTAAAAGCAATCGACACGATTTTTAGCGTGGAAAACCCTTGAATGGGTAAAAAACCATGACCTCTCCTAAGGATTTCTAAAAGTATGGTATTTATATAAATGCTAGCTATTACAAATAGAGAAAGAAATCAAGTATCTGAGTTTTGGTAGGGATGACTTTCTCTAAGAGCTATCTAGGTGATAATATCCATCCATGATCCTGATCTTCAGGTCTCTTTTTATAGTTCTTATAATATGATCATTGGTTACATTGATGAGGGACGTTATAACACCAGGTTTTGATGAGTCTTCATAATGGTCTTCTGTAACGTCTTGATATTTATTGATCTGTAACGGATCTATTAATATTCTTTAGCTGTAACTTCAAACCGTTGGGAAGATACGATCTCTTGTGATGTTCGCATGCATACGACCTGTTGATAAGTGGAAGAGTATCTTCTGTAACACGAAGTCACATGATGCTTTGATATCTTCGAACTATAGGTAAGGAAGTTTATACTACGATCTCCTTGCTTTTAGTCCTTGATTAGATATCAGTGTGTTTACTTGAGCTATGTGAGTTTGAATGTCAGATTCAGTATGAGGATTAGAAATAAGCCCCCACACCTATAGTCCTAAAATGATTTCTAGAATAGTCACAACACGATCATGATATAGGGAATGGTGTTCGACGTAGTTGACATTGTCGAAGGAATCTTATTTCCTTTCCACTTCCTTCATGTATAACTGAAATTTTAATAATTGAAATGTTCAAAAGTTACAAATATGGAAGTACAATTTTGTGCCTAGTCAAGAGAACTTGCTGATAATTATGTGTTAAATCAATATACACCAAATTAGACATACCTCATCAATGTGTGTTTGTCTCTATCTTCTTTTTGTCTTTGATTCCTTCTTTTCTGCATAGTTTTTAAACGTAGAATGTTTCTCCCCCTTTTATTATATCACATCAAAATAAATCAATATGAAATGATTCAAATATCATAATCATTGAAATGGGGTTATACATTAATTTTTAATTCTGCATATGAAGTTCTGAAATATATACAAAATATACATAAGTTTTGAGTTACACATGTTATTATAGAATTACATTAAGATTCTTTCATTTCCAAAATTCGTATTGTCTTTTCTTTCTCATTCAAAGAAGTTCTTGCTTCTCTTCACATTATAATTGGTTTGCGATATAAAGAATTACTTTTGATAGCTTGTGATTCTTTGTACGACATAGTTCACGTTTTCATTTTTTCATTTTTTGAATCATGTTTCGCATAACTCCTGCAAAAGTGCAACAACTAATAATCACAAAAATCCGTAGCTGTAGACATCGAACGTTCAAGTTTCTCTTTGGTAATCCATTGTCATGGTAATTTATCACCAGTATCTATTGAATTTGTAGTTTTAGGATTGTCTACAAAATAGGATGTATATTAGTAATCATTGAAACCACATTGAGATGAAATGTTCAATTATATAAGTTCCATACTTATATGTTTATTAAACTCTTCCCATGATTGTTCCATACTTTTCGTTAATTTCCATCTCTCATATTTACAGAAAAGATTCTCCAAAATTTAGATAGTGATTAGTCAACCATGTAAGTAAGTCTTATTTCAAAAAACATATTGAATTTTAAACGTAAGAAAGATAAACATAAGAGTAGTGGGTCATGTCATTGTTAAGTTAATTACCTACAAAAAAATATCTCGATATACTACGTTCATTGTTGTATTTGCAGCATCTGGTGGCAGAAGTACATTAATTCTTTTTGGGGATGTATATCTTGACAATGCCACATATAGTTGGCCATGACTAAAAATGGAAGTTGTTAAATCTATCCCAACAAATTTTACTGATTGGACTTGGGATTTGTTGATGGCTATTACTAATGCTAGCCAAAGTGGGAACTATCTCATTGTCATAGAAAATGGAAAATCATCAAACGTCAGAGTTAGAGATATTCTTGGTATGAATACTAAGTTTCCAGCTTTGCATCCTGTTAAATTTTTTGCTTCGATTAATCTAGGCGAACATCTCACCACCATTAATTTTTCCCCATTGCATAAACTATCTTTTGGAGCGAGATTAAGCAACAAAATTACAGGGATTCCAACTTTCAATCTTAGTCTAAACGGAGGTAGACTTGAAGGATCGAGTGAGCTCATATATTCTTGGGGATATCGATTTGTGACAGTGCGATCACCAGCGTTTGCTTCTAATAACTTATCAGTGGCAAGATAAACAATCTCTTGGCCTTGAATTTTAGCCATAGCTTGAATGCTGATGATGTTAGCATCTTCATTACGGGCTGATAGAATCATGCGCTTAGTCAAGTATGTAGTTGAGGCTGTTATAACTTTACCAAATGTGGGTAAATTGAATATATTATCTCATCTAAATTTGCACATTTATTAAATGTCGCCAGTAATTCAACTATTTCTTTTAGATTAGATCCTATCTGCATATATTTTAAACGCAAATGTATTAGTAAACTTTTTACCAAAACAAATATATTAGATAGGATAATTTTAGGTTACCTCCAATAATGTAAGTGCCAATGCAACATTCTCAGAGCGGTTGTTGATTAGTCACATATTCTGCGATAAGGATAGTACTTTTATGTATCCCCAAATATGCGATCTTCTCAATGAAGAAGAAACAATATCCTCATAGACACCTTTTGGCACTACTGGAAGAATTTGACGAAGATCACCTCCTAAAATAGTAGTTATTCCTCCAAATGGCCTTCCATTTCCTTGAACGTCTTGAAGAGATCGATCCACCGCTTCCGCGCAATATTTGTGATGCATGGGAACTTCATCCCAAATGATAAGATTTTGTTTTTTGAATAACTCTGCATGTATTAATTGCTTTAAAAACCCACACATTGAGTTATCTAAGATTTTTATGGGTATCTTAAAAGTTGAATGAGATGTCCGACCTTCGTTTAGTAGTAATGATGCAATACCTGACAATGATACAAATACTGTGATTTTCTTCTCATTACGACATGTAGCTACTAAAGAGTCGTATACAAGCATTTTTCTTGTGCCAGCAGCTCCGTTCAAGAAAGAGAAAGTCCCAACTTCATTTCTAACAGAATGAATAACCGCATTATAAGTGCATCCTTGTTTATCATTGAGTTGATCAACATTGTTTAGAGATTCTACATGTTGCACATCAAATGCCAAATGTTCTTGATCTCATATTAGCCAGTTTCCAATATCCTCAAGGCTCCATCTTTCAGTAATTTTCAAATCAGGGACAAAATCTATAAGACTCTTACCTTCTTCTCGCAATATTTATTCCAATTAAAATAGGTTGTAGTTAGTAATTTGGTATTCTGTTTGATTTGGAATTCCAAATTTGTCCTTAAGTTTGAATTTTAAGTCATTACATATATTCATCAAAAACTTTGTCCACAATCCCATTGGATCTATTGGACAATAATGGATAAGAATAATAGCAAAAGTCTCCGTAATTGGTACCCAGTTTGCATAATAGCTGCCTCTTTAAGATGCTGTATCCATTCTTTATCTTCTTCAAGTAATCCAAGTATAATACATTCTGCTTTAAACGTGTTGTGCAAAACTCTGTTCACATTCCGTAAGTTTTCAAAAGAATGTGGGCTTTTTATGACAGTTAAAAGCAGGCGTAGGTAGTATGTTTCCCCAGAATTTTGAGGTGCAAAATAATTTCTGCCAATTGATTTTGGCCCTACTCTTGGAAATCATATACATGGTTTCTCGTGCCAGGTATGGAAATCTGGGAACTCTTGATAAGTGTGGGCTGTTGCACTGTCATGTGTCACACAATATTCAAAAAACTCTGTGACTGTCAATCTCTGATCTTGTACTATGGAAATAACATTTTCAATTGGTTCCCTCTCGTCGAAGACCACATTATACATTCCAGGTAAGTGAAGCGTCAATCTAGTAACTGAAATATTCTCTTTATGTAACGAATGCCTGAATAAATGCCATACAGCCTCAGGTGGACCAATGTTCCTTGCATCGATGTATTATTAAATCTCGTCGTCTGCATTAAATGTCAGTATAGTACGATCATGACCCTTGTATATATACTTGTATTTATATTTGACGTATTGAACTCCTGTACATACTTTGAGATTGATATGGCAGTCAAATATCCTTGTTAAGTACAGATTATAAGGAACCACATCTCTGTTATTGACCTGTTGTCCATTCACAAATTTATGAACTGTGTCTATCTTCCGATGACTATACACAGGATACCCATCAATATCCATTGTTGTAGTTTTTGTATAGATCCTTCGATATCATTTTGTGCATTTTCCATTTTCCATACATGCCATCAGTGGATTTTGAGTTCCACAAGGTCTATGTATCATACATCTCTTGATAGTCTAGTGCAGAGCTGGACCAATGCTTTCATCGAGAAACTCAACTGATATGATTTAGTCAACCTAATCGTAGTTGCAAATTTTATGTGATTGTTGGAGAAAGAAAAATGCGTGCATGTGGGGTAATCCTCTTTTTTAAAACTCAATTGTATAAACATATGCTACCACTTGACCGAATACATTGCCTTTTTTTTATTTCCTTCATTAGGGTACACCATTTTAGCTCTAATACACATACAACTAGATCAAGTCTGTTAGTTGCGGTTTGGTGTGGTAATAAAGCCTTCTTTATTTTTGGCCAATTAGGATTCCCAGTCATTGTTAAGAAAATATCTGGGTGACTGTTATGATGGGTGATTGCCATTGAATCCTAGAATTTCTCTGACATGTGCCTCAGACCACCAATGAAGGACGATGGTAGAATTAATCTTTTGCCAACTTCATTTGAGTTTAATCATACCCCTACCAAATCTTTCAAACCACCATATAATTCAGGACAAAGCTTTACTTGGTTCTTTATAGTGTTTTTTATACGATTTTGCTCTGTTGCAACCCAAGAATATACCAAAAATTCTTGAAATAATTTGCCATTCCTTAAAATAGTAAAGTACTCTATAGGGCACCGGAAGAGCCGATACGAATAGTAATCCATCTGGGTTAGCCGTTTAGTTGCAAGTCAATTATAATTGACATCCCACTTTTTTATTTTTGGTTCCCAACCCATTTCTCCATGTAGGAACAGAAGGAGATAGTACATTGGTAAATATACAGGGTGGCATTCACTAATTCACATAAGTTTGTGCTCTCCCCTAAAATATACGATGATATCTCTAGTACTTGAGGCCTCTTGTCCATCTCCTGGAAGTATAACGATAATTTCATCTGCCGATAGAAGGTTGTAGCGACGTCGATCTGTTCATAAACTATAATAAAGATGCGCGTGGACATTAACATCTTGGTTGTCTGCTGTGTACGCATCATTTAATACCCCGTACGCTTGACAATATATTCAAACAAATGGATTGTACTCCATCAAGTTATCTTGGATAATTTTCAAGACATAAGTATTTAGTTGTGGGTTGCGGTTACACGTATATTAGGTACTGATGTAGAATCATACATGTAGAGTTGTGCATAAGCTACTTATTTTCCCAGATCGGGTAGTAAAGCCCCGACTCGATGTTTTAGCCCCCCGTAGATTGAAAATATCTTGAGACCCCTGCCATTTAGAATTTAACCGTCTAATTTTACTCCGAGGCTAGTAAAAGCATTTGTTACATTGTAATCGCGGATATGACTTTGAAATGATTTTGCATGTGATGAATCATTATCGTATAATACTTGCATAGCTAGAGGAAGTGGTTAAAGAATAGGTAATCTTACATTTCCTTATTTGCAATATGTCCCAAACAGTGGTCGATAACGCGATGAGTTTACCAATTTTTCATCAAGCCCATGCAATGCGTGGCACGAAGGACATTCAATATCCATATTTCCCAAATAATATCGAGTTTCATGGATTGAAGGATCAATATTGAATTCAAAGTCTGATTTAATGTTATTATTAATAAAGAAGTGTTCATCCATAAATGGTTCTTGCGGTGGCCCGTTTACTTTGCAATAATTTGAAAGTTATATTCTTTGCTGGTTGATAATTTTACTTAATTATAATGAAAAGCTTACATGTCAATGGGTCCCCTTGAAGATTCTCCTCTTTCAAAAATACAATTTCTTATCCTTGTAGCAGTATTTGTTGTTTCATCAATGCCAAGTATTTCAGAAGGGGCGACCTCATAATTTTTAAAATTTTATCCAACATTCTCCAAGTTGTTATGAAATTGTTATTTAATATTAAAAATTAAAATCTGACTAAAATTACTTTAAATTGTATTTGGACTAAGTTTAGATTAACATAGGAGTTCCAATAATTGTTGATATCATTATTCGGATACGCATGTGGCGCATTTACCTCGTTTCCCGCTTCCTGGCATTATGAATATTGTTGTGTTGATATATCCCCATTGAAATATATATTGCGAGGAATATTGTTTTTCGTTTGAAGGTGAAATGTTATAATTTTATTTCTTTTCTCTCTTTCTTGTCTCGCATATTGTGTTAATGCACGTTTCAAAGTTACCACCGCGAAGGAGCTCTCCTCATTGTTCCCCACATTTATGTTACTATACGTATTGTTAATAGTAGCATTCATCATCGCAATTTATCTTTCTTTCTCACATATTGCTCGTTGTGCTAATGAATGTTTTGATGATGGATTGTCAGCAGCAACAGATGGTTGTTGTTATGTTCAAGTAATTTCGTATATTTGAAGATTGTTTTCCCTATGTACAAAATTCCTACATAAGGTATCATTGTATTTATTTCAGATTCTGCATGGGTGTTATTTGTTGAAGTATTCCACGTTTCCTATCTATTGTGTTTATGTATTTAGTAGTTGATATACGTAAATAGTCATTTTGAGGAAATAAATATGCCACATACTTAGTGTTGATATAAATATGTCATATGATCTTCTACTTAAAATGTACTAATACATAATTTTTTAAATGACATACCTCTGTCCTGTGCATTTTTCCCTTACGTATGCACTCTTGTTCCTCTACTAGAGCTCTCATGGTGAACCAATTAACATATCTTAGTATTGGCTGTTGTATTTGGTTTTTATTGATATTAGTGGTATTAACAACCTTGTTTACATTTTGTTCCATAACATGAACAATTAGGAAAAATAACATATCAATCCCACTCTTGAGATATAGATTAGATGAATTATGTGAAGTTAGTTTAATTTCTCAAAATGGGTTTACATACTTGTGTCATTGACAAAGTTTTCTTCCCTTTCTTATTATTCTTATTAGCTGACTGAATAGTTTCAATTCCCATCTTTTCTTTGAACTCTGTGAAACGTAAGGAGCAATGTATAACAGTCAGAAACCAAAATCATCAAAATCAATATTCACATTAAAAGCAATTAAAGACATTGCCAAATAGGGCACTAACTACAAGGCAAGTCATTATAGTTTTCCATATGAAACTAATTAATGTCTAACCAAACAGGGTATGACTTATGTCTAACCAAACAGGGTACTAACTACCCATAAGAATTAAATAATGTTGTACCAAATAGGTCCTTATGGTTTTTTATATGAAACTAATTAATATCTAACCAAATAGGGTACTTGTAATGGCCAAATTCCATAAACTCAAAATGGCTTGGAATTCACTATTACACCAATGAACCTATAACAATATTCAATTGGAAAGTAAGAAATGAGACAGGTGATTTTAGCGTGGAAAACCTCTGAATAGGTAAAAAACTACGACTTGCAATGTTTGTTGAGAATCTCGAATTGATAGTTTAGTAATGATCTCTTGTATAATTTTTCTGGTCCCTATCTCTTCGAGAACCTTTTCTTTATATAGGCCTTCTCCGCAGCTCTTCATCGTGTTGGAGCACTTTTTCCGAACAATGTGGTTAGTGGCGGTTGACTTAATAACTGACGAGTTCGTGGGAGACAAATGTCTTTGACTGGATTAGGTTTTTTGGTTTAAGTTTGGCTTACATTCTTAACCAGTTCTTGGGGTAGGTTGGAATGTTAACTAGGGAAATGTGTTAAAAATGCGTGAGTCTGAGATAGAGGTATTTCGAACTAGGTGAGCTCGAATTTCGGTGAGATCGAGGGATAGGTCCCTATAATCGCCCCACCAAAGTCACGAGTGGCTTTGGTTGAGAAATGATCAACTTGTAATATGGGTTGAAAATTTTAATAATTGAAATGGAATAATGATGGTATTAGCTGTATGGAACTTACGAGTAATATGGGAAATGACGTGCATTTAATAAGGGTGTGGATACTGATGTATATGACGGTTATGATTCAAAAAGTTGCGTCTGTAATGAATGATGACGTTTGGTAAAACGTACCTGCACATTAAATGTAGGGATATATAAATGATACCTGTATCAGATTTTGAAAGTGGAGTACACTTGCCCTTTGTGAAATTCATTGAAAAAGTTTAACAATGGTGAAGACTCCCAGTATGGTCCTTGAAGAGATGATTGCGTCTGAAATACGGAGGTTGTAGTTGAAATACTTCGGTGACCAATCCTTGGAGATGTCGATAACCGCTCCTGTTCCTTTAACGTATCATGGCTTGTCGGAAGACAAAGTGATTGAAGTTAAGGAAGAATTTTGCTACAAGTAGAGGTTTCATGTCGTCGTCCTGGCAAGCGAGGCCCAATGGGCCTATCTCTGTAATCTTGCGGAAGATAGGGTTAGGGCTTCATATGCAGGGATATACATAACTATGGGGCAGGTATGTTGATTTCTTATATCATCATGGATTCTAAGGCCGGGCTCTCTTTATCTCTACCAACTCTTTGGATGTGGCAGTTTCAGAGGAGGAGGTGATGGTAGTGGAGGAGGAAGACAACCAGTGAGAGTTTGTTTTTGGATTTCCATCACGTTTTGGCACTCAGAAGACCTTCAGTTCGAGAATTTGGTTCTAGCACTGAGTCTACTGCTTGTATAGTTTCTATTTGAAGTATGATTAGACTTCAACCAAACTCATACGAGGGAAGCTCTTTGTTGGTTCAAATTTCTACTTTGTATTAGGGTGAAAGATCACTGAAGCGAGAAGAGCTGAAGGAGTTGATGCGCCGGTATGCCTGAATAACTTGTGACTTTTAAAAAGCAGTAAAAAACTTGTTATCTATAAAGTACCTAGAGTTGGGTGCTAGATGGATTATGTCTCTGTAATATACTTGAGGTCGATCTAATAAAAAACTTGTTATCTGTAAAATCGTGTGTAATGTTTTCGACATGAATAAAAAGTTATCATGTAGATAGAAAATGTTTCTTAGAATCAAGCTGAATCGTGTAGGATGTATGAAATGAATAAGAGTTTATAAATATTGAAAACACTATTGTTGTGATATAAGTAGGATATTGTTGTGCATTTAAACATGTGGGGGAGAAATATTTTAGGAAATATGTAACGCAAAAATTTGAGCTACTACAGGTCGATAGAAGAATAATTCTCGATGGATTAAGCTCGACTAGAAATAATAATGTAATGTAGGTATTGAAGTGAAGGAATAAGTTCAAATAGTCTATTTCAAGATTTTGGCTTTCTGTTAAGAGATAAAAGGTCAAAATTATGTTTTGAGCGGAAAGTGCTGTATAAATGTATAAATAAGGGTAACAATTATTTCCTGACTAAGGTGAGGTAATTCTAATGGTACAGACTCGATCTCAGAGGATTCGTCATACCGCTGAAGGACGACTGGCCATTAAGATCGCTAAAGTGTAGGAGAGTATTTTTAGATCGTTTGGTTATGATGCTGAGCTACCAGTGAGGGAATGTCAGCTCAAAGGATTGGATGTGAGGGATAGGGAAATTGAGTATGCCAGGTATTTCTATGAGGTATGCTTTCGTGAATTGGTGTTAGATCCTACAGATCGAGGAGAGATGATTAGATTGATCGCTGAGGTAGAGATCGAATTTGAAGATGGGATGAACGAGTAAGGAGATTTGAGCAGATGTGGTTATTTAGGTCACCAAGGCTATATTTAGATGTAATTATATGTAAAACGTTATCCTAAATAAATGTAAAGATTGCAGAGTTTAACAAAAAAGTTAGAAGTCAATGTGATCCTTTGTAATTGTAAATGCCGTTTGAGACTGTTTGATAATTTTTTTTTGAATAAGTTTAAAAAAAAATTTAGCTTTGAAAATAACGCCACTAGTACTATAAGTATTAGAAACAAGAACAAAAAAAATGTAGGAGCTTTTAGATTTATTTTTTATGTAAAGCTGCAAAAATTTGATTTCGTGGAGTGTGAGTCATCATGAGTGTGGGAAGATCAGAGAACGATAACAAGAGATAAAAATAGATTTAAATATGAGGGCAAGGGTAATGATGAAAAAACGGCTTTATTGAAAAGGTATAAGACGTCTGACATGGATAGTGGAATGGGCGCCTCAGTTCCAAAACCGAGGACGGGTCGTGCGTGGCACAATAACTGCCAGCCATTAGAGAGAGAAATAATAAATAGTGGTTCGTCTTCATCATTCAAATGTTTTTCAACTTCTAAAAATTTAGAGAATACTGAGAGAGAAGCGTGAAAAAATTACAGAGGGTTTGGTAAGGATTTATCTGAGGGTGACAATCAATCGAAGAGAGTTGCAGGCACATAATCTTGTAGGTGGAAGTACAGAAGCGTTGTGAGGGAAGAACTTGGCGCTTCTACAGATTCTCATTTTGATACTGAAGGTTAGTATAGATGTGCGCTATGTTTATTTTGCAAATCGTAATCTGTTTAAGCAAATCCTAATAAATCACTATTTATAACAATCCATGATATTTGACGTATAGACAAAATATTTGAATTATATGTTGCATATGAATGACCGATATGCATAAAAATAATGATAGATACCTGAACCTGTATGTAGGTCGATCGTGTGAGGTATTTGGGTAGAATCAATCTTTGCTTGTAAAATTGTAGTTAAGATGGATAGTTTGCCGATTAACAAGGTTTCGACCTCCGGTCGTACGGTATAGTCTGATGGTAAGGCAGAAGTTGGTTTAGAGCAATTTCTAAGTTTTCCTGGTAAATTGGTGGCCTATTCCTTTGGCCCAGATGCATTTAGAGAATTTTATAAAGCCAAAGATGCCGTAGGAGGGCAATGGGGTAACTGCGTAGAATACACTGGTAGGATGCTTAGGGGGTGTACGGTAACGATGGGGGAATAGTATTTTTATTTGTTGGCCGATTTGGAGGAGGAAAAACAAGATAGGGTATAGATGGATCAATCTCGTTAAAATATTTTGATGGGAATGTTCTGAGTGACTTGTCAGAGGGTTTCTTGTGTTACCTCTCTTAATTAGTGTATGGGTTGAGTCTTCCCCTTACCAATTTGCCGAAGGGGATTATGAATATGATTGGGGCATGAAATGTTCAATTGAACGGGAATATGTGGGAGGTAATAATTATTTGTGATCATCTGAATGAAAAATGGGAAAATGTGGGGAAAGTGAGGAGGATAACCCTTGAGGACGTATTGTATTTTTAGGGTTGACAAATTATAAGGTCAGTGGTGGGTATATTTCTGTGTGAGTGCAACTCGGCATCGCTTTTTCGATCTTAATTCAGCAGGTCCAGCCTGGATTAACAACGTAATATGGGTGAAGGGTAATTACCTTTAGAGAGATGATGAAGAACCTTTGGATCTTCTATTTAGAACTGTAAAACAAAGTAAGTATAACAATACATAGAGTATAATATTGATACGTTCGAACTGATGTTCTTTTGGTGATAATAATAAATTCTGTGCATGGAAGACCCGAAGTTCTGAGTGGAGAGGAAAGATTCACTGTTGGGCGAAGTTGCAAAGGAAGAGGTTGAGTTCAAGTTTGAATTAGAAGGACTCGGCTTTAGCAGGAAGAAAATGATTAGGAGCAAATTGAAAAAGGTTTAATAATCTCAATCGACCAAGTTTATATAGTAGTACTATGGGATGATAGTGGAGTAGATAATATAATAGGGGGTGGAGATGAATATAGGTCTTCTAGGTTTATATAGTAGTACTATGCATAAAATGGTTAAACTGACCAATTCATAATAGTTTAGTGTTTCATTATTTTATTGCATGTATGCAAGGTGTAAACATAAGTTTAACACTTGCCAACAATTATTACAAATAAAATTGTTTCTAGAACATGTGAATCATAGTTTGAATACTTGTGAAATAATTTTCTTAAGTAAATTTCTTTCAAGATGATGTGAGTCAAAGTAGGGGAGGATAAAATTGGAAGTTGAAGATAGTGGGAATTGGGTTTTGGAGTTAGTTTCCACGCATGCATGCACACTTTGAAGAGTGTTGGAGTAGGTTAGTCCACCACCTTATTCTTATAGCATTGTTGGCGCATTCCCCACCAAGGTGAGATCATTGAGTGTCCTCTTTGTGCAATTCAATGATTTGTATAACTACAAATATTACAACTAGCAAGCCAAATCTTCAAATACCAGCATTGTAACTCTTGGTATATTCAGCTTTTCAGACAGTTGAGTTGAAAAAGATAATCTTTGTAATAAAAAAGAGTTATCAAGCATGATGGTAGTGAAATGCTTAACATATTGAAAAAATGTTGTTATGCTTGAACAACATCAAATTCTTTAGTGTTAAAAACGTCATGCTCATGAGTGGGCATCATTTATGTGTTTGTAGAGAAAAATATGAATATCTAGCAATGTTGTATTTTACCAATTCATGAATAGTTAAATAAAAAGTATTATAGGACCTTATTTGATAAACATAATGGTTGGAGAATGAGCTTTACAATAAATATGCTTATAAACATATTTCCAAGAGTTGATACAGCTACAAGGATCATAGGGTAATTGCTTCAACTTTGGAGTACCATAATCACTTGAGTTAAGAGGGCAAAACATTGGGTCTCGTCAATAAACTACATAACATAATTCCAGATATTATATAGAAATAATTATTATTTGACTAAAAAATTAAGCTTAAGCGGCGCATAGGGTAAAAATAAAAAAAGTACGAAGAACATAACATGTAGTACATAAGGGAACATTAGAAATAATTGAAAAAGATACTTGATTTATTTATACCAAAAACATGATATTATAGATTTTCATGAATTAACATGTAACTCTAGATTTATTTGAATAGATAGTAATAAACATAAATAAGTTAGTATGTAGTCCGCATCTACAATTTGGGCTGCTATTTCCTTGTAAAAACCATTTATATAGATATTTGGTATGGAACTCATGGAGACAAGGCATTTGGGTATGCATGTCATGGTCTACATAGTCGTACTTACAATGAACGTATTCTTGAGTATTTTTAGGGTCCCTCATATTCATATTGATACTGTTCTAGATGTTGAATAAGTTCAAATGTTGGAGGCTAGATCTTGTGGCCGAATATGAGCAGACCATACTCAGTATAAGTATCTTGAATATCAACATCCATATTAATCGTCACGCAAGACTTTACCCTACGTAGGGTGTCCAATGCATTTTAGTTAAAATATGCTAGAAACCAATCGTAATTATTATTCCAAAAATCTTCTATAATTTAGACACCATTATCTTCTTGGCAAATGGACCTCAAGTGTTTGATGATTTCACTATGGCCATAATTGTCAAATAGTTTCCATAATGATAGTTTGATGACTTTGAGGTAAGGAGGATAAGTTACTATGTTTAAAACATTCTTAGTCGCGGAGTTAATCGTATCACAAGTCTGAACTGTAGTCAAGTACAGGTTATACTTTGCTAAGAACACTTGATTGAGGGAGTTGCTAGAAAGTGTTGGATCCAGGTTTTGGATATTAATGAAGTCTATATTTACCTGCTAAAGGAATCTATATATAGGTTAGTTTTTCTTTCCAATAAACTGCTGATTTCATAATTTTAATATCAACATATATATAATTAATTGGCTTTATAGTTGCTTTTGTTTTGCAAAGGTCAGCTGCTTTCTTTAGGTGTATAATGTATAGTAGTAATTCATACAAACTAACTGTATAGTAGTAATTCATACACTGTATGAGATTTTGCATTGTGATACTGAGTCAAGTTATGCATGGTCAGGTAGTCAGTATAGATCATTAACAAGATTCGACCACTTTGGAGGATTATTGATCATTTCCTGGATCACATTCGAGTCTATTACTAAAAATAGATTGGGAAACAATGTGGCACTATTGTTCATGACATTGCGGCGAGCTTTAATACAAGACCTGAATATCTATACAAGGAGTAATTCCTGTGTTTCCCAGCTGATGTGATGAGGTAATGTCGAATCGGGGCCCTGTCATCTTCACTAATATGAGGTAGGTCACTCTTAAGAAGGCCAGGCAAGAAAGAGTTCAGAATTGTCTTGCATATCGGTTATGGGAGAAGGCCCAACAAGAAAGAGTATAGAATGGTCTTGCATAACGGTTACGGGAGAAAGGCTGAGCAAGAAAGAGTTTAAAATGGATTGCTAAATGGTCTTGCATAGCGGTTACGAGAGAAGCGTAACAAGAAAGAGTTTGGAATGGATTTCTATATGAATGAGTCCCATATGGTCTTTTTGGCAATCTTCTTCATGCCAATACTTTGTAATCATGATAAACTTCTTTTTTTGGATTTATATGATTAAAACTCTCATATATGCCAATTTGCACTATAATTACTATGTCACCTAACTGAGTCTGACTTAGGTCATACTATAAGTTTGAAAACCAAATTTGTGATAACGATAAGGCATAAAGAGATAAAACTAATAGTAATATAATTGCGAAGGTTAACTAAAAGGATAGGAAAAAACTAATCTTGAGCAAATACTTAATAAGAACATAACTAAAACTATTCTTGGGGGAAATAAAATGATGGGAAGAAAGTCAAGAGATGAGTTAACATAAGCATAAAGAGAATTACAAAACTTATACATAAACGCAGAAGTTAATTAATATTAAAAGTAGGCTTTGGACTCACCAGATAGCTATGTGGAGGTAATGATAGTTAGGGTAATTGTTGCATAACATGTATTTATAAGTTAATAAGATGCTAGTATTTCGTAAATAAAGATTAGATTAGAGAATTTTCATAATTTGAAACGCACAAATTTTGATAGAGGACCATTTTTGTTTAGATTTCAGAATTTATGATATATGGTCAATACATATCATATTATAGTGTTTGCAAAATAAAAATTTTTAGTGTTTATGTTGGAGAATATAATCTCAAATAAAAGATAATATATAATTGTGCTAGATATTATCTGTTAAACATATATTTTCAAACTAGAACCTCCATGGTATTTTTACTCTCAAACAACCACTTAAAAAATGTAAGTGGATTCCTGTCTTCTCTTCTTTTATTATTTAGAAGACAGATGGTTCTACTATTAATAAAAAAGGGGGTTGGGGAGCCATCCTGAGAGATTACAGGGGCATCCAAATTATATAATCCATAATATGTTGTTTAGTATAGGTAATAAGTACAAATGATGGAAACATGGAGTATGATCAAGAGGAAAATAATTAAGCGCTTAACAAATAATTCTTATGAGTACTAAACAACAATTACTTCGCCTAACAAAGAAAAGGGGTACTCAATTGACTAAAATAAAATACAAACGAAAACTAGATTACATTGTTACTCTGATTAGCATACAGACCGAAGAAACATTCACAACAAAAGAAGATAATAGCACAATCTTCAAATGCATATGAGATATCTCTAAATCTAGCATGCTATCTTTGAATCTATAAAGTTGAGCTCTCTAACTCTCCAACTCATCATATATGATCATTCTTTCCAAGCGGTGAGAACTTCAGATGAAGTCAAACATAAGCCGTATGTTTTGAATGAATATTGGTAAGGCTTTATTTTCTCCATTACAACAAGAAATTTATCCTTCCAAAATAATATTAATCCTTTCAAATAACTGCAAACTAGGTCTATGTTACAAGTACAATAGGCCCCTATATTTGGCATACTGATCACAACTATTTTCTGCATAGCTACTATATGTATCCACCCATTTCACTTTTTGTCTCATTTAAGGTGCTGAAGCTGGGTTACAACAAACCTTGAAATGGTTATATGCTCATTATTCTCAATGGCATAGTGCACATCTTCCGTGTTACCCATGACAATGGGATGTAACATAGAGTTGCTCTTCTCCCAAAAACTCCATATTGAACCCTATCCTACAGTCCTGCCCTGAGCGTTATTTTCCATCCCCTATAAAAGACATATTGAGCAAGACCCTACCGATCCAAGCAATAAGTAAAAATTCCAGTTGAAGGATCACCATCATTATTCTATAATGACAAATTCCAATTACTATTGGCAATAAGGCTCATCCCAAGCTAATGCCTAGTAATAAGTTTACAAGAATATGGATAAAGAAATAACTTAAAATCTTTATGCAGGGAATAATTAATTAACTAACTATATAAGCCTTTGCATTAAACATGAAAGATAACCCCTATGAGAAAAAATAGAAGTTAATATCATTGTAAGATTTATTACAAAACAAAATATATGGATGTTATAAAACTGCAATGCTACTTCAGTAAACAACCCATTAATCATTACACTCAAAAGTACTTGAGATAGTGTATAAATTAGATATCAAAGCATAACATATCTTACCTCTAATTTCTCATATCATCAATACCTTCTATAAGTTCACACCAGACGCTCTATCCTACAAACAATTATTATGGAATATTTTGCCACATCAAACAAGTTTCCTTCATTATGATTAGAATGTCAATTTCTTTTAGTCGGCATATCATAAATAAGAGAAGAACTAAATATTAGGAAGCAATGCATGACAAAATGTGAAGGTAAGGTTAGTTCCAAATATTGGTAAGAAGCACATTAACAAGGCAAAACGATTTCCTAATTTATGTTTACTAGAGAGGATTATGAGATAACCACTACAATCCCAGTCGATGTTGTTGAATCCTTACCTATATGCAGCGATCATGATTGGTTGTATATGTGGCTACAACTTCAACAGATACATCAATATTATTATGGCTATGCATTTTGAATATTATTAATAATGCCTTTTTTCTAACGGGGTTCGCGCTTGTAATTGATTTAATACTGATGACGATTGCGAAACAATTGGAAATAAATATGTCATTTTGTGTTCGAATTAGGTAATTTGCTAGGTGTAATAATTTCTTTATAAATCACATTAGCTGTATGGGTACATGGTAGGTCTTGTGATTTACCATTGCGTACCCTCACCCTTATTTTTTCTTTCTTAAATACCTCTAGAAAAAGTGACATACAATTGGCCATGCATGATGGCAAAATAATTCAAAGAGACCCTTGCTATAGGAATTGTCTGACCTTGTGACTTATTGGTTGTTAGTGGGAAGCATAACCTAATAGGAAATTGCATGCGTACCAAAACAAAAGGTAGATTGACATTTTTTGATGGTTTTAATAGTATACGGGGTAAGAATACAATATCTCATTTATGATGCCTGGTCATTATATCTAACTTAATAGTATTTTTCTTAAATTTATGACATATTAATCTCGTTCCATTGAATAATCTGTCTTTTGAGTTAATGTTACGTAGAAGCATAATTGGTACTCCTTCTTTGAGGGTTAATTTATATGGTGGTAATCCACCAGGAGGCATTTGAGAATTCTTGGGGATTAAAATTATGCTTGTCATATTTAATACTATCGAATGAATAATATGTAACACTTTCTCCTGGAAATGTTTCCATAATTTTTTCGTTTACAAGATCCACAGTTTCATTTAGTGGTATTAATATTGCTCTGTATATCATATTAAAAATATCATTAACAAACGCTCTCTATTTAAGGAAAAAAAATTCTATTAAATTATTTATTGAATCTTCATTCTCGAATTTTATAATCATTTTATCCGGTATTTGTATTAAGTCACTGTCTGCCTCAATATTATTGCTGTCATTGCCGACTTGGAGTAAGAAGTTTTAATGTTTGGGATCGTTATATGTTCTCATATTTTTTGTCATTTGAATAACTTTTGTATATTATAATATTCGAGATTTGATGATGCAAGCGTTGATTGTTTGGGCTCTAGTTGATCGGTGGATCAGTGGTAGGATTTGGCAAAAGTCGCCCCCCATAATAAGAATTTTTTCGCCAAAGGGAAAATTACATTATAATGTATCTTTCAGTATTCTATCTAATGCTTCAAAAAAGAGCCTATGCATTATCAGGGCTTTATTCCAAATTAATACTTTTGATTGTTTGATGAGTTTGGGTAAATTTGAACCATTGTTGATATTGCAAGTGGATCTCGAATCTGGGTAAGTTGTAGTTTAAATCTAGAATGGGCCATTTGACCACCAGGAATGATAGTGAATCCAATGCCTGATGAGGCCGTTGCAAGCGCCACATTACCATTTCGATTTAACTGTGCTAGGATTTCCAGGCAGAGGATTGCCTTTCCCGTACCGCCCAGCCCATCAGTGCAATAAACCTTTCTTTTATATGAATTTATAGATTTCTTAATTCTATCGTAAGTGTACTTTTGTTCTAAATTTAATTTATCTTTAGCTAGAGAGTCTGTAAATGGTATTTTAATATCGAGCTCATCTTTTATCAGGCTGAACAAATCATCATATTCTTCAGTATTTAAGTCCATTCTTGGCAAATTCTAATCAAGAACAGTCTTGTTATGTTAGTAAATCATTAATTTTCCTCATCAATTAATTTAAGATCGAGTGGTGCATTTGTGTAACGACCTATTTTTCAGTAATCTTGTGACATATAATCTTTGAAATCTTTTAATAAATCGGATACTTTACCAGGTTTACAAAATACTAACAATGTAACTAATAGTTTCTGTAAAGCTGGTGCGAATTGTAGTTAGTTTGCATCTTTTAAACAATCCCTAATAGTATTGTCGTCCTCTGATAAATCAAAGGCCTCTGCTGATCTCTTAAATGACCTATACAAAACACCATTAATAGTAAGCATATCATCAAATGACCTAGGTCCTTTTATATGATTTAATAAAAGTCTCAAGCAAAATCGTTCTCCATCGGGCGTCTAGACAATGTATTTTCTCACAGGGGAATCTTCTGCATTTAATGTAAAAAACTTGGCTAACATCATTTGGATATTGTCGTCATTTTGAGCTATATCTTTGAGGGATTGAAAGTCAAAAAAGGTAATCTGCTGCTGATTTGGAAGGTGTATTTGCAAGTGTTCTACTGCCGAATGTATTTTACTTATTGGGAATACGAATAATCTCCAATCATCTTTTGGTGGAGATATTCATCTTGTATCTCCATATTGTTTTATCTCATCCACATCATCTGTTATACCAATTTCCATAGAAACATGGTCAAGACCCTTGTAAACATTCTTGTATAAGTATTTAACACAAATGATGCTGCTGCAAACTTCAAAGTTTATGTGGCAGTTGAATCTTATTATCATTCATGCATTCATTGTAAGGTACGATCCAACTATTATTAGCAGTTTTAGTTCAAATCTTGATTGAACGTTTGTCAAAGCGTCGATAATAAATCAGGTAGGAATCATTACCCTGAATTGTCTGTTTAGCAAAATCTTTTGGAACTCTTTTTTTACACTTACCTTCTACCATACAAACGTATTTGGTATTTTGGGTACCACATGGTCCATGTACCATTTGTTTTTTAATAATTTAAAAAATTTTAGGCTCTTTCTCCCCGTCAAGATATTCAGCTTGTACAATTTTTTCATAATCATCCGGTCCTCTTAATCGATCCTGCTTTTTTAATATGGCCAACATATGGGCATGTAGATGGCCTCATTTTTGACCTCTATAACGTACACATGAGCCTTAACTAACCCTAGTATTGATAATTTAACTATGTCATCCCTCATACATAAGAATTTAGCATAGAATATGCATGCAGCTAAATTCGGACGATCATGTTATTGTTGTCCTGGACCTAGCTCATTGATTATTAATGGCCACTCTAGGTTACATGTCATGGTTATAAAATGATCTGGTTTGCCGCATTTCTGGACTAGCGCCATTGCATCTTGAAAGTGCTGGTACATATTGTGAGGACTACCATTATGGGATTAAGGGAGAGTAATTTGCTTACCAACATTTTTACCTAGCCTTTCACCAAACCTAATACTATCTTGTAGTCAACGGTACATATCAGCTATAATTTTTTTATGATTTTGTCTAACCCTAAGTTTCTTGTATGCATTTTAATGAACTGATCCACTATATATTGTTATAATAATCAACCACCTCTAAGGATAAGTGATGCATAGTTTGGGTGGATCTGTAACATTTAAGCGTAGAATGCACGAATAGTAATTTTTTTGCCATTTCTATTGTAAGTCTCTAAATCTGATCCATAAGTTCCCTTTGTTAGTTTGAGTGGATATTGCAAGGGGTCATAAAATCTAGCAGAAGATCATTTCCTTTCATGGACCAGTTCTTTGGCTATGAAGAAGATCTTTCATCTATGAAAACTATTTCTGACTTCCTTGCTTCTTGTTGCGTGGGCTCAAAGTTTGGAGTCTAGTTCTACTATTCATGTCTGGAAATTTTTTTTGAGCTAATACTTGATGTAAATTGAAGTAATCAGTAAAATATCTGTTGTAAAGTATTCTGCAAAAGTAACTTTTGGACTGAATAAAATATATGTTTTCTTCTATGATGATACCGTATCATCGAGCTTGGTTGTTTTCCCTTTCTATTTGTACCATAGGCATTAGTAATATAGATAAGTAGGTGTTAGGGGTATGAAGGGGAAAATGGTAGTGAAAGGTGAGGGAAAATTTAGAGAAGGTCGAGTTGTTGGTTCGAACTAAAAGTTTTATGTTTATGCGAGTTGTGTGATAGGGTTGAGATGAAATTTTGTATGTGACTGTTTGGATAGCTGTATTTGTGGCTGTTGCCATGTACGCGTCTGAGGGGATATTCTGTACTATGGGGTAATGATTTGTTATTATATTCTGTATATATATTCTGCTATTCTAGAGATGTTGGTACCAATAATTTATGAGAAAAATTTGTGGGGTGATTAATTCCGTGGAGACTTCCTTTGTCTATATGTAGGGATTCCTTGCTATTGTTACTTGTATTCTTATGAAGTTGTTGTGCTCAAGTATTGTGAGGACTCGTTCGTAGCGTTCACAGCAGGCGGCAGATGACCAGTTTCATATCAAGGTTACAGAGGTCTGTAAATACTATTTTGTCACTTGCCGTATGATGCTGTTCTTCCGGAATGGCCATTGAATCTGGCTGGTTTGTTTGGTGCAACATTTTTCATAAGTTTATGTTGGATCCCCGTGTGCGAGAACTGACTGTTCGACAGCTCGCATGCGATAAGATCGTAGAAGAAAATGTAAGGGTAGCAAATGGGGAGTTGATTCTGTACGGGCAGCCAAACCATCTGGGTTGCTTCAAATGTAACTGGGGAGCTCGGTAAGCTCTAGGTCATGATATTTGTTAAAAGTAATCTATTTTATGGTAGTATTCTGTGGTAGATTTTTAAATAAATGTAATATGACAGATCGTGAGAGAATAAAGTATGTGATGTTCCGATCTGATTGAATATAGTATTCTATTATATTTCCTGTGTACGGATGCTGTATATGATAGCTATAGGATTTTAACAACTGTAGGGATATCTTCGAATTTTGAAAATTGAGCTATTTAAGGAAATTTTGTATGATCTTGGTAGAGTATAAGTAAGATGATTGGTTGTTTTGGTACTGGGCTGAGAAAAGTATAGAGCTGGTAATGGAAGATAGCAGAAGTAAATGTGATGGTGGCAAACATTATCACAAAAGTCATGATGATATTGTGAAAAGAAAAGACGTGCCTATAGAAATAATGGGGATGACTGACACGTGTCAAAAGGAGCCATTGTTTCATAAACTGAGGGAGTGTATTAAAACTTGTCTCTCACTCCCTCATAAATTATCTACAGTTTTAGAGAGAGAAAAAGTGGTACGCATATCATTGTCAAGGAGAGGCGGCATTTGAGTAATGATTACACTTTAGGAAAGACATCTACATCGAGTGATAGGAGGTTATCGGAGAGGCGATGGTAACGCTCCTATTCGAAGACACTGCCAAGTAAAGCAGAGGATTACTATTTAACAAGTACAGGTTGGTGATGAAAAACTTTTGTCTGTTTAATTTTGTAAGTTCTCTGTGTTATGTAGTAATCTGTAGACATTAGTAATCTCCATAGTTTGTTTTAGAAATTAGGGTTTTCAGGGGATTTTGTAAAAATAAAATTGAGAGAGAGTCTGTAATGTAGGATTTATGGTATATGTAATGACCCGTATTTAATTATTCCTAATATTCACTCTTAATCCTATTCTTAATCTCACTGGCATATTAGATTCCTTCACATTAAGTTCTGCATTCATTTTCTGCATGTACTATTTCATCCATTCTACTCATCCTTTATGCATCCATTTATTCCTTTCGGTGGTTTAAAATTAGATTCCTTTAGTAGATTTGGGCGGTTCGGAGGTGTTTTGGAGTTAGAGGTGGTTTTGTGGCCTTGGGAACATGTAGAAAGTTTGGTAGTGGTATTTATGTGTCGTGTGTGTGATTTGGGGTGGTTCCCGTGAACTGCTGGAATGGCTAATGGATTTCCGGGGTCGCCCGAGGAAAATATTCCTTTTAGGGGGCTTAGGCGTTTTGGCTGCCGAGAGGCGGTAGAGGTGGTGTGTTCACCTTGGGGAACCTTGATTAGGCTCGTAGAAGTGTTTTTGTGGTGGTGGAGGTGGTCTGTGGAGTTCCAGGGTGTCCGGGGTGGTCCGTGGTGTCTCCCGGCAATTCCTTAGCTTTTCTGGCAAGTTCAGTTTCTGAACAGACCAGTTCTATTCGAACAGGACCTTTTCTGCTCGAATAGGATTCTCAGTGAATAGGGTTATCTGCACCAATTAATTTTTATTCGAACAAGTTTTCCCTCTGTTCGAACAAGCTTTGTTCTGTTCGAGCAGGATCTTCCCTGTTCGAACAGTGGTACAATTTTAGCTGCATCTGGGTTTATATACTTCATTTCTTCATTCCTCTCTTCACTCCTTCACTTTCTACCCTCCCTAACCTTTTCCTCTTTCCTCCTCACTCCTAATCTAACCTTCATCTTCGCTCGCGGATTCTTCCTCAGCTTCGCCGCGATCTCTTCTCCTATCCTCGGTAAGTAATTCCCTTATTCCTTTCCGTCAATTCCACTTGATTTGGCATAGGGTTTGATTTCTAGGGTTTGTATTTTATTCTCGTTTACTTAAATTGTTGGTTATTTTTTGTTCTTGGTGTGTGTTAGATTAAAAGGCATTCTATTTTCTTTTCCGCGGATCGTAGTTGGGTTTCCAGGTTGGTTTTCCGCAGGACTCGGGATTTCCTTCAGGCGAGTTTTCCCTTCATTTCTAAATTCCTCTTCTAGCCAAAAGATGTTGATTAGGGTAGTACTCTGAGCATAGAAGTCTTATGATCAGTTAGGGTTTATTTTCATATTACTTCTCCGTAATTGTTAGCCTTTAGTTATTGTTCTGAACTTGGTTAGTATAGTTGCATTGGCCTTGGGTTTTGCTAGAACTTGTTAGTGTAGTTTGACTAGTAGTTGGATTCTTGTTGTTGGGTTCAGTCTTCTAGAGACTAAGGCTGTTTAGTTGTGATAACGGTTAGGTTGTTGTTTCATCGGTTTAGATGCTGCAGCCGAGTCATTGGGCATTTTGTTTAAGATTGTTGCCACACTCTTCTGTAAGTAGTTATCCTATGTTTGTCTGCCGGGTTCACGGCTGTTACATTATGATCCTTGGGATCTGTTGCATCTTTTCAAATCATGCAAACTCATTTAACTTATCGAGATCGAAAACATAACAAAGCTCTACATCGCTTGACCTCCGATAGGATTGCAGGAGTTCTACATCGGGCTGAAATAGTAGGTGGGTCAAGGATTGATACTATCATACCTTATAAACCCATCCGGGAGTGTGGGAAGGTATGAGAAAGTATTTACAATCTGGTACAGGGTTTATCCTTGAGGTTGAAACTCCTCGGAATAAAATACAGTTCGGACGTTGGCTTCGTGGGTTAAAAAGCCCAAAACACTTTGATCAATTGAGTATCCACTAGCTTGGTTGAGCTTGACAAAAATTGTACCCATTGTATCCCTTTAACAGATCTCTTAAAGTCAAACATGCTAGCGGTTGATCAACCATTCTTATAACAGGATTGCATCACTCTTTTAAACATCAATTCATTCAGTATTTAGAACTTAGTTCATCACATCATTAGCATATCATTGCATCATATCCTCATGTTACATTTTCCTCTTTCTCTTAAATTCCTTATTCTAACTCTGGTTATTACATATTCCATTATGTTTCTTATTATTCTACTACTTTGATCATGAATCAACTAGTTACTATTATTCTACTTTAACTTACTCTATCTGTTTCACTTCACTCTCCTTTTCTATATCTGTTTACTAGTATGTTATTTAGGCCTGGTGGGTTTTCAGTGAGCCGTGGTTTTGCTCACTCTCGCATTGTTTTCCCCCTTTCAGAGGTTGAGTAGTTTGAGTTGCTGAGAGCCTCAGCAGTGTTTGGAGCAGTTGACGCTGCCGACCAATTTTACTTTAGACTTTTGTTGTTATCTCAGCGTATGTTGCTGTACCTTATTTTGGGCATTGTATATATTTTTGTCAGATATGTATATATGTTTTTCGCTTCCGCTATGTTGTTATTTCATTTCTTTACTCTGATGATTATTGCTATATGTGAATAGCCGAGCTAGAATTTGTCTACGGCTTGGCTATTTGTGGGGTAGAATCTTTGGATTCCCCGACCTGTACTACTTAGAATCTAGTAATTGGTCAAGCTACCGATTACCAGATTTTGGGGCGTGACAGTGTATGTTGTTTTAGAGAGAAAAAAAGTGTTTGTTAGAGAAGAAGAGGGAAATTGGAAATGATGTGATTTTGGCTTTTTTGTTTTGGGATTTAGGGAAATAGATGTGCTGACTGGGTTGAAGGTGGGTCTGTTTGTTCTATTTATAATGAAGTGATAATTATAAAATATGTCTCTGTATCTGCAGGTTCGGCATGCATTCTAAACCTAGTATTCCTGGTAGTAGGCTTGCAGTCTCATCTAATTCCGAAGAAACATCATCATCGGGGTGGAGGAACGAGTGTAGTATAATGGAGGAAACTATTAATTGTGTGGGGGCGACGATAGAGGTGGTGGGGCCTAGTAGATCTGAGGGCATAAAAAAGGAGGACAAATGGGAGAAAGAGAGAGTCCTTGTCATATATACCTAGATGGGGTGGATGCAGGGAAAGAGTATTTGTGATATAAAAAGAAATGCCCAGGAGAGTGGGGCTAGTATGTAGAGCACCAAGATCTCTGGTTCAGAACCTATGTCCCGAAAAAGGGCGGGAAGCAATGTATTATCAAGTTCACTGTTTAGAAAAGTGGTAGAAGGATAAAGGTATTAGTGAGGGGGTTAGCCTCTCGTATTATAATGGGCTTGGGTTACCAGGCCCAAGTGAGGATTTTTAATGTTTTTTGAATCAAGTCGTCTATGGCCTTAGAATTCTGCTGACCTACTTTCAGAAAAGGGTTATGAATGCGTTACAGTGCTGCCTTGGCCAATTGAATGGGAATATATATGAGATGATGAGGTTATGTGAGGTGCTGAGCAAAAAATGGTGGAAGAAAAGGACTCCAAAGCAGTTTACAGCTGAAGATGTTTTAAAGTTTTACAAGTTTAAGTATATGGAGGGTTGAAACAGTGGTTACCTGTATAGTAACTCGGCCAGGCCAAAATTTTTTGATTTTAAGTCTGCTGGTAAACCATGGAACGACCACCTTGTGTGAGTTGAGGGTATGCAGGTTCCAGATGAACCAGCGCTCGAGCTGAACCATAGATCCGAGTAAGTAATATTGACCAACCTTCAAACACTGGATAGTTATGTCTGCATGTTGTGTAACTGATATTTTGTTTTCTTTTATTTGGCAGAGCCCACACCGCTGGCTACTCTGGATAAGGCTAGTATGTTTGATTGTGTTGCTCGTGACCAGGATGAGCTAACAAAGGTACTCAGTGAATTGGGTATCCGAAGGCATAAAAGAGTAGATTAGATAGTGCCAAAAGTTTTGTAGGCTCAAGAAAAATGAGCTATGGCCGAGGGGAAGGCTGTAGAGACCATTGCTGACTTGCTTAGTCATCCACATTTTGTTCCTTAGATTTCCAAGCGGCTTACTCATAAAGCCCAAAAGCGAGCATAGGAAAGCGGCTCAGCAGTTGAGGTTGTGTCCACAGAATATGAGATCGCAAAGCCTGCTACTGGTGACGTGCAGGAAAAACCTGAAGTGAGCTTGTTTACGTTTGGGGACATTGAGAAGAGTCTAAAGAGAAATTAACATGTAAAGGAGGACAGTGATCGAACTAACTCTCTTGCTGCTGCCAAGATGAATGAGTTGAAGCTCGAGGATGAGTATCTCGTGCACAGGTTCGCGGTATGTGGTTGATAAACTATTTACTTGATGTTGCCTTCGAACTAAATGAAACTATTAGACTGACTCTTCTAATTTTGTTATATTGGAAGTTGTCAATGATCCTGAAGGGGGATAGACAATGTTTGGATAAGAGAGGCCAAAAATTTGGTGATCTGACGGTAAAGTTTGAGGCTCAGTCAGCTCGCGTGATGGAGCTCGTGGGTGAGCTTCAGTTGGAGAGAGAGAAGGGCTGCAGATGCTACCGCAGCTATAGAAAAGTACAGTGAAATGTTAAAGCATGACAAGCTCATGTCTGATACGGTTGCAGCGGCCTTAGTGGAAATAAACCACTTTATCAACTCGTACTATTATTTTAGGTTGAGGGTTGATGATGTGATGTTGTCCCAGAATGGTAGGTATGCAGAGATTGAGCTCCCTGTTGAGGAGGAAGAGGTGGCTGGTGATGCTGCTGGTGTGTCTGAGAAAGCTTCAGACCTTCGTCTAGGCGGTGAAGAGGTAGTCTATACTATTGAGCAAACAGTAGATCCTTTGTTGGAACGTTCTTGAAACAGTTTTCTCTTCGGAGAAAATGCTAGAATCTCCTTCTGAGGTAGACATTAGCAAGCTTCTTTAAGCGTTCTATGGCTTCCTGTCTTTAGCTTTTCATCTCCCATGACTTGGATGTGATAATACTCTGTATAATCGTATACTATTTTTCTTTTTGAAAGATATTTTGAAATATGCTTTTCGTGAATGTTGGTATTGAAATAAGATATCTGTAATTTGTGTAGGAGATAGAGTATTTGAGATAAATGAACTCCAAATTGGTGAAGTCACTGAGTAGAGCGAGGGACTCCGTGGCCCGTACTCAACAAGTACTTAACAAAACTGAATACGAGATAAAGCAATTTATGTTAAATTCGGTGAAAACCTTTAAAGAGTTATATGATCTGTAATATAAATATGCTAAGATAAAAGTAGAGAGAGACGAAGTGTTAAGAAAGGAAGAGGAAAGGGGGGTATTAGTTTGAAAATAGAAAGAGTTGGTTTGTTTTAACGACCCAAGTGATAAGGCGAGGTGTCAGAGTATGCTATTGGCTCTGACTTTGTATTTTGAGGTCGAAGTAGATAGTGAATGAGGTCGAAGTAGATAGTGAAGGAGTCTTTTATAGAGCTTTTTTGGGTAGAGAGGTGTAGTTCCAGACCCAGCTCGAGTTATGTTTTTAGCTAAAGCAGCACGCAATCGTTATAGCTTAGAAGCGAAAAAAATATTTAGCTCGGGCTGGTATGTCTGTTGTATGAGGTGATGTAGAACCTTTATCTGATGTCTTGAACTTTATGTAGGATCGGAGAGCCATGAGGATTATATTTTTTAGGATAAGGAAAGAACAAATTGAGGTTCAAACACAATTGGAGTGTGGGGTAAAGGGGTTACATGATGAGATATCGCAGCATGTGGAGCAAAAACATACCTTTAGCAATGCGGCTGTCGAAAGAAGTGGCTGCTTGAATGAAGGTAGAGGTAGAAATGAGGGCTTTAGATGTGCTATTGAAAAACATGCGTCAGTGGTTGTACAAAGCGCGAATAATATTAAAGGAGCATCTATGCCCATCGCGAGCAAAAGTCATTGCGTCACATAGACACTGTGATTGAGTTTTGTGGGAGAGAGTTGTCTAGGCGTGAGAGCTTATTTAGGAAGTTCATAGAGGAATGTGGGAAGGATTTTGAAGTAGAAAATTCCAAAGTAGAAGACCTGGCGGTCGTGGGAGGAATCGTCAGAAGAAGAAGAGGTCGAGTGTCTGAAACCTCGAATGCGGTGCAAACAGTACCAATAAGAGGTTGTGACCTTTGCCATGCCGGTAGATGTACAGGTGTCGAATAAGAAGGTCATGAGAGACAAACGGCGGTTGTCTCCTATCTGGAAGAGTTGCAAATAGATTGATCTTGTTTTTCTGTGATTATTCTTTCGTAGTGTTTGAAAATGTAATATGTATTTTATGAGAAAAGAATGATGTATCTAACTTGCTCAGATATTTTGATCTTGATGTAGTTTTTCCAACTGTTAGTTGAACTCTATTATTATGAAAAATTATTATAAATATAGCCTGTTATGAATAGGTGAACCTGACTGCTATACAAAGTTAGTGCGATACATTACGCGTCGAGATTGAACAAATGCGTGCTGAGCTAAGATCGAGTCAAGAAGCAAAAAAAAAATGCTATTGAGGCTGAAGAAAAATTGAGGGCGAAGATGAGTGAAACTCTTCAAGACAAAGAGGCGGTAATATCTGTAAAGGGCGCGGTAATATCTGTAAAGGCAGTAATTTCTAGGATTGGGTCATTTAAATAGAGAATGGTTAGAGAGAGAAAGAACATTATTGTGGGGAGGATGCCAGAATTTATTTGTCAAAGATTACATAAGAGTGGTGTAAAGGAAGCGGCAGGACCTTCTAATGTGGGTAATGAGTTCTGTGACAGCTCTAATGAAGAATGAGTAATGTAATAATGTTATATGTACACGAATAATGGATAAAAAAGAAATATGGATGTATAAAGAATTAGTTAAAGGCGAACAGTGAACTGTACTAACTGTGTGAGGTACCAATGATAATGTATGTAAAGCAGTATGATATGCGAACGGCTCAGCCAGAGTGGTAAACAATCTGTGATGCATGAGATGATCGGTTTGGCCGAAGCAACAAAGGATCTATGATGTAGTTTAAATTATCGATTTGGACGAAGCAAGAAATGATCTGTAATATAGTTTAGATGATCCATTTGGCCGAAGCTAGAAACGATCTGCAATATAGTTTAGATGATAGATTTGGCCGATGCAATAAATTATCTAGAATGTAGTTTAGATGATCGGTTTGGCCGAAGTAACAAATGATCTGGAATGTAGTTTTGATGATCAATTTGGCTGAAGCAGCAAACGATTTGTAATGTAGTTTTGATGATCGATTTGGCCGAAGCAATAAACAATCGGTAATGTAGTTTAGATGGTCGATTTGACCGAAGCAACAAATAATCTAGAATAAAGTTTAGATGACCGATTTAGCTGAAGCAATAAAAGATCTATAATCTGTTTTCATTAGTACTCGTTAGATTTCTTAGAAGAAGTACTATAATGTAGATCAATCGAACGCAACTATTTCATTGGTGTAGGATTGACCTACAGTAAATATATTAGATAGATCGGTTTGGCCGACGCAGCAAACGATCTATAATGTATTAGATGATCAATTTGGCCAAAACAATAAATGATCCATAATTTGTGTATAGATGTTTTGTAGGGAAATCGAACACAAGTATTTCATTGGTGTAAGATTGACGTACAACAAATGTATTAGATAGATCGGTTTGGCCGAAGCAACAAACGATCTGCAATATATTAGATGATCAATTTGGCTGAAGCAACAAATAATTTGTAATCTGTGTATTGAAATTTTGTGTGGCATAGTATAAAGTACTCAGATATGTTTATCAAATAGTAATCTTTTATTGATGTGAGCTCGCCATACGAACTGATAGATTGGTTTAGAGAAAAGTACACTGTGACAGATGTGTAATCTTTGATACAATTTCAGTCTCCTTGTGTTCTAAGGATTAGGTATGTGATCGCCATGCTCAGTGGCGAGGTCGTAAGAACCGAGGCCACTTTTCTCAATAATTTCAAAAGGACCTTCACAGTTTTTGGATAATTTCCCTGCGTTGAGCCCTTTGCAATGTTTGGGAATCTCCCAGAGGACCAGATCCTTGATTTCGAACTCTCTATACCGAACGCGTTTGTTATAAGATCGGGCTAAAGCTTGGTGATACCTTCCCAATTTCATGGCTGCTTTATCCCGAGTCTCCTCGATCCTGTTCATATTGCATACTAACTAGAATTCATTTTTTTTATCGGTCATGGTATGGTCGCGAATAGGATGATAATACTAAGTAGGGATGATTGCATCGGTACCGTAAGCCAGAAAGAATGGCGTGTATCCAGCTAAAACTCGGGACATAATTCGATAAGGCCATAACACATGTGGTAACTCCATGACCCAATTTCCTTTCTATTTTGTTAAGCTCTTTTTGATTCTATCGACGCTAGTGCAATTAATGATCTCGGTTTAGCCGTTCCCTTACGGGTAATATGAATTTGAAGGGGAATGTATGATGTTGTGTTGATTGAGGTATTTGACGAACTTGGAGCCAACGAACTGAGGTCCATTATCGATCCTGATGAGGTGGGGGAAGCCAAAACGAATGATGATATTTTCTCATATGAGCTTGATGACTTCATCTTCTCGTGTGTGGCACAGAAGAACTGCTTCTACCCACTTAGTGAAGTAATCCGTTGCGACTAAGAGATGTTTCCATTTTCCTGGTGCAGTAGGAAACTCGCCTATAAGGTCAAGGGACCATCTTTTAAATGGCCATACAACGTTGCTGGAATATAGTTCTAAAGCTGGAGCTCGAATTTGGGGGCCATGGCGTTGACAAACATCGCATTTTCTTGTGAGATTGATTTCTTGAGCTTTTATTTTAGGCCAGAAGATCCCTTGGGTAAGAGATTAGTTGGCTAGAGATCTTCCTACTGCATGGGAACCACAAGTGCCTTTATGTAGTTCGTGCAAGAATTTTTGAGCTTCTTTGTAAGATAAGCATTCATGATACAGCCCTGTGACCAAAATCTTGAATGAGAAATTGTTTTTGACGATGTAGCATTTTGTGTTATCAAGTACACGCCTTCTTTCAGTGGGGTCTTGAGGGAGTTCGCTACCGAATGTATTCTTGGAACATATATACTTGAGGAAAGGTCGTCTCCAATCATCCTCATTATCTTCAACGCCCCCATTATCTTCACTTCAATCTTTAGATACCGAGCTTCTGAGCCAAGGACTCATGCGAGATATGCGAGAGAATCAGAATGTCTATTCTCTATGTGCGATAAATGTTCGATAGAAATTTTCTTGAATCTACTCATTCTGTTAGCTACAGCGGCAGCGTAATCGATTATTTTTCCATTCTTCTAGAATTGTTTTGTGTAATGGATTACAATATGCAAAGAGTCTGTATATACGGACAGTTCGGACACTCAAATTTCTAGAGCCATATCCCAGCTGTGAAACATTGCCTCAAACTCTGCTGCATTATTGGTAGCTTCAAAATTTAATCGGATGGCCTTTTCAAGTCTATCATTAGAAGGTGCGATAAACACGATTCCGATGCCTGATCCTGTGGGTCCCGATAATCCATCGGTTAAAAGACGCCATTTCTTTTATGTTATCCAGTCTGCCCTTTTTTGAGCTGTTCTTCATGAATTTCTGTGCTACCTTCTTCCCAGTCAGTATCTTCTATGAGGAAGTCTGCTATGGCATGGCTCTTTTCAGAATGTCTAGGCTCAAATCGGATGTCATGCATGCCAAGACTGACTGACCACTGCTGGATTTGTCAGGATTTTTTTTGCTTGGATAATATTTCGCGTAGAGGGTAGTTGGTCACTACTCGTACTGGGTGATCTTGGAAGTATTGCTTCAATTTTTATGAGGTGTAAACGAGAGCTAAAAGTAGCTTCCCGACCTTGCTGTATTGTGATTCTGCTGGAGTGAGAGTTTTACTAATGAAGTTGACAGGCTTCTTGGTTTTCTCATCAAGCCGAATGAGAACAAACCTTAATGATTCTTTAATAACTGTAAGATTGATGGTGAGCTCTTCCCCTTCTCTAGGTGTGCTCATCACTGGTGGTGAACCCAGGTAAAGTTTTTGCTGTTGAAAGGCTGTTTCGTACTCCGCTATCCGTTCGATCCTGTGGTCCTTCGTAGGTTTCCATTTTGCTTTCCCCTCACGTAATAAGTTGAGCAGCCATTGACAGCGATCAGATGATTTTGAAACCAAACAGTTTATTGAGGCAATCTTCCCTACTAACTTCTTAACACCTTTCTTCATTCTGAGGGAAGTCATAGATAATAGTGCGCGAATGCGATCCAGATCGGCTTCAATTCTGCGCTTACAGATTAAGTGGCCCAAGAATTTTCCTGATTAAACTCCAAACTGGCATTTATCAGGGTTGAGTCTCATCTTATAGAGACGGATGATATAAAAGGTCGTGTGTAAATCCACGATAGGGGTTTCCTTCTTTCGACTTTTTCATAACATATCGTCTATATAGACCTCCATTGTTTTTCCGAGATGTTCCTTGAATATTTGGGTCATCAATCGCTGGTAAGTAGCTCCAGTATTCTTGAAACCGAATGGCAAGACTTTGTAGCATTATAGGCCATGTTCTGTAATGAAAGCAATTTTCTCTTGGTTATTAGGCAACTTAGGTATCTAGTTGTAGCCTGACCCGACATCCATCATAGATAGGAGCTCGTGTCCCAACGTAAAGTTGAGTAGGTTATTTATGAAAGGGAGTGGGAAACTGCTTTTCAGAGTATGCCTGTTTAGGTCGGGAAATCCACGCACACCCATATTTTTCCATTTTTCTTTGGTACTGTTATAATATTCGATATCCATTCTGGATAATTGGCCTTGTGGATAAAACTGACTTCGATGAGTTTTTCGATTTCCTTGTTGACTTCATCATGATGTCTAGGTGCTAAAGTGCTCTGTCTTTGCTTGATAGCTACGACTTTTTCCTTTAAGTTGAGTTTGTGATAGGCCATGTTCGGGTTGATACCCGGCATCTCGTGAAACGTCCAGGTGAAGGCGTCATTGTTCTTTAAGAAATTGGATGAGAGTATCGCACTCTGCTGAGGGCAAATGGGTGCCTATATATGTCTCAGGCTTGGGTCCACTGGTTTCAATATATTCTATGGTCTCTGCGGTGGGCAGATGTTGCCCTGCAATGTTGACTGTATTGTTCTCTGTAATGTATCCTGCTGTCTTTTGTAATTACTATACGAGCTAATGTTAAGAAGGTTCCGGTCCAATGACTATAAAATTTTTGCACGCTCATGGAAATTTCTGACTTCCACTTATCTCGTAAACACTACCCTCCCACTCAAAATGTAATACCAAGTGGTAAGTTTATGGAATGGCGAGCATGTTGTGTAACCAGCAACGTCCCATGATCCCTAGATAATAGGATTTTGTATTGGTGACGTAAAAGACAACGTCGAGTGTCACCGGCCCTGTGGTGATAGGAAGTACGATCTTTCATACGCGCTCTTCCTTAGTCCCATTGAAGCCGCAGATATCAGCGTCACTGGGTTAGACCTTATCGGCTAAACCCATCTGGTTTATCGTGCTCTGAAAAAGGAGTTTGATAGTACTGCCGGTATCTACCATTATCATATAAAGCACCATGTTCTACATTATCAGCATTATCACCAAGGCATCATGGTAAGGATAGTTAACATGTCGAATGTCACAATCATCAAAGAGATCCTAGTTCGCTGAGAGTTGGATACTTGAATTAAGCAAGCTTCTTTCTCTTATATGGATAAGTCATGATATTGGGCAACACACCTCCGTTTTCTTCTGTTAGATTCCTTGGTGGCCTAGGTCTCCATGAGATGGCAGAGCAAGATATTGTACAAATGCTTCTCGGTTGTGGGCTCTTCGACATGCACAACTTCAGTGGGGCTTTTGTAACTCCCCTTCTTATTACTCTCCACGTCCACTATATACTAGTGTATTCGTCCATCTGCGAAGATGTACTCCAACAACCGTTGTAAGGTAAAACATTTCTTTATCTCATAATGTCGGACCTTATGGTGGATGCAGTATGGTTTATTCTCGTTTGGCTGAAGGTACTGCACAATTCAGAAGAATCTATCTTTCTGTAATATAGGATATATGTTGGCTATAGTCAGATTCATCTTTGGAAGGTAAGGTCTTGGCAAGTTACTCCCCTTCCGAGGTTGCTCGTCGTTGGATTTTGCATGATTTCTATCTTCTCCTTGATCTGATGTCCGATTAAAATCAAAATGGTTTGACTGAACTGGAGCTCTCAGTGTTGACTTCTAAGGGTTTTGCCTGATGGACACCATCCACTCTTGGTCAATGTTTCTACTGACCTTTTTGATCATGTCATCTAATATTGTTAGATTGTTGAGGACGAGGTACTCCTTTGCTCGGCCATCGACGGATAAGGCGTTGGTGAAAGCAGAAATAGTGATCTTTTGGTCGAGTCGGTCTACTTTTCGGGCTAAATTAAAGAAGTTTTTGGTAAACGTCTCAAGTTTTTCTCCGAGCATCTGTTTGAGGCTGAAAAGTGAATATAAGTTCTCTTTTTTGTCTCTGTTGTGCGAGTAATTTTAAATGAAGAGTTTGCGCAACTGTTCAAAACTTGAGATGGATCCTTCAAACAGTGTGTGGAACCATCGTAGGGGCTCGCCTGATAAGCTGGTAGGAAAGAGTCGGCATATAATATGGTTAGACGTGGAATACAGGCCTAGAACATCTTAGAACTCTTGAACATGTTCCACTGGACCAGTCCCTTTGTACTTTCCGATCTTCAGAGTGTGAAAACCGGTGGGGACTTCTCCATCTAATAGCTCTTGGGTGATCGGACTCCTCTATAATCTATTGTGGATCCCTTTAGTCGGCATGTGGGCTTCGAGCAATTCTTTAATCTGCTTCTCGACATGTTCATGAGTGACGTATTGTCGAGCTATGACAGCTGGACGTGTGATGCGCCCTTCTCTAGGGTTGTGGTTACCACTCCCTTCACTTAGACGTTCTTTTGGCGGGACTCGAACTCTTCGAGGTGAGTTTTTAGACTATCTGGCTTCTGCGAGGATACCATCTACTTCCTATTAGATCTCCTGGATCGGGGTAGGATGCATGTCCTGTTGCTGACGGTTAGATCGAATCACACCTCCTACATGAATGCCCTTTGGAGGAGGTCCGATTATGTTATGAATGGGCATCTGTGAGCCTTCAGGTTGTATGGCTTTGCTTTTTTGGGTGGCTACATGCTGACCCTGTAGGACCTTTAACGCGTCCTGTACACTCGCGAGTTGCTATTCCAGAGCTGCACGCCTTTCTATTTCTATGATCAGAGTGGCCCTCATGTTTGCCAAAGCTGCGTTCTCTTCTACCTGGATGATCGGCGTACTTTGACCTGGAGGAGACAGTCTGAAAAAAGGTGATCAAAGGCATTGTAGACGATGGGTTTTAGAATTTTGATTCCCACAGACGGCGCCAAATGTAATTGCCTAATTCCAAGATATGGACTTAGTCTTTACACCGAATGTATTTAGAGCGTTCAAGAATAACAAATAAAACACAACAAGACTGTTTAGCATGGAATACCTTTAAATAGGTTTAAAACCACGACCTCTTTTAAGGATTTCGAGAAAGTGATGATCTTATTGAGATTGCTAGTGTATTACAATGAATGATCTTTGAATATACGATGATAGAGTGGGAATTTTTCTATGGTGATTCTTCCGTCCCCCATCTGCAGTTCTCCAGATCCTCTTATAGGGTCTCTAATATGACCGTTTGATGACCATAAAGTTCCTTAATAACGGACGTTACAAAGTGAGTGTGGGATATTCTTTGACCCGGTTGTGTAACGTCTTGACCTTTGTTCTGTACAACGGCTCTATTGCTGACTGTGTACTTTGCATAGGTCAAACTGCTGGTATAGAGGTCAAAAGTGATATCTCAAACTGGGGAATGTTTGGTTACATGTCTTTTGCAGTGCTTCCGGTATACAGATGAGATCAAGGATGAGGTTTGAGCCTGAAATACGAAATAAGCTATTTCAGTTTAAGATATGAATTGCAAACCCTCTTTTGTTGGGTGCATTATAATATTCCATTCCACTATTTCCTTTGAGCTGCCGATTACAATACCTACCACATCATTGATAGTGGGTAAAATATATTGTTTTGTTCCTTTTGAGAGTTGCTTAATAATAAGTTTGTTATTAGAAAGATGAGGTAAATTTATGATTTTTTAGAATTATTGAATAAACAGATTATGGTCTCTCAAAATTTGTGCAAACCTAACAACAATTTCTTCCTTCAAAAGATCGCTTTGTTCAAGTTTATCTATAAGTTGATTAACTAAATCATAAAAATACAGTTGTATAAACCATGCTTTCTTAATTTGTGGTGGTAAATAACTTTCAATTTTATGGTATATCACACCGTGGGCCTGAAATGTATTAATTCCATTTGAAGGGTTAGAAAGTGTTTCATTGAATGTTACCCTGATAGATGTACATTTGAATGAGTGATTGTATACTCTAATATTTTATAAAAAATCTTTATCTATTATAGATTGATCGCTGTAAAGTTCTTGTAGTTCTTCTGGAACTGGCAGCAATCCGAAGTCAATTTTCCCACTCAAACAACAAAAACCTCTAGTCTCCTTAGCGAATAGGCATGCATTATAGTGTTTACACTATCTTGGTGGTGGAAGTTTATAGGTCTCAATTCTTTTTGAATTTACATAGTTTCTTACAGAACTATGTCGGATGGCTATAATGTTGCTAGGATTGAGTTTGTTATGCATGGTAGTTTTGTTTGCAAGTGGTTGGTCCGAAGATGTTATTGAGGATTCGGTAGTAGTAGTATCTAATTACAGATTATTATGAGATATATTATTCATGATAGTGGTCTGGCTAGTGCAGTCTTCTATAGGCACATCAGGTAGCATGCGGTATTTGTTACTAAAGGCGTTATTAGTACTAAGCATGCGTGTGTTAGATATACCTATTGAAGCGGCGATAATAGCATCTGACGCATCGATGTTGGCCGCATATCTGAGAGATTTGAATACATTATTGGTAATAGTTGGCTCTCCTGTATTAGATAATATGGTATCCATAATAAAAAAAAACTAAGCCTTTCCTTTGAAAAGTGTATCATTAATACCAGAACTTGTTCCTGACAACAACGAGGCATTTTTGGCAATGTATAGTTCCCTATTTGTTCCACCTAGTAAAAAAATGGTATGTTAGTTCACAATAATAACAATATAGTTATAAGGAATAAGATGATAGTTTGGTTAAGTATTTGACTTTAGAACATTGTTTATCTATTACTGACATTGTTTAGAATACGGTTTCCTATTGATAGTATTTATTTTAATTTTCTTAAATTTACTGCAATTGGAAATACAATCTTTCTCTTAACATGTTTGCTGCAATATATATTCAATAAAATGTTAGAATCATTTATGAAATTACAAATGTTCATGGAAAAATGAAAATGTTTTTTAAATAGATACTCCCTTAAATTTTTTTTGGGTGTGATTCTCGCGTCGTTTGGCATTTGCTTGAAGCCTTTTTGCTTCTTGTTATTCAGAAGTTAACAAATGCTTCGATTTTTGTGAACCACCTGAGTCAATTTTTTTTAATGTGGTTAATGTTTTTGTACATATGTGAAGCTTAGCATTTATGTAGAATAAGGTAACGGATAAGCTAGAGTTAGTTGGAAGGTTGTCAGGGATCGGAGTAGATCCAACCTTTCTGGCTTCGATAAACATTAGAGTCTGCATGAAGTGTTCATTATCAGTTATAGTACCATGAATTACTTTGATATCATAGGTTTATAATTATCAAAAACTAAACATCATCGACATGCACAATATTATTAGTAGTATTGCTTTGCATTACCCAGATAATGTTAGACATGTTTACGTCGTGAATAAACTTTGAATGTAGTGTTCCAGGCAGCTAATTTAATTTTTCCTATAATGAGATATAATCAGCAATTATACAATTCTGTAGAATCATGATATTAAAATCAACTGTTAGAAAATACATACCTTCCTAATTTGATTAATTTAGATACAATCGAAGTTAGAATGAAGCACTTCTATTTCTTTTTTTACTTAATATATTAAGATCATTTGCTTTAGTATACATGTGAAGTTTAATATTTTTGCAGAATAATGGAAAGATTTTGTAAATCACTTTGACTATTATAAAATATATACCTGCAATGGATACGGTAGAGACAATTGGAAGGTTGTTAGGAATTATATTATATCCAACTTCACTGGCTTCAATAAATATTGGTGTTTGAAAATAGAGTCCATTAGTAGTCATATTAGCATGAACTATGAAAATATTTGAAATTTATAATAAATAAAACCTAACCTTCCAATGGTTAATATGTGAGTTGCATGATGAAAAGACTTGCTCATGTATTAGAAATACATTTTCTTATAACTCTCCCACTGATGAATTATCAATTTGATTTGGATCACTCATTATGATAAGAGATTTTTCAAGACGTACAATGCTATTAGTGGTATTGTCTTGTGCTAGTCTGATAATGCTAGAATTGTTTATGTCGAGGATGGGATCTAAATGGGGTGCTCCAAGTAGTGCATTTTATTGATCCCGTAAGGAGATAAAATATTCAATTATGTTCAATCATGATGTTAAAGGAAAATGTTATAAATAAATACCTCCCTATTCTTTATAGATTTGCTGGAATTGGAGTTAGAATTATGCATTTCAGTTGTTCTCTGAATAGTAAGATGGTAGCATTAGTTACCGAATTATATACAATCATGGAAGTTTTGAGTAAATATTATATAAGAAAATATTTTCCAAGTTGCTTCTTTGCATAATTTAAGCATTTTTTTGCATTTGCTTAAAATTTTTTTGCGCTTTGTTCTTCAGAAGTTAACACATGGGTTACATTTTCATAACAACCTACAACATATGCATTTAATTAGTCCACTACTGAGTACCTTTATTTAGTACCTTTATTTAGTATACATGAATAACAAAATTAGTAATGAAAAAATACCTTTAACAGGAATAATAGAGGCAATTGGAAGGGTACAAATTTTGTCAACATGTACAACGCCATTCTTGACATTTGTATGTGTTAACCTGATCACATCAAATTTGTTTGAATTGGGCATTTTAGGTAGTTTTTCCAATTGACTCTATAAGAAAAGGTGAACATCAATGATATATTTATATTTAATCAAGGTTTTAAAGGAACACATTATAAAATGACATACCTTTATACTACTCTCAGATTTAAAATTTTCACATTTTTTTACATTTTTATTTTGCCTTTTTTTACCAAGATCTCAAAGAGCTAATGATTCAGATGATTTTTTCTGGCAAAGATCTTTGGTAGGCATATTAGGGGTCATTGAAATCTTACCTATACACAAAGGAAGTATTATCACTAAACTGGAAAATTGATCTACAACAAAGTAAGCAACTCAAAATTCTAAAACATTTCAAGTTTCTTACCTGAAAGTACGCATTATCAAAGTTAGTAGTGTAGCAATGATCTTTTGGTTCAATTAATGGTTTATAAGAGGTGAATTATGATAAAAATTGTTGCTTCTGTTTATATCGGACGTAAATCGAGCTCAGATAATAGGTTTATGATGGGAGTAATAGAAGAAGGATGGAGAAGAGAAGAGAAGAGTGAGGGAGGAAGAGAAACAAGGGCTTGAGCTTGGACAACAGTTTTAGAGCTTGGGGTAGGGCTTAGCTTTGGGCTTAAAGACATTTTAAGCCCGTTAGTTAATATTTTCATTGGAAAATTAATTAGGCTTTCAACATGTGAGCCTTGGGATAACAATATAAAATGATTATCTATAGATTATTGAGAAAACATCTCAATAATAACCATTCCCAATACTTGTTTATGACCCTGTTTTACTGCTAAGGATCCTAGAGATTACTTAGTGTCAGACCTGCAAAAGAATGGTATATCTCAAATCCTAAAGTCAAAAGCCACATTCAAAGATTGTAAGACCAAATACAACCATCAAGCCAAGATTTTTAAAAGGTAATAACATATCATTACCAAAGTACATGAGAGTTATATAGGCCATTAGATAATATGCTCAGTGTCAGACCTGGAAAAGAATGTGGCTCATCAAATCCTAAAGTTGGATGAAACAATCAAAGATTGTAAGACCAAATTCATTCATCAAACCACGATTCTCAATAGGTAATAGCATATCATCACCAAAGTACATGGGAGTTATATAGGCCATTAGACCACCATAAACCCATTATTCCAAGTCAGTGAAACCCTGTTTTTAGCAAAATAGTAAGTCTAAGATTGCAACTTATGAAAAAGTACCATCTATCTATTTAGTTTTCTAATACTACGTGTTCTCCTTCTCTCAACAAAATGCAGTATTTCCATAGCTTTAGTTTTCCCTTCAAAAAGCGTCATTACTCTGGAGATGTATATTCTTCAATGAATACTTGGTCTTGTTTTTATCTTTAGCAAGGCTCTGTCGTGTAGAGTTTGATTTGGAAACTAAGTCTCTTTGTTGGAATTTCTCCACATCTATGATTGAAGGTGATAGATCGACTTTCTGCAGTATATAAAGTTTGCTACCACCTAAAGTTTCTTGCTTGTTCATATACTGGCTCTTTATCTCTTAATGACAAGTAAAGGTGAGAACGGGAAATGTGCTAGAATCTTGTAAATTGGTTATTCTTATATAAACCATTTTTGCAAGAAGTAGGTTAAATACCTGAAAACCCTACAAAGCAGAACGTGGAGCCGTAGTCGGGGGAATGTCTTGATGATCTTCTAATCTTTGACCGAGCTCATTAAAAACATGGATCATCCCCATTTCCAAATATACAAACATAGATTCATGTCTATCTTTGAGGGTTAAGGAGGCAACTTCATTAAGATAATCATAAAAATTGTCACTGTTAGTATTATAGAACTGATCTCCAATAGAGAGCACTAGATTGCTTTGACATTTTACCTTCAGAAGGTCTATTGTTATTTCATGACCATAGCTTGTTAAGAGATGCCAGAAATTTAGGGTAATACATTGCTTATTTCTTTTCACTGGTCCGACCTATGTTACATCATTTGTTTGACTGTGAACAATTTGTCACCTTTCAACCACATTAAGTTGCATCATTGCACTTTTTAAAAACATTTACATGGGATGATGCGCATATGTACTTGAAGATAGGTCTTTTACACTAATAATCACCATGATATCTAGATAAATGATTACATAAATACTTAGATAAACAAGAACACCAAATCCTAATACCCTATTACCAAGAACATCACTATATAAACCAGGACATAAGACAAAATGTATTTATTATTGCTTTTTAGCCTCACAATACAATATTGTATTAGCATGTTAAGGCTTTCCATTAATGGAGCAAGACTAAAGTTCAATTTATTCTAGGTGTTTGGCACGTAGTGCGTAGACTTAAAACACATCCATCGACTTGACTTTTGCATTTATCAGTTAACTAAAGAGGGTGGCAGGACAGCCTTCCCATTATAGCTAGCCGAAAATGTCCATGGTTATTATAATTTATTGGAGAATAGCCTCCTTCTGTCATAGAATGCAGGGGATATTCTAGCAGATGGAATATAATGTAGGGGATATTCTAGTATATGGAAACTTAAAATAACTAGCAAAAATTGCAGATGGCATTTGAATGTGGCCACCTTTTCTCAAAATATTAACATTTTGTTGGAACTTTTTCCTAATTGTTCAGAAGATGGATCGGTGATTTGAATTCCCTATATCCCTTCTATAGTATGAAAGGAGGAGTGGCTTACTTGAGCACAGTCCTTGAAAGACTTAGTTCAAGGAAACCAAAATAAGTATTAAGATAGCTACAATAGATGTCCAATTCTGCAGTAACTTGCAAACTAGCAACTAAATATCTGCTAGAGTCACATTGGTATATGTGACTGCGAAGGCCAAAACAGGATCCAACAACTATCTATGGCAAATAGAGGGACACATTGGTATATACGTGTAAATGAAAAGTTTGCATTTTGGGTAGGCCATGAAGCAAAATTGAAGAAGCCATCATGACTGAAAGGAATAAGAACCAAGCCTCCATCAACTTTTTTTACAAATATCCCAATAATTAGTTTGCCAATCTCCCAGATTACTTTCAGGTTACACTAAGCCCTAAACAGAAGCCCTAGATAATTAAAAAGGTAATCCTCCAAGCTGCATGCTAGCCAGGTTGGCCTGCTAAGAAAAAATAGACACCTCATTCACATCAATTTACTGTAATTTAGATTGGTGCCAAGGCACAACAATACTCTTTAAAGCAACAGAAGAGATAAGGTAGGTTTAATTCCACATTGAAAATGTGAATTAACATAATCAACTAAATCTCTAAAAATACTCCACGGAAACCAATTTGTGGATTGAAGATATCTCGCCCACCTCTCATCCCGTTCTTCCTTGAAAACCTTCAATGCCATTTTCAAAATATTTACTAGTCATCCTACCTAATGCCTAGGCCACCATGTTCACTGAAAGAAATACATTATCTTACCCACCCATCTTTGTAAAAAATTTACAGCTACAACTTATTATCGCATTCGAATTTGAACAAAGAATAATACTCATAGATAAAATCTAAACATATATCTTAGTAGTATTTTTAATGAGGGAAAGGGTTAATATTCTTCTTGAATTGGATTTACAAAAATAGAGAGTTGTTACGGGGCTTAGAGACCACCACGTCAGAACATAACTTAAATATGGACAATATAAATAATCACAACACAACAATCATCATAAAACCCCCAAAGCATATGAAGACTAGAGATCAGCAATCCCGAATATAACTTAAATATGAACAATATCAGCAATCATCACCAAAACAATCATTATAAAACACCTAAAGCACTAACCCGATAATAAATTAGTGAAATCAACAATTTAAAAAGCTAAAAGCATACATAATCAGAAATCTAACCTTGAGAAGAGATGTTAGGGAAAGATGAGTGAGGTCAAATTTTAAATTAAGATTTTGTTTTGAGGAAGATGGAATTTAGATTAATGATGGATACAAGATTATGCTACTACCCTTTAAGTTCTAGGTTTAAATTTGTATTTTTGAGGGGTAATGATGGGAATCCAATACTACTCTTTAACAATTGAAATATGAGAAATGTGTAAAGCTATTTTAGATTATAAGTTTGTATTTAACGAGGGGTATATTAGACAGACAAAAAAATATTCTTTTTGGTCGATTTTTGTTCAAAAATATCCAATGACCTACAACACATCCACATATTAAGGTTATAAATATAGCCATTGATGACTCCTAAACTTTTGTGAGGGAATCTGATCAACGGCCGAGATGCATTCTCATTTTCCTTTAATAGTATAGGTTTATAATATCTGGACAATATTTATTTTTTGGTCAACCCGGGTTTCCGGACCTAACAAATGTATAACCAGGTCAAATGGGTTGGGTTTGGTTTGGTCAACCCAAAAATTGGCAGGTCAGGTTTAAGTTTGTTAAACTTGACACGAAGAATTATTAGATCAGGTTTGGGTTTAGAGTTAGTGACAGGAACCGAACTAACCCGGTCTCGGTGGAAACAACCCGGCCCAATTGCCAATCCGAAACAATGGGATATACTTATTGGTTATGTACAATAAGTCTCTAATTATAACTTATTTTGGTATATATAATGCATCATTTTTTGGTCTGAAAGTATGAATTGTTGATTATATATCTTAAACGTCTATTGTCTATGGTTTATAAACATTTGCTCCATTATTAAATGCTAGAATTTAATTTGCAAAATACTTAAGCATAACGGATTGCATTGGGTCAGATAAGGATCACCTAAATCCCAGCCCGATCTGGTTCATTTACAGGCCTTGCCCCAAGACCTGATGGATTTTTTGTTTTGTTCATTAATAGAACTAGAGGTATTTTGAGTAATGTGGTATTGAAGAATTCGAAGAATTAAAATGACACTTATACTATTTTGATCCCTTAGAATTCTATCCCCTTTTGATGACTTTAAACATATAGCTTGTAGTAATGTGGTATATAAATGTATATATATAGTACTTACAAATTAAAATGTTTATTGGATCCATTGTAAGTACCAATCTGATTTTATCACAGGGAGGAACATCCTGGATAATGTGATTATTTTTTCATGAGGTACTAAGGAACCATCATAGGGGTAATGCCTCAGTAGTTGCACCGTCAAGATAGATCTTAGAAAAACTGATGACATGTTCTGCTGAATTAGAGGGAGTGCTTTTTATTTTGAAGAAGTTTAACTTTCCTCCATTGTTTGTAAGATGGATTAAACTATGTATCTCTACAATTACCAATGCTAGTAACGCTAACAGAGGGATGTATGGTTATTTAGAGCCAATAAATGCATTAAACTAGGGGATCTAATATCCCCTTATCTTCTTCTTTTCTTGAGGAAGAAGCTGGGATTAAGGCATACTCCCACCATAATTGTATTCAAAAAATCTAAAGTTAGAATCCATTGTACACAAGTTATTCAGAGGTTGAGGAAATGTACAAGGAAAGAAAACATAATCTCCTATGATATCCATGGATGATCCAATGTTGCCAGCAGCTTGTTAAGTAATGAATTCAAATATGGTAATTTGTGGAAGTTCATTATGTTTGTGGGACAAACGAGGGCAAAGGACAATTGTTAAAAATTGTTTAAAGTAATTTTTTGTATTCTGTTCGAGCTGGACATTAGTCTGTTTAAATTGAAGAGGCAGATACCTCTCTATTAAAATACATTTTTATCTCTGTTTAAATAGAGGTCTCAAACATAGGTCTATTCGAATAGGCCTCATATTCTCAGATGTTTTAAGTAAAACTGCAGCCGTTATCTTGCCTTGTGATTTGTACTTCGACTCCTAATTTTTATTTAGTCTTCCCAAGTTTATAAGGTATACTTAGAGTGCTTCTGAGTAAGTTAATGTAAGTTTAATCCTATAGGAAAAATAAGGGTTTGTGATTTCATTAAAGATTTGAGGAAGCTTGTGAGTTAATAACTTATTTGATCTTGATAGTTGACTATTTACAGGGAGTAGCTTTTCATCCGAAAGGGTTTTCCACGTCCCTTCACCGTGTAAATCTTTGTCTTTGTGTTTGCTCTTCGTTTGGTTAATTTTATGTTTGACAAATTCCACGTTTTGCTATAATCGTAAAATTAGGATTAACTACCTTGATTCTTAATAACTTGTATCTAAGCGCTTGGTTTAGGTCTTGTTAAGAACGAAGGCCGATGAAGAGAAATTGAAGATCGCAAAGTTTAATGAATTAAATTTTAGAGTGTGGAAGATACAGATAGAGGATTATCTCTATAAGAAGGATCTTGAATTACCACTGGGTGGGATTGAGATGAGGCTGGTAAATCATGATGTTACAAAGTGAGCGCGCTTGGAACCATTAGGTTGGCGCTATCATCTCAGATTCTACATATGATCTCCAAAGTTGGTATAATGAAGAAGTTGATGAAGAACTTTTCCTCTATGTACTCGGAACCATTCGGGGCAAATAAGAAACATCTATTATGCCATTTTTTACATTAAAGATGAAGGAGAATGGTAGTGTGCAAGTTCACATTAGTGAGTTTAAAACAATTCATACTTAGTTAAAATCTGCGAAAATTACTTTTGCCGAGGCAGTGAGAGCATGAGATCTTTTGGGGTAAATATCTTTGAGATGGGAAGGGCTATTACTGTAGTGAACAATTCATCGAGGAAGGAAAAATTAAATTTGACACTAGTCTCATTGATTATGAGTGAAGAGAATATGCATAAATCTTTTAACCTTCTTCGAGTTCAAATGACATTGCATTGAACTTTGAGGAGAGAAAGAAGTCCATTAGAAAGGGGCCAAAGAATGGAAGAGGTCGTTCACAGTTATGGGGAAAGTCCAAGCGACCCAGTGTGTGTTAGAGCTGTGGAGAGAAGGGTTACTTCAGGCGTGATTGTAATTCTCCCAAGAAAGATTATGACGAGGAGAAAAATACAATGAATCTCACCAAGGAGGTTAGTTTAAATGAGGTTTTGCTTCTTTCGCATGATGATGTTAATGAGTCATGGATAGTTGATTTGGGTGTCTCAATTCATGCTACTGCAAATGTAGGTTTCCTAGCCAATACTGTTAATGGCAATTTTGGTACGATCTCATTCCGAAAAGAGTGCGTGTAATATTTTTGGAAAGGGAAATGCTAAGTTAAAGTTGCCTTCGGAGGTGACTTTGATTTTGAAGAATGTAAAACTTATACCCAAATTGGGGCATAACCTTATCTCCGTTGGCCAATTGGCGGATAATGGTGGATATGTAAGCACATTTGGTAATAGTTTTTAGAAGGTCATAAAAGGAGCTATGGTAGTAGCTCGGGGCTGAAGGGAAGGAACGTTGTACACAGCGTAATGCACAATTTCTGCTACTTGTGCAACAACTCTGGGGATTTATACAAGTACATTGCACAAACGGTTCAGTGACATGAGTGAGAAATAGATGTAGATGATGGTTAGTAAGAGAAAGCTAGAGGGTCTTGAAGAGGTTGATTGATGGGCATGTAAAATGACTACTTTTCCCTTATGATTTAATATTTATTATCCTTATTTTTATTATTAAACATGACTCAAAAAACCAATTTTTGCATTTCAGGTCACATGAAGATTATTTACCAAATATGTGCAAATACCGGATGTATAGCTCAAAAAATGAACTTCTGGAGAAGGATGTAGAGTTATCAAACACATGTGTCCCACACGGGGAGGTTACATTTTAAAGGATAACTCTTAGAGGTTATATTTTTATATACATTCATGGCATAGGTTACAATGTCATATTAAATGTAAGAAGCATCTCCTTTATCTATAAATGGAGAGGTGGTGAGCTCATAATCAAGGATCCAAACATGAGAGAATTGTAGTAGAGTGTAAAAAGAGAGCATTATTTGAGAAGTTTGAGCACTTGAAATATTTTGTAACTTATGTTTCTCATAATAAAATTATCTTATTTGGTCTTAGTCTATGTTTCTCTCATTATCATTATATTATTTAGATTTTATAGTTGCTATAATGGCCGGCTAATTCATCTCCAGGGGTGGGGAGAAGCTGCCATTAATATATAATGTCACATATAAAGTATTATTTTCTCCTACAACATATGAGCAAATGTTAATGAAACCTATTACTATGACATGAGAAATTTATTATCATCCTATGATCTCTTTAAATAGAGATTTAAGTTGAGTTTTGTAATTCTCAAATGCCGTAGTAATTATTTTTACCCAAATGGTATTAATGTTGTATTTTTCCAAGGCATGCTACTAATTAACATTTCATAGTTAGTACAAACTTTCATGAGATGTGTTTTTGGTACATACTTAATTCATTTGATATATTTTATTTTTCTTTTTATGCATGGGCTACATTGACATGAGTTCTATATTCGTTCAAGATAATTTGGGAGAAATAATGCAAAATAATGTTGATATTATGTATCGATGGTGGTGAATTTCGAAATCCCTAGATTTTCTTTGTTGATAAACAAATTATATTATTGATTTTTGCGGTTTTACAACCTTAAATTACTAAAACACAAAACTGAAACAAATTTTTAGTCCTGTTCAGAACTGAACGACACTCGATTTCAGCATTATCTACCCTTATTAAAATCAGATTTTTTTACCGTTCTCAAAATGGCGCCGTTGCCGGTTTCAAGCGGTAATTAGAAAAGGTTTTCATTGTGTTTTATTCTTTTTTTGTTTTCATTTTTAGAAAAAAATAAATTTCATTTATTGCAAAAAGAAGAAAATAATAATAATTATTATTTACCTTTGCCTTTTGAGGTAACTTTGTTTATGTTTATGTTTTTTTTATTTTTTTTTTGGTTTTTGTTTTTGCACCTAAAGGAAGAAACGAATAATACAATGTGGTTCAGTGTATATTTAATTTGTTGCTCTCCATTGAAAAACCAAGGCCGGAAGTTGGAGTTTGCTTTTAATTGCAACTCTTAATAAACTATAATGGCACATTTTCTGGAAGGGAAACTTCGCCTATAGTTCTATAATGAGATTACAATTTAAAGCTAGAACACATTAGATTTTACGTAGAAACTTAGTAAAACATGAGAAAAACTACGACCTTGAGGAGGGTTTGATGATAAAATTCAATATATGCTAGTTATTACAATTATTAAAAGATAAGAGTAGATGCAAATAGTAAAGAAAAATTAAGTTTTTGAATCCCTTTTAACATGTGCCCTGCCTATTTTTTTAATGGATACGGGCAGTAACTAATAATTGGTCTCCTATTTTAATGTGTAGTGGGTAAACTTTACAGATCTTTTGTAACCGCTCTATTTGACCAAGTGCAACAATTATTGTAAAGGGTCGAGATTTGTAGGCGTGCACTTGACATCTTCTTGAATGATCGCATACCTTTGATGTGGTTATACTATCTTCTCCTTGTTGAATCTGGGGAATTTGACACCACAATATCTTCTCGAATGACTAGATACCTTCGACTTGACTATATTTCGTTTGCATTTATCGAATCTTAGGAAAATACTACTACAATCGCCCCATTCTCGACTCAATTTCATGTTATTGTGTTATCATTTTTAACGTAGGTTGTCCAGGTTATTGCATAGTTCCAATGTTCTTTAATGGCAGACTGTGGGGAATATAGAATTGAGGGTGTGCTAGAATCATGCCTTTTGGAAATTGGATTCTGACTGGATAATAGAATAACCATGTTATAGTTTTTGTGACTGTGAAGGGTTTCCAGATGTATATCCTCTATGGGATATCTGGTCTTGATAAGACTGAACAAGTCATTACTTGTCGACTGTAGTAAGGATTGCAAATAGTTTCTCATTTAATTGGATATATGTTTGTCGAAGAAATGAGAACTTAGTTTTGACAAATACATTTGAAGTTTTGTCAAAAGAAAGAAAGCATAATAGATATCATAATAAATGAAAAGAAAACTCCTTTATTGAAGATAAATGAAATAAAATATAATTTTTATCTATAGAATATCTTTAGATAGGTTGTATTCCATAGGAACTCGAGTTGTACTTCATTTTCAGTCATCAACCAGTAAGTACCACTGTCATTCTTGTCGTTGATAATGTAATGCCCTTCCTAATTTTATAATACTTTACCCAAGTTTTTAGGTCAAGTACTGCCTTGAATTCATCGAAGCACAGGGTCACTATTGTCAAATATACAATTTCTCACCTTTTTGTTATATACTTTCCTAAGAGTATCATGATATCGCCCCAAGTTTCCAATTGCATGATCTCGAGTTTCTTCAATCCAATTGAGATTACAAAGAAGTCCAAGTTCACTTTCCTCGTCTGTGACTAATCTTCTAGAGGTTGGGAGGTCGAGGTCTGGTGGGATTACAACTTCAGTTCCAAAGGCTATCATTAAAGGGGTATAACCTGCAGATATTTACGGTGTGCTCTTATATGCCCATAAGACACTAAGTAGTTCTTCGGTCCATCTGCCCTTCTTTTCATCGAGGTACTTTCGTAACCTAGACTTAATGTTTTTATTGATAGCTTCAACTTGGCCATTTCCCTGGGGATAATAAGATGCCAAAGTAGTCAACTTGATTTTGTATTTGTGGAGGAAGTTGAGGACTTTACTGCTGATGAACTATTTCCCATTATCTAATTGTATCATCTGTGGACAACAAAATCGGGTGGTGATGTGCTCCCATAGGAATTTGATAACTTTGTTTTTGTCACTATGATATTATGGTACAGCTTTGACCCATTTTGTGAAGTAGATTGTAGCTACAAGAACAAATTTTTAGTTGCCAAATACTAGGTGGAATGGACCAATGATGTCAATTTCCTATCTTTTAAATGGCCAAAGGACATTACTGACATGTATGTCAAGTACTGAGCTTTTGATGTCTTGGGCATGGATCTGGAATTTGCAGCACTTTCTAAGAAAATTTTCAAAGTCTTATCGCATCTTCGGCCAGTATAAACCCTGTATGAATGTTGTTTGTGCTAGCGACCGTCTTGAAATAGGTGCGGCACAAATTCTTTCATGAAGTTCCTGAATTTTAACTTGAGTTTGTTTTTGTGAAATACATTCGATAAGTGAACCTTCACCAGTAATACGGTATAGTATTCCATCCTGGACTTTGAACCGTTAACATTTTGCCAATAATGCCAGTAATGCGATATTAGAGTTGAAATATGTAAGGAATGGCATTCTCCAATCTTCAGGATCTTCATCTTTGGCAACTTGAATTTGTATGGTATGACTAATGTTGAAACTAGAATGTTTGATAACTTTGATCTCTAAAGTTCTCTTCTCATTGTCTTCGAGCATTGCGGCGATGTATGCTAGTGCATCGGCATGGCAAATTTTAGCTCTAGGTAGATATGAAATTGTTGTTGTTTTTTGGTATTTTATCTTTTCTTTAACCAGTACTGCATAATCAACCATTTTTCCTGATGTTTTGAATGTTTTGTTATAATGGTTGGCCACCAACAATAAATTTACATAGACATCTATCTCTTCCACTCGAAGTGTTAAGGCAAGATCATGATCATATAAGATAGCTTCATACTCAATTTTATTGTTTATTTCATAGAACTTGAGTTTAATTGCTTTCTCAATTTAATGATTGGAGGGTATTACTTGAATAATGTCAATTCTGGACCTTCATGGTCCAGCAGAGCCATCTGTAAAGAGTCTTCATCTTGTACTCTTTGACCATGTGTCTAGTTTGCAATTAAGTCATCTGCCATTAGTTCTTCGAGCTCTTCCCATTCGGGATCTTCGATGGGAAAATTTGCTAAAAGATCAGCGACTGCTTGTCCTTTGATCGATATTTGGGGTTAGAAAGATATGTCATATTCTCCAAGGATACTAACCACTGTTGAACTCTTCTGGATCTCTCTATTTTGGGTAGTACTAGTTTGAGGGGTAATTTTATGATCACTTTAATAGGGTGCACTTGGAAATAAGGTCAGAGTTTTTGGGAACTGTAGACCAGGGTAAGCTACTACTTTTCAGTTGTCATGTATCTTTCTTTAGCAGGCATGAGTGTTTTGCTGATGAAGTAAATCAGTTTCTCAACTCCCTTATCTTCTTGAATAAAAACAAAACTGATTGTGTAATCTGTTGTCGGTAAATATATTGTTAATGTTTCACCTTCAATTGGAGTACTTATTATAGTAGGACGCCCCAAGTATCTTTTGAAATCGTAAAAGGCCAATTCATACTCTAGAGTCTAAACAATTTCCTTGGGATGCTTCTTTGTAATAGGAGATGGATATCCTTAAAGAAGGAGGTAAAGAAGTTTGTATCGACTAGATGACTTTGAGATAAGCCTGTGAAGTACTACAACCTTACCAGCAAGTTTTTGGACATCTTTTTTGGTTTGCGGTGATGGCATGGCCATAAGTACTTTAAATTGCGCAAGATCAATCTATATACCTCTCTTGCTAACTAGATGGCCCAAGAACTTTCCAGATGCAACTCTGAATTGGCTCTTTTCAGGATTGAGATTCATGCGGTACATTTGAAGGATGTCAAAGATGATTTACAAATTTTTGCAATGATCCTCTCACTTTAGGCCTTTATAGATTATGCCATCGATGTACACTTCCATGATTTTACCCAAGTGATCTTTAAATATTTTTGTGGCGAGACACTGGTATGTTGCTCTTGCATTTTATAAGCCAAAGGGCATGACTGTATAATAGTAAAGACCCCTTTTTGTGACGAATGTAGTCTTTTCTTGACCTTCCTCGGCGAAAAGGATTTGGTTATATCCTGAAGCTGCATCCATCATTGAAAGAAGTTCATGGACTGCTACAGAATCAAGGAGGTGGGAAATTAATGGAAGGGGAAAGTTATCTTTTGGTATAAACTTATTTGGCTCAGTAAAATCGACGTACACTCTAATTTTTCAATTCTTTTCTAGGACTGCTATGATGTTCGAGACCCATTTTGAATACTTAGCTTCTCGAATGAATCCAACACGAAGTAACTTGTCTATTTCTTCATTAACCACATCTCGAAGCCAAGGGGCTAGGTTATGACGCTGCTGCACTACAGCTTTACTATCTGCTATAAGGTTTAGTTTATGGATTCAACTACTTCAGTGTCATGTTGCTCGAACATTAGAGGTTGTTCTTGCTCTAACTGGTCTTCTTTCGAGAGTTTAGATGCATAAGAGTTTGTGGTAGTATTATCGCACATTCTTGCTACAACTTGACTCCCTTTGATTTCATAGACACCATGATCTGTTGGAAAACTTAATGATAGATGATATATCGAAGGTATTGGTTTGATGGAGTAGAGCCAACTTCTTATTAGGATCCCCAAGTATTTTGACTCAACGTTAATAACAATGAATGTGACGAATGTAGTTTCCGGTCTTGCTTGAACATGCAATGTGTTCTCCCCCTAGGCCGATTGCTTGGAACCATTAAAGCCAATAATGGCCGTGGCTGAAGCTTTGACTGAATCTTTGAGGCCTAGGACATCAATCTCTCTTTTAAGCAGTACATCTGCCGTACTTCCCTTGCCAACATGGAGTGTGTATAAATTTTTCTGGCCAATTTTGAGCATTATTACTAATGGATCTTCATGAGGGTATTTTACATGGCTAGTATCGCAGTCTTCGAAGGAAATGTGATATGGATGTTTGGCCTTGCTGAAGCTGGGTAAAAGTTTAGATAATTTATTTAAGGATTTCATCTTATAGCAAGATGTGATTCTGGCATCCTTCTTTCGCTTCTTGCCTTTTTCAATCTCGATCATATAAAGATGTCGAGCCTAACCTTGGTTGTGCTCTTGTTCGACTTCTTTTTTCTTTGTTTCTTAATCAAGAAACTTCGAGACATCGATCACATACTCGTGAAGCATTTCTATTAGGATTATACAGTGAAAAATTTGTATAAGGGAGTAGCAGTTGTCAGTTTCATGGTTATAGACATTATGATACTGACACAGTGGTTTATTTGGAACATCTGGAATCTCCTGTACTTCTCGAAGGAGATTATCCCCCCTCAATATCGGTAAGATAGCTGACAGGGTGGTCGTCATATGAGGTAAGACTAGGACAAGTCAATTTTTTTCTCGTCTTTTCGTTTGATGTTGTTATGGAAATGCCCACACTGTTTAGCTGGAATATTGTTTGCTAGTTTTGAGTATGGTGGTGAGAGAACATCATTGGAATGTATAATAGAAGTACTTGTTACCTTAGCTTTCTTGGATTATTGAAGTTCAATATAGTTATTCACCACGTCGATCATTTCTGCAACTGTTTTGGGTTTATGAAGTGTAAGTTCTTCTCAAACTTTTGAATTGATGTGGAGTACAGAGGTAAACGCTGGTACGACAATCTCGGGATCTGAATTTCTAATTTTCTTTATTTCCTATGGGAAATGCTTATAAAAATTTGCTAGAGTTTCCTTTGTCCCTTGTTTGAAAAAGAAATGAGTGTCAACCGTTATTTCGTGCTCTTTGGCATGAGCGTAGTTTGACTCAACAAGTCATTGTCATAGGGTGAAGCAAGTTATCGAACCTTCAGGAATGGTGTAGAACTACCTAAGAGGCTCTTCTTTTAGGTTCATGTTAAACAAACTGTATAACATATGATCAAGTTTGGAGTACAGGCCTACAACTGCTTTGGTGTGACAGACGTGTGTGTGTGGGTCGGTGAGGCCTGCATATTGATAAAATTTTGGCATGTAGAAGTTTTCTAAAGTGGTCATAACTACAAGATAAGGAGAAATTGGGTTGGTCTCGATCCTGTCTAGGGCGGATCATCGACTAGGATTGTCCGAATGTATGGCTTGTGTCATGTTGGAGAGCGTTTGGTTAAGCTCGAGCCAGTGGATCAAAATCTCCTTGTCCTTTCGGGCCCAACAATTTTTTGTCTGGGTGACTTGGATGTGGAGGTGAGGTTTGTTGACGGGTTCGCTGACTTCCCTGAGTTGTTGGTACTGATGATGTAAAGCTGAAATGTCAGGATGCTTTGACCGGGTTCCTCGATCGGGATCTTGAGGTTTAATTTCATTCTTCCCTTGGTATGTTCTCCCTTAGGGAAGATCTAGATCGATGGTTACTTTGGGCTTGAAGAGGTGATCCTTGGCGAGTAGTGAATCGATCTTGGTGCCTTTTTGACAAGTCTGGCTTTGGGTTTTCCTCTTTTTGTCCCTCTCAACTTGAAGGGCTTGGGCATGAATCCTATAATCTTTGAGTCGTTGATTCCTCTCAGATTCCATCTACTTCTGGAGCTCGATAACTGCATTGTGCAAATTAGTGGCCTCTGAGTGAACATCGATTGGAATATCTTTATTATTTCTCTAACTGATTGAAGAACTTCTCAAGTTCATTTTGGTCATAAAAAATGATAGTATAAAATGAGATTTGGTAAAGAAAAAGTGGATTTTCCCGCAGATGGCGTCAATTGTAGTGGTTTGTTTTCTAGAAGGGAAACTTTGGCAACACTTTAGTAATGAGATTGCAATTCTAAGCAAGAATACACAAGATTTTACGTGGAAACTCAGTAAACCCTAAGAAAAATCACATCTTCGAGGAGGATTTGATGATGAAATCCAATATGTACTAGTTACTATAATTGCTAAAAGATAGAGTAAATGCAAATAGTAAAGAAAAATAGAGTTCTCAGATCCCTTTTAACATGTGTTCTGCTTGAATTTTTAATAGATACGGGCTATTACAAATAATTGGTGTCTTATTATAATGGGTAGTGGGCAAACTTTACGGATCTCTTGTAACAGCTTTATTTGACCAAGTTTAACGGTTAGTGTAGAGGGTCGAGATCTGTAGGCGTGCACTTGACATCTTCACGAATGATCACATACCTTCAACATGGTTGTACTGGCTTCTCCTTGTCGCATCTGGTGAATATGATACTACAATTTCTTATCGAATGACTAGATACCTTCAACTTGACTTTATTTAGTTTATTCTTATCAAATCTGGGGAATATGCTACTAGATAAATATAATAGATTCTCAGAGATTTTTCATTATCGTTTTGCTTCTGTACTTATGGCTCAGGTTGTGGCTTTTATTACGGCTTAAATCGTGGGTTTAAAGGAGGAGAGTACGTGACCCCATGCTAGAAAAAGAACATAATTGATGTTGTTGTAGGTTACATTCTCACAAAGTTTCAAAGTTTGAGCTTTGAAGTAAGGGCATTAAGGTTGGGGTTAAAAGAAAAAATGTACTAAAGTTGTTGACGAAACCATCACCATGTGTTATGGAGCTGATCTCATCAAGCCAAAAATCAACCACTAACTCTTAAAAGAAAGGCTACAAAGTATTGCTGGTTGGATCTTGAGGGGTTGATAAGTTGTACTACGTACACATTTTTGTTCTTTGTTTCCTTGTGTAATTGGTCAGCAATAAATAATTAAAAAAAACTAGATAGGATTTTTTATTCTCTTTTCCCTTTAAGTGACTTGTAGCAAGGAACAACTCCTACTCTTGATTGTTAAGTTTGAAATTAAAGTAAGGATACAAGTGTAATTTTTCGTACAGGGGCATTATTCACTACTAGAATTAGCGTCAATGGCCACTGTTCTGGACATGGTAAAAACCATTTGCCATGACTATACCCGTGCCAAGGGCCGTGTCAACTGGTGGTGGTGCAAATGCTAAAGCATGGACCTGACCGTGGTTATTATCTCACTTTTTGACATGAATATGACCGTGACAGATTCGTGGCTAATTACAACAGTAAGCACGACCCATTTTGTGGCCAATACTTTTCAATAACTATAGAACTTTCTGTGGCTATTACATGTTAATGACTACACACCTAATTGTGGCTAAAGAAATTTTATAAAGAAAATAAAATTATTTGGTTTGTATCCGCCAAAGGATATTCCTGCAAATATCGACATTATTATATAACAATGCACAATTTATTATCATAATATCTTAGACAATTACATAAATCAAAGAAATATAAGCCAAAAAGTATACTCCAATGGTAACTCATCTTCTCACAAACAAGAAATCTCCCCACTACAATGGGAAAATGACAGAAACAATTTGCAAACTTCATAAACTAAATTAGACTTTAGAACTTACAAGAACAATGTTCAAGTGTAAAAGCTAATGGGTTAAGATCTTACTATGTGATATCAAGCTTTTTGAACTTGTTTGCATAAAATCCTGCAAGCATTAGAAACGTAAGTTTATTAGGCAAAATAACCTATAACATCAAAATGGTGGAAATATAAAAATGTTCAGAGGTGTAAACATTATAAACCAATGGAGGAGAAAAGTAGCAATGTATGTATACATAGAGGATAAAAGTTTAAAAGATGAGTTGCATGGAATTGGGTTTCCCCATACAAAAAAGATGATGATGATGAGCTTTAATTCTTATGCTGGAAGAACCAAGTTTGCTCCTACTATTGGAAGGATTAGTTATGTTGAAACGACCAACATCCTTGGAGGCATCAACAAAGGTTACTCCATTTTTTGTCACAAAACAAAGGAAAAAATAGAGGCACAATTAAAAATATGAAACTGTTATCATAAGAAATTTACAAGTTCAATATCATACAAAAAAAAATATGGTAAAAAGGAAGCATATAAAATTACCTTACCAGTTAAATAAACAAAATTGAGGACTTCTATTGAAACAAACCAAGGAACCCAAATTACCACTAAATCCTGGAAGCTTTATCACACACTTCAATGCACTTATAAAAAAGATATCTATGTTAAAAGTGTACGAATTTTTTGGTTCATACTAACGAGACAAGAAAACAAAGAAATAGTGAACTTACTACTTAGGATAAATTCGTTAAACAAGCTTTATGTTCCGAGTCTACTTTGTTGGATAAGAATATGAACTTTTTGGTTACTTTAGGTGTATTTCCCACGAGGCTGGTGCTTGCTGCTGATAACTGTTCAAGATGCAATATATAATTGTGATTTAGTTTCAGATCAGCCATAAGGATAAACTCTTTGGATGTTAATACTAAAACATAAGCACTTTGCCCACACCTATATACATGTTACAAGATTTTTTAAGCTATTGACTTCAAGCAAAAAAAATTAGCGTAGCAAGCTATAACATTTTCTAGATATGTAAAAGTACACATCTAGGTGATGCTTGTTCCAGTTTTGTCAAGAGAACTAGAGATACTTACATAGGTAAATTATATTCTCACTCCATCGAGAAACTTCTAAAAAGTTTGACAGAAGTGAAATACTCTATCGTCATTGATGTAAGGAAAATTGATTAAAAGGCACTTTCCAGGCTCCATATAATATGATGTTGTTTTTTATTGGACTACTAACACAATAGGCAAGAAAATTTAAGGTATCGGTAGCAGTGCTCCAAACCAGTGTACAACTGAAGAAACTTTCAGCTGCATAAATGAATGTTTACCTTAACCTAATTTCATGATATGTTTAAGGGAAATAATGGAATGAGCTCTCAATCAACAAAGACATGATTCTTTATAATCTTGTATGCCTCTATTATACTTAAATGCAGTATCCCATTCTCCTTCAACCCTCTCTCATTCCCTCCCCCATTTCCTCATTAGGCCAAATAGAGCACACCAATAAATTACATGATCATACTAAACCCTACATTACACTTAAGAGCAAAATCCAGAGAATCTCCAAAGCAAAGAACAGAGTAAAAATTAAATAGGAATTCAATAAAAATTAAAATTAAAAATTAAAGAAAAAATAATACCTTGAATTCAAAGTATTTACAATTCGATTGCTAAGGAAAGTATGCACAACTCAACGTGCGAACCGATCCATTGTTAGGAATTGGAGCACTGAACCCTGAGACCGGGTTCACAACTTGACCTTAATTATGGCCCATCTGAAAAGGTTGTTATGTTTATTTTTGTGCACCTCATTCTTGTGTGATTATCATAGTACATACATCTATTAGATTATGTAAGAATGGCTTCCAGTGCCTAGGTGTCGTCTTGAGTGACTTTGAGAATCTGATTTGATAGATATTCTGATCCAATATATGCTAAGCGAGTCAACCCAACTAGAGATTCCAATCTCCATTGATACGAAAGACTATACAGACCTTACTTCTAGGGAACTCTTCCCTATTGAGGGTGAGTTAGAACATTTTGATTTCCCCATCTCTCCATTAAGACTCAATCTGAGTCTAATTTCCTCACTCACTCCGTTTAGTTTTCCACCCCAATCGTTTGAGATGGGAGATGTCAATAACAATGGTTAGGTACTCGTGCAATTCCCTCTTAAGGATCACATGTTCCCAAAATTAGCAAATCGTGCCTTGTGCATTGTTTTACCTCCTACTATTGGGCAATTTGAACTTAGGAATGCGCTTATTAATTCATAGCTAAAATTTCTCTGAGGGAAATGATGAGAACCTATACGCTCATGTCAGGGATTTTGACGACATAATATTTCTCCAAAAATAGAGGAATTAAAATGAAATGGAGGCCATGAAATTCGTATTATTTTCCTTTTCTTTACTAGGAAAAGCTATGAGCTGGCTTCAAGCTCTACAGCCAAAATCAATCATGAGTTTTGTAATGCTTATAAAGCCTTTTACAATGAGTTTTTCTCTCTTGAGAAAATTGAGATCCTACGTATGGCCATTTTTAGGATTACCCAATTTCATAGAGATAACTTAAAGGATTATCTTGAGAGATATAAGAGGCTGATCTTACAGTACCCTCATCATGGTATCAACTCATGGGTCCTAACTAGAAATGTTATAATATATTAGATATCGTAACAAAGAAAAATGTAGAATCCTCTTACTTAAGGAAATTCACTGATAAGGATGATGTAGAAGGTTTAGACTTCTTAGAAGAGATGGCTAAAAATTATAAACCCTGGGAACCATGAGAGAAACTGATTTGCCAGAAAAGGGGGGTATTGCCATTGTAGTTGGGTATATCTCTATATTTTGGAAGCTAAGTTAATGACCATCATGTATAAGATAAAGTCCTTAGAAATAGGGAAAAGCAAAATGTCCACTAAAGTTCCTATTTTTCATGCTAATATGCAAGCTTGTGCTGCGTGTGACGATGTTTGACACTATACTCAGGATTGCCCTGTGATTCACGTAATTAGGGAAACCATGAAGGAGCAAGTCAATATGTTTCATAAAAAGCCTTCATCTTTTCCTTATAACCAGTCACATCATTAAGAGAATTCTTCAGGAAGGTATAATTTGAATAATCTTTCTGGTAGACCATATTAATAAGAGAGTAATTCAATACAAAATCAAGGTGGTACATCCTTTTATCCCAATTATCAACCTTTTCAGTAAAATATTCCTTATGTTCATCCTCAAAATAGAAAACCATCTTCAGATGAGGGTATTCAAGCTCTATTGCAATCCAACAACTAGTCGATGCTACAATTCATGCAAATGAATCAACAATCCATGACTCGAGTAGTAACATCTATTGCATAATTAACATTTGGATTAAGTACTAGAGACCAATGTACGTTTCCAAGTCAAACCAAACCAAATCTGAAGGATCAAGCTAATAGTTACCATCGCGATCATGCGAATGCGGTGTTCACACTTAAAAGTGGAAAGACTATAGACAACAAAGTTAGGATACCTGAGGATGAACCATATGAAAGTCCTAATACTAGTACTGAGAAATTTATAGAAGGGGGAGAACCCATGAATGAAGAAACGTCTTTTGTTGAGGAAGAGACTAAACAGGTCTTAATAAGTGAAAAGATTAATGAAAATGATCTGCCTAGAATTCCTAGAACACTTTTTCCCTAATAGTTAATGAGATGTTCAAGAATCTTAAGATCACTATTCCTTTCCTCGATGCATTACGACAAATTCCTTCTTATACAAAACATCTCAAAGGCCTCTACACGTTCAAGAAATGTATGAATGTTTCAAAGAAAGCCTTCAATGTCCATGGCAACAAAAATGTTATTCAATTGGATGCATAGGTTTGCTCTATAATCTTGAACCAAAGTACCCATAAAATATAAAGATCCATGAATGTCGATAATTTCTTGTCACATTGAGACAAATTGAATCGGGAAAGCCTTACTTAATATAGGCGTTAGTGTCTACTTGATCCTTTATTTTGTATATGAGCAGCCAGGTCTAGAAGTACTAAACCTTACACATATAATATTGTAACTAGCTAATCAGTCCATTAGAATTCTTAAGGGAGTTGAGATGGATGTACTTGTCCAGGTTGACAATTTTATCTATCTCATGAAATTTGTGGTCCTTGACACAAACCTGGTAGAAGACCCAAATAGTGAGATACCCGTGATCCTTGGCTGGCCTTTCTTGGCCACCGCTAATTCGTTGATCAATTGTTGCAGCATAGCAATGAAGTTGACTTATGATAATATGACTATCGATTTGAATATCATCAATGTAACTCATACTCCGTTCGAAGATGAACTTGATGAGTGCAATATGTTTGGTACTATTACAAATAATACATTTCATAGTTCAAATCTTAGGGACCTATTTGAAGCTTGTATTACACGTTTTAGAATGGATTTAGACATTAATGATCTCATCAATTAAGTCAATGTCCTGTGATTTTGTTCATGTTTTGGATAGCAATGATAATATTGAAATGCTAAAATTTGAAGATTTTGTTCCAGAATCGAAGGAAGTACCCGCTAAGCTTGAACTTAAACCTCTTCCTGAATATCTCAAATATGTTTATCTAGGTCCTAATGAGACTCTTTCTGTTATCATTGTATTCGACCTTGAGCCTGAGAAAAATGAGAAATTGATGCATCTATTAAAGGGAAATACAAAAGCTCTTGGATAGAACATCTAATATATTAAGGGTATTAGTCCTTCAGTATGCATACATAAGATAAAACTCGAGGATAATACCAAGATGTCCGGAGGAGGACAATGAAGGCATAACCCGACTATGTCTGTTGTTGTGAGAAAATAAATTTTGAAACTTCTTGACACTGAGATCATCTATCCCATTTCTAATAGTCCATGGGTGAGCCCAATTCTTGTTGTTCCTGAGATGTTTGGAATCATAATTGTGAAGAATGATCACAATGATCTTGCCCCCACTCACATGACTACATGGTGGCGAGTGTGTATAGACTACCAAAAGCTTAATTCAGTCACTCTAAAAGATCATTTTCCCTTAACATTCATGGATCAAATGCTTGAACGTCTTACCAGCCACGAATAATATTGCTTTCTTGATGGGTATTCAGGGTACAATTAAATACCCATTGCTTCTGAGGACCAAGTGAAAACCACGTTTACTTGTCCTTTTGGTATTTTCTTATCGCCGCATGCCCTTTGAGATATGTAATGCACTGACAATATTTTAACGTGACACGGCTTAACATTTCCTTGAGGTTTTAATGGATGAGTTCTTCTTCTTTGGAGATCCGTTTGACCAATGTCTTCACCACTTATTTCTTGTTCTTCCTAAGTGTCGACAGAAAATTCTTATTTTAAATTGGGAAATATGCCACTTTATGGTGAAGAAAGGCATAGTATTAGTACATGTGTCATGTCAGCAAATGGAATCAAAGTAGATAAAGCTAAGATAAACATCATATCTAGACCCCCGCCCCCACGAACAGTCAAGGACGTTTATTCATTCTTGGAACATGCTAGCTTTTACCAACGCTTTGTTCCTGAGATTAGCAAAATTGCTTGACCCTTCAGTAATCTCCTTGCTAAGGGCACTACATTCTTATTCGATTACCCGTATCTTAAAGATTTCCTGAATCTCAGGACATATCAAACATCTTTACCCATCATCCAACTTTCTAATTGGAGCAAACCTTTAGATTTGATGTGTGACATATCTGACTATGCCATTGCTGCAGTTTTGGAACAACACGTTGATAACCTTCTGCGATTCATCTATTATGCCAGTAAAACTCTTAATAATGCATAACTCAATTACACAACTACAGAGAAAGAACTTCTAGCAATAGTCTTTGCTCTAGAAGAATTTTGTTCTTATCTTTTAGGTTCCAAAGTGATACTCTATATGGATCATACTACTATCAAACACCTTCTCTCCAAGAAAGACACTAAGCAACGCTTAATCCAGTAGATATTATTTCAAAATTTCAATATTAAAATTTGAGATAAAAAAGGTGCCAAGAATGTGGTAGCGAACCACTTTTCCCGAATTGGAAATGATTCCCATAATAGGTAACCTATTCTTGAGTCTTTTACCGATGAGCAACTTATGGCTATTCACCCAATATCTTTCATATCATGGATTGTAAAAATATATGGTGAATTATCTTGTCACATGGCACCTTCATAGTTTTTGAACAAGCTAGATAAGAATAAATTTCTTACTGACATCCGACACTTCTTTTGAGATTACCCGTACCAGTTCAAGTACTATTTTGATCAAATCATAAGGATGCATTCCAAATTCTGAGCATACCAAAATCCTAGAATTCCATCACTCTGAAGCTTATGGTGGTCACTTCATCTCTAAATAGACCTCTACGAAAATTTTATAGTGTGGATTTTATTGGCCTACCCTATTTAGTGACGCTTACGAATTTTACAAGGCTTATGATAGATGTCAGTAAATGGGAGCCTTATCACGCAGGAATATGATGCTCCTAAACCCAATTTTGATTATTGAACCATTCGATGTTTGGGACATAGACTTTATGGGTACCTTCACCTCATCTTGTGGATTTGCATACATTCTTTTAACCATTGGCTATGTGACTAAGTGGGTCGAAGCTACTCATACCAGAACCATAAATAGTTTGGTTGTTATCGTATTTATTAAAGAGAACATTTTCTCTTGTTCTGGTATGCCGAGGGCGATAATTAGTAATGGGGGGCTGCATTTCAACAGTAAAATATTTACGAACTTAATAAAAAAAATTGGAGTAACACACAAGGTTGCTATACCCTACCATCCATAGACTAGTGGGCAAGTGGAGGTTTCCAATCGTGAAATTAAGAATAATCTTCAAAATAGTAAGACTAAATCGTAAAGATTGGTCAACTCGACTAAACGATGTTCTTTGGTCTTAACATACTTCTTTTAAGACACCTATTGGAATGTCCCCATGCAAACTACTCTATGGAAAGGTGTGTCACCTTCTAGTTGATTTAGAACACCACACCTGTTGGGGCCAAGTTTTGTGGGGGGAGAAACTTGCTATTACACCATGGGGTTTATCTTCGACTTGGGGTTTAAGCAAGTATATAGAGCAATAATAGGCTATATTACTAAACTAACACACTTGCGCGAAGTCCTAGAATTGGTTTCTACACGACCTCTAGTGAGGATTTAAATGATTGATGATATATATTTAGTTAGATGATAGATCGAGTAAGAAGTAGGTTACAGGGTATTCAAAGGTAATCTTGTTGGGGGCTTTAGAAAGAATTTTTCTAAACCCTTCATTGTGTAACCTCATTTCTATTTATAGGAGATAGAAAATAGGTGAGTCACCATGGGAGGTCAGATTACATGGATATCCTTTGGGACAATTGTTTTATACATTGAGCTGGTTCTGACACTGTAGCTATTTGGCGGCACGTTTTACTATTCTGTATGGTGAGCTAGCTATCAAGTGTGTCGGCCTTCGACCATGTATCACTATGGTCAAAGTTTTTTCTGGGGCAGAGTTTGGGTGCTGATTGTCTGTCTCTGGCTTCAACTATGTAGTTAGCTTTGATTATGACTTCGAGTGTTTGGTTAATCTCAAGAGGCTTCATGGAATCCGTTGGTAGTCTTGTTGAGCTTCGAGTCTCTAGGTAAGCTTCGATGTAGACTTAAAGTATTCGGCTGGTGTTGGAAGGATGCGAGTAGGCTACTACATTCACCCCTTCTCCGCAGGGGCCTTGGAATTTGTTGTATATGGCGCGTGCTAAGAAAAAACTGCTGAGCATGGGAAGTTAAAAATTTGAAAAGTTGACTAATATGAATATGGGTGTTTCTACAGAGAGTAATTAAGGTAATTGTTGATTAAGGTAATAAATTCCCTTTAATCAAGGTATAAATAGGGACTTTAAGGGGGGGGGGAGAAATCAACACTATTCATCTTCTTATTCTATAGTAAGCATAATAATGGAAACCACTCCAAATATGCATTACCAGAAGAAAATAGGGGCGAAGGAACATCGTATTCAGGAAAAGGCGATGGCTCTGAGGGAAAAAAATTTGGAGATTAAGGTTTGGATGTGTCGCTGCCTGACCTGGTAGAGCTTGAGCCAGGGGAAGTGATCTGTGGGCATCTATATGCATATTGGTGGAGAGTATTACAATAGCTGGCCCCGCATGGTAGCTATTCTGTATGTTGAGTCGGTTCTGATACTGTAGTTGTCTGGCGGCTCATTTCACTATTCTATCTGGCGAGCTGGCTATTTGGTGTGTTTGCCTACCACCATGTATCACTATGGTTGAAGTTTTCTCTGGAGCATAGTTGGTGCTAACTGTCTGTCTCTGGCTTCGACCACGTAGTTAGCTTTGATTATGACTACAAGTATTTTATTAATCTTGGGAGGCTTCGTGGAATCCGTTGCTAATCTTGTTGGGCTTCGAGTCTCTAGGTAAGCTTCGATATAGCCTTAAAGTATTCGACTGGTACTGGAAGGCTGCGAGTAGGCTACGACATTTTCCCCTTCCTCGCAGGGGCCTTGTAAATTGTTGTAGATGGCGTTTGGTGAGAAAAAACTGTTGGGCATGGGAAGTTAAAAAGATGACTGATGTGAATTTAGGTGTTTGTGAGGAGAGTAATTAAGATAATTACTGATTAAGAAGGTAATAAATGTCCTTTAATCAAGGTATAAATAAGGACTTTAAAGGGTGGGGGGAATCAAATACTATTCATCTTCTTATTCTACAATAAGCATAATAATGGACACCATTCCAAAAACACGTTACCAAAAGAGAATGGTGGAGAAGGAACATCGTATTCAGGAGATGGCGGGGCTTTGAAGTGTCGCTACCTAACCTGGTAGAGCTGGAGCTCAGGGAAGAGATCTTCGGGCATCTGTATGCATATTGGTGGAGAGTGCTGCAATAGATGGGCCCGCATGTGAGTAACCGGTATTTTTTACTGAAGAGCCTAGCGGAAGAACAGGTGGAAGCTGAAGATGTAACCGAGGCTCAGGCGGGGCTCTGTAAGAACTGCCCCGTGTGTAAATAGAGGGGTCTTCGGTATTGTGGTGGGTATGTAGAGGGGGTAGTTTCTTGTTTATCTTGATTATTTATGCCCACGTATTTCATTTGAATGAGAAAATGTTTTGTGTGTCGAAGTATGGTAGTATAATAGTTATTGGTAATGTAGACGATGATAATGTAGGTACAGTTTAATGGTCAAACTTCGACCTTGGGTAATGAAAATGATTAAAAGTGGTAATAAAATTTGATTCAATCATAGAACGACCAGTATTGACCGAAGGTTCGACAACTAATGTATATGTATGATGGATTAGGGCTGAATGTAGATGACGGTTCAAAAAAGAATGTATAAGATGGATCGAAGATGAATATATGGGAGGTTTCGACTGCCAAAAGCTGAAAGCCAAATTTGTTGAAATGTTAGAGGTCATACTATTCATGAGGCAGTGTGCCGCTATAGGCTATTATTATGTTTCTTCGGGTATGAGAAAGAGGTGAAAGTGAAACGTGGGTTTGAGTTGATAACTTTGGGCAGTGTATCAGAAGGTTTGAGAGGGCTAAAGAAAAATCTTGTCTGGTGTAAGTGTGTGATGCGCACTTAAGTACAAGTAGGGACAAACTTGGAAGGACACGTAATGCCCAAAAATGATGGGGGAGTGGAGGAGTGGTAATGATGGTGAATGGGGGAAACCGGGGTAGTTTATTTTCCTCGGGTAATATTTAAAGAGGTGAGAGAGAGAGTCACTGTTCCCAATCAAACATTGAGAGAAAAAGGAGGAAGAGAGGAAATGATACACCATTATTGCGGTTGAACTTGCTGGAGAGGAGAAAAGAAAACCCCATTGCTACTGATACATCTAATCTACTCAAACATGTATGCCTTTTGAATTGTTGGTAAAGATAGCTCTTTCTTTGTACTGTTACTTCTTCTTTAGTTGTTAGTTTAGTTTTGCTTTTTTTTGTATGGTAGGGGTAAGCTTTTGTTGGGCCGCCGGTAACGGCGTGTCTGAAGGAGGAGGTAATAGACGTAGCTGGAAGTTTGGCAAAGTGAAATATCTTGAGGGGTGAGGTAGTAATTGAATATTTGGTCGTAGGACGGCCGATTAGTGAGGGTAGATAATATTCTGAAACCGAACCTTGATACTCAAATATATCGAGCTAATGTTGATCCTCTTCTTCATTAGGGTAAAATGCGTACCCATTAAGCTTCAAGGATGAGGCTGGTAGATAAGTATGAGGTCAAAGTAAATGAACCGAGTATATCTGGTCAAGGTTGAGGGGGTGAGAGCAGTGATGTGGAAGTAATAAAAGTTGTCACGGATCTCCCATTGGCTGTAATAGTACCAAATGCTAAAGCATCGACTAGGAGCTGGCGTATGACTCAAATAGTCAGAGAGAGTAACGAAGAAGAAAATGAGGAAGGGGAAGAAAGAGGGGAAAGGGGGAATCAAGATATTGTCGAACCTTCGGGTGATGAGAGGGACGAAGGGGAAGAGGATGAGAGTGAGCGGAGTGAAGATAGAAAAGATGATACGACAACTGTGGAGCCGGTCTCATCTCAGGAATAGGCGAGGCTTAATCGATTCATGGCCAAACACGGGTTGACGAAGATCGGTGTTATTCTGGTGCCATTAAGGGCAGAGTATTCATTTTAGGATTCCCCCAAGGAGAGGATTATGGCTTTCAGAGTTTAAGTTCATTTAGGGATACATCTACCTCTTCGAAGGCTGGTGAAGCAGGTATTGAACTTCTAGGATGTAGCCCCATGCCAAATAAATGGAAACATTTATGAAATGATGAGGGTTGTCGAAGGGATGAATGTGGAATTAAAATGTGAAGGGAAGTTTTTGATCGAGTGGGTCGACATAGTGTCGTTTTATATAAGAAAAGCAAGAAAGAAGGTAGGGACATATCACATTTAATGTCATTTGGATGGTTATTTGATTTGTGTTAGATTGGGCATGAGTGGGATAAGGATTTGGTGGTGGTGATGGAAAGGTATGAGAATGCACAGGGGGGGTGGAACATAGGCTGAAGCATAGGCTGTACAACACAAGTTAATAGTCAAAGTATATCTATAATGTGGCTCAGATAAACTTTTGATCTATTCTTCATTCTTTTGCAGAACCCACCAATAATGCATTGAAAAACCTGAGTACATATATTGATGCCCTTATTAACGATAGCGAGGAGTGGGTGAATACTGTATTTTAGAAGTTGGGTATTATGAGAAAGAGATGAAAGAAGACAGACACATTACTGAGAGACCTTCCTGTTGCCACTGGGCATACAAAGAAGATAAAAGAGGGAAGTACTTCGACCAAGGGGGGTGAGATGGGAGGCGATGACCTGATTTGAAAGTCGAGCTTTATACCAAGGGCTCGACGAGGGGGTTCAGGGACGATCCGGTCGAGTATTCCTGAGACTATTCCCAAAGTAGTTCCGCAGACCAACAAAGGCAAAGGCAAAGTCATGGACGAAGCCTCAACATCCCATCTGGCGAAAACAACTGGACGAAAGAGGGTCTAGGAGAAGATGGTCGACGGGGATGACCCAGACGAAGCTAGGTGACACTCGATTGATCAATTAGAGTAAGCTCGAGTAACGGCTGAGTCGATAATATCTCTCTACACCACTAACACAGATGAAGCGGGATGGCAAGTTCACTAAGTGTTGTACCAAGTAAGTGTTTTTGGATCTTTGAAGCTGAAATTATTCTTCGAGAAAGTGTCGCTGTAGAGCCAGGTCGGTGTGCCAGAGAGAGATCAGTTACAGATACGAACTAATGCAACTAGGAAAGCCCAAGCTGCGATCACCAATTATGAGCAGAGGGTAGCAGTACTGGAGGAGAAACTGGCCAGTAAGGAGGAACAACTCTAAGAGAATTTTGTATGGCTCCAGGCGCAGTACGATAAGGAGCGTCACGTGACCACAGCCCTGAAGAGATTTGTGGATGGGTTGGGGTACAATCCAGAGACCTTCAAACTCTATTATCCAATAGATGAGCCTATTTTTTGATGATGTTGCTCGTACGGAAGGGATTGAAGTGGACCCTGTAGGTGGATGTGTTGGAGAAGTAATGGCTGATCCTACGGTTGAACGGGATGGTGTTGGCACTAGTAAAACTGTAAGGGATTTTATGGTCGAAGGTGGCGCTGATGCTGCTGGAATAAACCGTGCTATCGAGGGTGGTGGCAATGCTATGGTAGAAGAAAACCTTGGTGGTGAAAGAGTGGCTTCTGTGTGAGCGGGTTATTGTGAGGAAGAATTATGACTGGCCCCTGTTCTGGAATGAACTCTCTCCTTTTTTATTTTTCTTTAATGTGCTCGATAGGAAAGGTTGAGCAATGTGTAAGTATCAGTCAGGTCGAAGGGTTGACATGATACTCAAAAAGTTCTCTTGATTTCGAAGGTCGCCCCCTGGGTATTTCTATCCGCGGGTTTGGGCCTAAACGAAGCATTATGTGGTCGGCCCCAATGCATCACCGAGTGTCCAGTCTGTCGACCATTTATGCCACTCAGGTTTGCTCAAATTGGAACCTTGAAAAACTTCAAGGTCCCCCCCAAGTATTAATCGGGTCGAAGGGTTGACATGATACTTAGGTTTGACCAACTCAAGAAGTTTGCTAGACTTCGATGGTTACCCTCGAGTATTTCTATCCGCGGGTTTGAGCCTAAACGAAGGATTATGTGGTCGGCCCCAATGCATCCCCGAGTGTCTGGTCTGTCAACCATTCATGCCACTCGGTACTATAAGAAAATAGAACTTTAACGTCACCAAATTAAAGTCATTTATTTTAAAAATGACGTTAATGCTCCAATTTTAAATTTTCACTCTGTAACTTTAAATACTTGAAATATCGACAACATCATTTACTAAAAAAGTGACGTTGAATACTATTATACCATTTTCAATGTCACTTTTATTAACGACTTAAATTTTTATTTCTAAACCACGTCGGTCGAAAAATAGTAGTAATCGAGTGGAGATTGCGAAGAAGTTGATTTATGAAATTAATTATGAGAGAAAGTTTCAAGAGAAAAATCATGGAGACCTTGTGGAATCCAAGCGCACACCATAGTTAAAAGATCGTCTCCTCCAATAGATCAGGTTATCTCTCACTCCTTTCCTTTAGAATTTGATTACTGGTATTGCGTCTTTCTGGTTTCTTACTATTTATTTCTCGGTTGAGATATACATTCCACAATTAAGTCATAATTATCTCCTCCATTCTTCTCTTTTTTAATGAAATTCAAACATAAAAGATGAAATTTTACTGATTTCATCTCTAGGTATGCGCATGATTTCTCCCCCTTTTCAACTTTTATAACATTTTGTGTAACGGCCTAACTTCAGGTAGAGGGGAAGTCGGCTCTTACACCACGGGGATCAATCTTCAATCAAAGGAATGCAAGTAAACAATCTAAAGCATGGATAATCTATAGATAATAAACTTGCGTAAAGGCCCAAATGTGACGCTCTATGACCTCTGATAAGGATTTTGATGAGTGTTTGTATTACTGATGAGTAATCGAAGTTCGAGTACTGTGTTTTACAAGGTGATCGAAGGTAAACTCTATGGGATCTGAGGGAAGATTATGTAACCTCTCCTTGGTTCCCCATCTCTCCTATTAATAGATCATAAGAGGGGCTGAGTCACCAAGGTTAGGTCGCATTACAAGGGTACTATCCAGACATCCCGGAGTGGGTATGGGTGCCGGAAATGTCAGAACTGTCACTGTAATATTTGTTGGGTCTGTCTTTGTACTTTGATACTATAGCAATGGTTGGGGCTGTTACTGTTGCTGCAAGGACAGCAACTGCATCGTCTTGTCTGGTGAGTTGGCTGTCTGTTTTGTCATACTTTGACTATATGCGGATATGGTCGAAGTATTTCTGTTATGATGTAGAGTTTGTTCTTGAGGCTTGTTCGGAGTCGAGGCTTCGTCATCGGATAAACTTTGGAAGGCTTATTTATGGGTTGAGTGGGCTTCGAGATGTTCGAGTAGGCTTCAAGGTAGCCTTCGAGTGCTCACTAGGGTTGAAGGCTGCGAGTAGGCTACTACATTTGCCCCCTCTCAGCGAAGGTCTCGAAAATAAGTGTAGAGGCATTTGTTAAGAAAATTGTTCGTCCTTGGAAGTTGAGCGGCTTGACTGTTGGTTTTCGGGTAGGTAATAAAAGAGGGTAATAAAGAGATGTTGGTAGTTATAGGGTAATAAATAAAATGAGGTTATAAGTACGGGTTAAGGGGGTAGGGATATTACATGTTCTTCTTCTATTTCATTCTCTTTTCTTTCTTCTGCAATTTTTTTGAAAAACTCTATGGATACCATGCCTAATACGTGCTATCAGAAAAGGATGGGATCACCCAGGATTGTCGCGCAAGGCAGAATATTGCTGAATTACATATGAAGTTCTTCGGGCAACATGATTTGGACTTGGACATGGCCGATCTGGTGGGGGTAGAGGCTGGAGAGCTCATCAACGGGGAGCCTTATGCTTATCTTTGGGCCCAGCTGAAGTTCGACTTCACGGCTGCAAAGGAATGTTACCTCTTTCTGTCGGCTTTGGCCGAATGCTTCATTTGTGCAGAAGAGGAGATGGAGGAACAAAGCTCAGTGAGTTGAATTGGACCTTCTGGAAGTAGGGCTGCTGTTTGAGGCAGTGGTAAAGGTGACGGTGATAGTGCAGGGTTGATTTTTCTAGGGTTGTATTTGGAGGTTTATATTTTTTCTGTAGTTTGAATGTATTTGGGTATGTAAATTTGTTGTTTTGGTTGTTGTAATTTGGAGAATGGAATGAGAGCAATGTTTTGCTGAAATTTAGTGTCATTGTGTCTAGTGGTTATAGCAGACAAGTAGGCTTGTAAGCACGAAAGAAAATTTATCTCATCGAATGTGAATAGGTGGCAATGGATACTGTTAGAAAAATTGTCATCGGAGTATAATGATATGGTCGAGGGTAATTAACTCTGTATTAGTGAAGACTTAGTGTAAGAGATTGGAGTCGAAGTATGAAAATGGTCGATGGATCGAGGCTGGAGATTTGTTCTACTGCAAGTCCTCGTAAATGGTGTTTCCATACGCATGCAAATGAAACTGTTACGTCTGGGAAGTTGTAGAGGTTGGACCGTTGAGCTTTCAAGGAGGTAAATTGAAAACAGCAATTAATTCGACTTGGGAAGAGGGAAAGTTAAAATCATCCTTCATGTATAAAAGGGGCTGATGTGAAGATGATTTCTCATTTATCTTCACGTTTCTTCATCTTTCTGCTTTCTTGCTCGGATCTGAATGGCTTTAAATGTACCCACACAAGATAACTAGGCGGCAGTAAGGGTCAGGCGAGTATGGGAGGCAACGTTGGGGTTACAACGGAGGTTTGGTACCGAACAAGACATTGATGCAGAGATGCCAGATCTTTTTGAGGTGGAACCCGGGGCACCGATTGCTGGCATGCCCTTCGCGTACTAGTAGGGAATATTCTAGATGATGGGACCATTACCTGGCCATGAGTTTTCCCTACTTGAGTCGTTTGTGGAAATGGTGGACCAGGAAGACGCTGGTGTTGTGGTTGTGGTTGAGGAGGAGTATCTCGCTGATAATTAGGGTCCTCTGTCTGTTTTGGTAACTATTTTAGATATTGTGGTATATAAGGTACTTGTATGGACTGTTGGAATTGTATTGTGTTGTCTCTAAAGTTAATGAAATTAGGTGTTGGTAGTATAATCTATCGAATTATTTCTCGGTACTGTGCTAAATAGAATTGTGAATGTTCGAAGTATAATTTTGATCTTTCGAAGTAACAGGCTTGAACTGTCGAAGTAGGAGATCCAATCTATCAAAAATAGAAGTACTGATCTGTCGATATAAAAGGCTGATTTGTGCCAACATAAATTTATGAACTATCGAAGTAAAAAGGTTGTAATCTGTCAAAGTAGAAGTTTAGTCTGTCAAAGGAAAATTGTGATGTATAAGTGGAATTCTGGACTGCTGAAGTGAAAAAATGTAATCTGTCGAAGTGGGGGGCTGTTCTGTCAAAGTAGACGGATGATTTATCAAAGTAATAAAGAAATAAGGTTTTAAACTGACGAATGTGCTGTAGATTGAATGTTCGATATATTTAGGAATCGAATTTAAGGTTATCTGTTGCTGAGTGTTTAAGATGCAGTATAGTCGATTACTCGTAGGTGAGAAGTGTGTCGAAGGCTTTGTTGGATTTGACTGGTCGAGCTGACAGCCCAGACAACTGGTCTATCAGATCGGTACGTGCGCGGGGAGGGGCAGTATGCCGTACAGGTACTCATGATTTTTGTCCCCATTTCATAGAAAAGTTGTGATTTGATGTTGGGATTTGACTGGGTAGCTTTGAGTGAGGGTGAAAAGGTTCGAGAAGCTTTAATTTTATAGCTAATTCGAAGTGAGTACGAAGTTCTCATGTGAGGGATATGAGGGGTAAATCAGTCAAAACACATTACAGCCAAAAAGCCGGGGTAGTAGGGCTGTGGTAATGATAGTGGTTTGAAAATCGAGGCAGTTTTGGTTTTCTGATAAGGTATATAAATGTGAGAGAAGTAACCACTGTACTGTTCATTAAAAAAAAGCCTGAAAGAGTGAGTGGAAGAGAACATATGCCAATGCTAAGTGAAGCTTAAGAAAGATTGCTAAAGTTGTTGCATTGGTCTTGCCTTTTTTAGTATACTTCTTCTAATACAGGTATATCACTTGATTTCTGTCTATTTTTATTTTTCTTATCCTTTTGTATTTGTAAGTAACATCTTCTGGGTTTGGAATTTAGAGGTTATCTTCGAGGACAGGGAAATTCATGAGTCTGGGTTCTGACCCATTTAAGGATTTTGAGGGTTTTGAAGGAGGAACTGGTTTAGGATCGAGGCTTCGAATGTGTTTGTATCTGTTGGAGGGGGTAGATGAGATATGGGTTATTAACACGTAATTATCGAATGTATCGATCTGATTGCGTGCCCCTTCTTCTATTAGATAAGATGTGTACCCGTCGAGCTTTGAGGAAGAGGCTGATTGGTGAGGAAATTAGAGCATTTGAAGCTAGTATTTCTGGTCGTGCTCCAATGGATGAGGGCTGCGACTTAGAAGTATTAGATGTCGTAATCGATGTCCCATTGGCCATGGTGTTACCAGCTGGTGGGGTTCTGATGACTAGACATCGTAAGATGGTAGTTTTTGAAGATAGTGATAAGGAGGAGATATGAGGGAGGGAGAGAGGTGAAGGCAATGCTGGGCCTTCTGGTGGTAAGAAGGGAGAAGGGGGGGAGGGGGGAGAGTGATCAAAGTGGGGATTCGACTGAGTCGGATAAGGTTGAGGGTTTTATCTCGGCTAGGGATAAAATAAGAGTGGATCGATTTGCCACCAAGATGGAGCTGTCGAAGGTGGGGGTGTTGTTGAGTGTGGCGGAAGCTGGATTAACTTTTAAATTGAACCCTGGATAATGGATAATGGCTTATAGAGGCCAGATTCGACTGGGAATGGAACTTCCTCTCCGAAGGCTGGTGAAAGAGGTGTTGAATTTATTGGAGGTTGCCCCAGTTTAAATGAATGGGAATTTTTACGATATGATGAGGATAATTGAGGGCATGAATGCAAAATTGAGCAGTGAGGGGAAGGTTTTAATTAAGTGGTTCGATATTGTGTCCTTTTACTCGAAGAAGGCAAACCAAAACACAGGTACTTTTCTCATCAAGTGTTACCCTGAGAATCCCTGGTTTTTTTATTTGTGCTCGACGGGTCGAGGGTGGAATAATGACTTAGTTATAGTACGGCGTAACTACGAGAATATTGAAGGGGAGGACCTTTATAAGTTGCATCATAGAGTCTATAATCAGAGTAAGTTTGTTGTCGAAGAATTGTTTTTTATGTATTTCTCGAATAAGCGGTGATCATATTTTGCTTATTCTGCAGGTCCGAAGAATCTGTCTTGGGACAACCCAAGGAACTATATTGACGCCATGCTCGAAGCTAGTGAGTTGTGGGTGAATTATATTTTCAAAAGTCTTGGTATCCAGAGGAAGAGAAGGAAGAAGATGGATTCCCTGCTTCGAAACATACCCGTTATGCCGAAGCCATCAAAGAGGAGGAGAGGCGAAGGTGGCTCGAATGTACCTGAAGAAATGGGAGAGGATGATTTGTCGAGGACAGTTCAGTTTGTGCCGAAGGCAAAAAGGGCCTCGAAGCAAGCAGCGCCAGTGCCCGAAGTGGTTAGTGATGCTTCAAGACAGAGACCAAGGCAGGTACTAACACAGGCTTAGAAAGGGAAAAGTAAGGTCGCTCCCGAGGCTCCAAAGGTACCGCAGTCGAAGGTTATTTAGCTTAAGAGGCGTAGGGCACTGGGGGAGGATGATGTAGCAGAGGAGGATGAAGAGATGATGGAGGTTGAGCGACGAGAGCAAGCACTAACCAAGTATGCTTCAATGGCTAAACTCTGCGAAGATGACCCAAATGAGGCTTCAAAGGAAATGAAGATGAGTATGTATCAGGTAATTGTCTATTAATTTATTTTGTGAGATTCTGAGATTTTTTTTAAGTTTTTCAAGCTTCGAGGGGTACTGACTGCTTAAATATTCTAGCAGACGGATGCTTAGGCGCAGTCTTTCAGCAGGGCGATGAGAGCAGTAAAGGGGAAGTTGTAATAGGCGGTTGAAAGTCTGGATCTTTCTCGAGGGACTGAGGCGTTGCTATTGTCCGAGGTCAAAGTGCTGAAGAGAGATCTGGCGGCGATCACTGACTCCTTCGATTAGAGGCTCGAGGATCAGCGGTATAATCAGAAGAAGGTGTGTGCGGCTAAGCTTGTTGCAAAGGATAAGGAAAAGGCAAAACAGAAGGCACATTATCAGGCGATGTATGATGGTGAATGTAGAGTCATCGTAAGGTTGAAGGAGTTTGTAGAGGATAAGGGGTTTGACCCCGATACTTTAGAACCCATCCCCGCTACCCTAGGACTTGTTGCTGGACGCAATTTGCTGACGAAGGAAGAAGAGGCAGATGTTGTTGATGAAGTAGATGGAGGTACTGGAGGTGATATGGATGCTCCTGTGATTGAAGCGTCAAGTGTTGGAACTGTGGATGATGTGGTTGTCGATGGTGCTGGGTCGAAGCCATCAACTGAAGGTGTTGAGGGTGTTGGCGCTAGAGGGCCTGTTTGGGAAGAGGATGCGGCCGCGCCGATATGAGGTATTTTTATTTGATATCCATTCCTTTTTTTCTAATTTGCTGTGGAGTTATAATATTTGAACTATGTTATTGATTTGAGTTATTGTGGGGAAACTGACTGGTGTTGTACTGATTCTGCTCTGTTGTCAAATGTTGAGACTACATTGCATGAACTTGATTTGTATTATATTATTGTGCTGAGCTTTCATTGTACTTGATTGCTGAGATATGGAGGTTGATCTTGTTAGCTTAACTTGTACTGAATTATTGATGCATGACTTGACTTGATTTGTGTTGAAACTGCTCTTCTGAAAGATGATGTTTTGAAACATATTTCCTGTGGTGGGACTGTAGATATTCTTGTATAATAGTATCTGCATGTGTTGTTTCTGCCAAATGGTTGTAGAGGGATCGAACCTATAAGGCTTCGAGATGGTTGTGATACCTCTTTTGAAATCAAGGGATTTGTTGGACATCGAAGGCCTAGGCCATAGCGATGTAAGACATGTTGGCCCCTAACGCATACCCGAAGGTCCAGTTAGTCGACCATTCGCGCCCCCCGAGTTTTCTTGAATGTTGGGTGTTTGAAAAATTCTCAGGTCGCCCCAGAGTATCAGTCAGGCCGAGGTTGACGTGATACCTAGAGGAAACCAAGAAATTTACTGAACTTTAAAGGCCTAAGCCACAGCGAAGCAAGATCTGTTCGCCCCTAACGGATTCACGAGGGTACGGCCTTTCGACCATCATGCCCCTTGAGTTTGCTCAAATGTTGGAAATATTAAAACTTCAAGGTCACCGCCAAGTATCAGTCGGGTCGAAGGTTGACATGATACTTAGAGTAAACCAAGAAATCGACAGAACTTCGAAGGCCTAAGCCACAGCAAAGAATAACTGTTCACCACCAATACATTCCCGAGGGTCGGGTCTTTCGACCATCTTTGCTCCTTCAGTTTGCTCGAATTTGGAGGTTTGAAAAATCTCAAGGTCGCTCCTAAGTATCAGTCGAGTCGAAGGGCTGACATGATACCTATGTTAAACCAAGAAATTCATTGAATAGAGGAGACGAAGTATGGGAGGAAAGACTGTTTATTGATTATTTTGTAATACATCAGTTGTACAAGGTTGAGGCCGTGTACAACTGATGTATGGAAGTATGGAAGGGTTGACATGATACCTAAGTACCAGCTGCATTGTGTTCCATAGATTTGGAAAAGGCTCTTCGTCTTCTGTCATCAGATAGTATGAACCCTTGTCGGTTATTTCACGCACGACATAAGGTCCTTCCCAGGATTCGGCTAGCTTGCTGGCATTTCGGCGCCTCAAGGATTGGTTGACAGGTCGAAGCTCCAAATCTCCGATGTTGAAACTTCATGGTCGAACACTCTTGTTATAGGACTTCTGAAGTGATGTATGGTAGCGGTAAAGGTTGGTGATGGCTCGGTCTCTGGTTTCGTTGATCCATAACATGTTGCATCCAAGCTTAAACTCGTTATCTTCGTCTGGGAGGTTAGGATCTCGTGTAGGTACTTTGAATTGAGTAGGGAGCACAGCTTCGGTACCGTATGCTTGAAGGAAAGGGGTGCAGCCTAAGGATTTTCATGGTGTTGCTCGATAGGCTCAGAGGACATGTTGTAACTCCTGAATCTATCGACCTTTCTTTATATCGACTCTTTTCTTGAGACCGTCAACAATGATTTTGTTGATGGACTCGACTTGACCATTTCCTTGAGGGTAATAAGGTGTTGAGGGTGAGAGGATAATGTTGTATTTCTTGAGGAAATTTCAGACTTTGCTCCCGACGAACTGTGGGCCATTGTCACATCGAATCATATGAGGGTAACCAAAGTGTGTGATGATGTTCTCCCAATTAAATTTGATGACTTCTTCTTCTCTAGTTCGGCACAAAGGTACAGCTTCGACCCATTTGGTAAACTAGTCTGTTGCAACAAGGTTGTTTTCTCGGTTGCCTGAGGCTTTGGGAAAAGGGCCAATGAGATCGATAGCTCATCTTTTGAATGGCCAAGATACTTGACTGAAATGGAGGTCTTGTGAAGGGAAATGGATGTCGTGAGCATGACGTTGGCATTTTTCACAGTGTTTCACATACTCTTCGCCTTGTTTTTTCATATTCGGCCAAAATAATCCTTGAGAGACTACTCGAAGGACCATAGTACGACTAGCAGTATGAGCACCGCAGGTACCTTCGTGAAGTTCAACTAAAATTATAGAGGCTTCGGCTTGGGATATGCATCGAAGGAGGACGTCATTAGAAGATTTGCGATATAATTCCTGTTTGTGGATAATGTATATGCGGCAATTCTCTAACAACGATCTTCTGACATTAGGATCATCTGGGAGGGTCGTATTGTTGAGGTAATGGTAGAAAGTTGTTCTCCAGTCGTCAGGATCTAGACTCTTACCCCCAGCATTGATGGTATTGACTTCCATCTGGTCGATACTTGGGCGTTCGAGTACTTTGATATGTTAGGTCTGAGATTCTGATTGGCCTAGCATGGCTGTTATGTAGGCGAGGGCATCTACATGTCAGTTTTCTCCTCGAGGGTAATGAGTGATATTAGATTTTTCAGGAAAACGGTCCATACGTTGTCGAACAAAAAGAGCATAGTCAGCCATGCGACCATTAGCTTGATTTTCACCTGAGTAATGCCTCTGAACAAGTTAGAAATCTATGAAAACTGTAAGTTTGGGAATGCCGAGGTCGTGAGCGAGGTCGAGGCCGTAGATCAAGTTTTTGTACTCAGCTTCCTAATTGGAACATTTAAAGGTAAGTTTGACGGCCTTCTCTATTCAATCATTGGTGGGTATGACCAGGATAATACAATTACTGAGCCATTAGGTCCAGTGGATCCATCTGTGAATAAACGCCAGCCAGTGTTAGGGTTCCAGGGATCTGTCGCTTCGGGTTGGTCTTCTATTAAGTTATCTTCATGTTCATCCCAATTGATATCTTGGACCAAAAAGTCAGCAAGGAAGTCTGCTACTGCTTGGCCTTTCTGGGATATCTGCTTCTCGAATGTTATATCATGTTCGCCAAGGTACATAGACCACCGTTGTACTCATCTAGATTTCCCTTTTTTACTGAGTACTTCTCCAAGAGGGTAACTTGTTATAACACGGATGGGGTGAGCTTAGAAATATGGTTTGAGTTTGCAGGCTGAATAGACTAGGGTGAGGAGTAAATGCTCAAGTTTCAAGTATCAAGTTTCTGCGGGTGTTAAAGTTTTGCTGATAAAATATACAGGTTCTCGATGTTTGAGTCGAGTCGAGTAAGTACTGAACTGATAGAGGTGTCTGTAATATCAAGGTATAAAGAGAGTATATTGCCTCTGATTGGGGTGCTGATAATCGATAGTCTGCCAAGATAAGTTTTGAGCTCGAGAAAGGTATGTTCACATTCGGGTGTCCAATTAATGTCGGGATTGTTTTTCTTTTTTGCTCTATGGATGTCTTCGTCACATAAGAGGGAAAAGAGCCAAGCACACCCGTCTGAGGATTTGGAAATGAAACGGTTGAGGGCTGCTATCTTACCAACCACTTTTTGGATGTCTTTTTTGGTTTGGGGTGAAGGCATATCGATGAGGGCTCGAATATGGGTGGGGTCGATCTATATACCTTGTTTACTGATATGGTGATCTAAAATTTTTCCAGACGAAACGTCAAATTTGCATTTGTCTGAGTTGAGTTTCATGTTATATGTTCAAAGTATCGAAAAGACTTCGGTTAGGTCCTGAATGTGGGTCTATTTTCTGAGGCTCTTGCATAATATGTCGTCGATGCAAACTTTGACCGACTTGCCAAGAAAGGGTTTAAACATGGCTGTGACAAGGCGTTGGTAAGTGGCTCCTGCATTTTTAAGGCCGAAGGGCATGACGTTAAAATAGTAAAGGCCTTGTTCAGTGATTAAGAAAGTTTTAAGTTGATCTTCTGGGAGAAGAGGTACCTGATTGTAACCCAAAGCCGCGTCTATCATTGATAGGCGCTCATGCCCAGCAGTGGCATCAAGGAGTGGTGAGATGATCAGGAGGGGGAAACTGTCCTTCAGTGTGTACTTGTTGAGGTCTGTGAAGTCGACGCATATTCTGATCTTGCTGTTCTTCCTGGAAATTGCCACAATATTTGATATCTAGTAAGCGTACTTTACTTTTCTAATAAAATCTGCGGCTATGAGCTTGTCTACTTAAAGGTTGACTGCTTCTCGAAGTCGTGGTGCCAGGGTACGCTTCTTCTGTCTTACTGCTGAGGTATAGGAAATGAGGTCGAGGCGATGGCACGCCAAACTGGGGTCGATACCGGGCATCTCCTGGAACGTCCATACAAAGACATCTTTGTTTGCACGAAGGAAATCTGCAAGATCAAAGCGTTCTGCTTCGTCTAGAGAAGTTTTAATGAATGTACCACGACCAGGACCGTCGAGTTTGATATACACAGTGGGATCGATGGGTGAGGTTGTATCTGCCCGAAGGTGTGGGGATAGAAAAAGATAGTAATTACTATGGGCGGCTGACAAATTTCTGGGTCTGATCGATCTCCGGGAGCTCACATGAACGGGAGAGGCGTTGAAAGCCTTTTAAGTTCCAAGTACCTTCGGGGGTGGTAAAATGAAGGGTTTGATGGTAGGCTAAAGGTATGGCACGCATGGCGTGGAACCAGTCACACCTGAGGATACCGAGGTATTCTGACTTCTTGTCGATGACAAGAAAACTAGTTTAAAGTATGACAGGGCCAGTGGTGACTGGTAGGCTGATTTGACCAACAGCTACTTCAGTGTCCCCATTGAATCCTTTTAATTCGATGTTTGCAGCAGTAATGTCATCTGTCTTCTTCATGGTTTGAGCAGTCTGATGGAAAAGTACATCGGCTGCACTTCCTGTATTGATGGGCATTGTATGGAGGATGAGGTTTTCGACCTTAATCATGATAACTGAATGGTCTGAATGCGGAAATCGAACATGGAAAGTATCACAGTCGATGAAAGAGATACCTTCGAGACGAGGGGAAAGGCTTGATTCTGGCAGGAGGGCGGGTAGCTTCTCCTAATATGCGAGTTTGTAACATTCTTTGACACACTTACGCTTTCTCTTTGAACGGCCATTATCGATGTTATTGACTTTAATAAAATTTATTTGGTAGATGTGCACCTCGGCCAGGTCGGCAATAGGGGTGGGTTGAGATTTGAGGTACGACCCGTTAAGGTAGCTGGGGAGGTCAGCAACATACTGATGTATATGACCAGCTTCGAGGATGATTTTGAGAGAGCGCTGGAAGGCGAAGTATTTGTTGGTGTGGTGACACTAAGGTTCGCCTGGTCAGACTTTGATAGGGAAAGGGATACACAAGATAGGGTCTGCCTGTATATATGGTAGAAGGGTGCTGAGAGGGGCAGTAAGTGTGGGCAAGACAGGCTTCAGTCACTTCTTACGGCTTCAACATTGTTATCATTGTTAGGGCGATTGTGGCTCTTTGTCTTCTGTGAGACAGGAGTGATCAGGGGTGTTGGAGTAGAAGGTGGGTTTTGTCGAGGTTTATTGAAGTTGGTTGTTAAAGGTTGGCCCTGTTTACGGGATTCGTGGAGGCACTCAAGGTCGATATAGCCATTGAACTTTGAGAGCATCTCCTCGAGGGTTCGAGGTTTGTGGAGAACCAGGTATTCTTTCACACGGCTATGATCTGGTAGGGAATTTGAGTATGCGAGTACAACGTTCGCGCAGTCAAGGTTCTCAACTTTTCGTGACTCATCGAGAAATCTTTTGGTGAAGGCTTCGAGTGTCTCATTGGTGGATTTTCTAAAATTGAACAGGGCATCGACACTTACTTCTCTGTCTTTATTGAAGGAAAGCTGGGAGATGAAAATCTATGAAAGTTGCTCGAAGCTTCGGATCTATCAATTTGGAAGATATTGATACCATCTAAGGGGGCTGTCAGTAAGGCTGGTGGGAAAAAGGCGACAGATCGATAGCTCATCAGTTTCTCTCTCCCAAATCTTTACAATCAAATTATTTTTCTCTCTCTCTTTAGATTTTTGCCTCTCTATTTTTTGTAAATGTTTGGAAGAAGAAAGAGAGGGACTATTTATAAATTTTCTTTCTAACCGCTAGCTATTTTTGGGACTTACACATGCCACCCTCGATTTTGCAGCGAATGCGTCTCTTCCACTATTCCTGCCAGACGACTCATACCTTTTGGGTATAAATGCTTCATCATCATTACCCCCAAACCCTATAACTAAATACATCTCTCTCCCCCCCCCCTCTCTCTCCTACCCATCCCTCTCTCACAATTTTGCACATCCATGATGACAAAATCACCTCACACAAAATCGACCTATACCTTAAAAATAAATCTCGTTCACTTTATTTCATCTTCTCCTACTTACTTATAATTACTTCACCGGCATTCCTACTAGTCCAACATTCGAAATTCAAAACAAAATCCCAAACAAGCCTCACATAAAGCAGGGAACAGAATCAGACTACAAATATTTTTAACTTATATACAGTTACATTATTTTGATCTACACACATGATCGACTTCTCACAGATGGTTACATCTAAAACAATCAAGGTGTCTTACAGCACCATAACTGATTAGTTCCCCACCATCAATCCTCTCATCTTCAACAACTATCTCATCATAGCAAATCTTTGAGGTTCAGGCTCGATGACCATTTCACAGAATACCTCACACCAAAAATGATGATCAACATTATTCTCCCTAGCCTTTGTATTCAGCACATCTATCTGCAATACAAAAACAGACAAATCAGCATCATAATCGAGCTACCCAAATAACCTTTTACTAACTTCAGCTACCTTTATAGCCAAACGCCCCTCAACCGCATGTCGAACTCTCTGAGATTAAGTCCTTACCATGTTTACTAATTTTACACCTTCATCTAGCCCTTATTTATAAGTGCAAAGTGTGAAATAATCCAACCCTGTCTTGTATGCCTCTCAGATACTACCTGATAAATTTCACAGCTATCATAGTTAGCCACCAGAACAAGCAAATACTTATGTCTCCGTCTCAGCTCGAAATATACATACTACTTGGTAAATAAATATGTCCATTTATTTTTCAAACTATACTTTTATTAGATCACTTCGAGCTGTGCGTGCTAATTTTCATCATACAGATTTACAAAGTTTGATATTCAGATTTGCAACATTCAGTACATACACAGTTCAAACGATTTGCCATTTAAAGTTCGACCAACATTTTATATTTCGATCTAGCCATATTATATGCTACAGTTTGGTATGACCATTTTCATTTACAAATCCAGAGTTTAAGACATTTGATATCACAACAACCTTTTTCATTAGCTCGAAACTGTAGATAACAAAATACTTTACATGAAACAGTAACTTTCATATACTTCCTATAGATTGTTCTACAGATTACAATTAATATCAAGTATCGGCAAGGATTTTAATTACAAATATCCATAGCTTCGTCTACCTTTGAAACCACCACTTCTTCAAGAAAATAAAGATCGTCGCCATAGAGATCTTTCGCTACCTCTAAAACTGCCACTTTTGCAAGAAAACAAAGATGGTAATAACAAAGACCTTCCTCCTGTAAAACCACCACCTCCGCAAGAAAACGAACATGGTTGTAACAAAAACATACTTCTACCACCGACTCCTTATACAGGACCCAATCACTCGTAGGATAGTGGCGAGACATCCTTCCACGGACGTCACCAGCCTTATCCTCCTCAATAATGGCATCCTCTGCAAGCAGACGAAGACACATACTGCGTTGCTCCCCCTCTACCACTAGATAATGAAATTGTGCCCTCTAGTAGTAGTCATTATCTACCTCCACTACCTCCTCATATGTCATACCATGATAGGTAGGATGCACTGGAATGGGAGTACAAAGTTCCTGCAATTTGGAAAGAACCCTAAATTTCTATACTTGACGTCAGGTTCTCACCATTATCACTACATTGAAACTATAGAAGATTTGAAGAGACAAAAATTTGTAGAAGAATAACAAGTAATATAACAACTATAGTATTTATACAGAGATATACATTCAATGCAGGGAGGATTTCCAAAGCAGTCATCATTCAAAGAATACTTATGGGAAACCCAAGAACAAATTAAACACAGTCACAATCCTCACAACATTTCAATTCCCAATAATCCATTACACTTCCAAGGAAAAATGTCACGTAGCAATTCCATCATTGCCATATAAAACAATATGTTCGTGTTCCAATGCTGAACTTGACTGAACCTACTCGACTCAAGACTCGCGTACCTTTAGTTAAGGGGGGAAGATTATAAGGACTTATCCCCCGAACTGGGATATCATTGAGCTAATACAATGCCAGACTTACGCAACATTCACGTGACATACGCTATCAACAATGATGCCTGAACTACGAACTACAGAAGAACGTAGCTTGAGCACTCCAAGTAAAGAAAAACAAGTCAAGCACACTTGTCTCTTACAATATAACTGTTACAGCAATAACCTCTACTCTTCCCCCAATTTAGGAAAATGTGTTAATATATGTAAATGAACCAAGACTATGGTTTATAAAAGAGACAAAACACAGAAGAAGAAGGGGGCCAAATTTTTCTAGCTCAAGCGATCATAACTTGAAATCAAAATATCAGTCTCAAGCAATGAAGTTAGAGTTACTAAAATCCTTAAGCAGAGGTCATGGCTTTTGCCTATTCAGAGGTTTCCACACTAAACCCTGTGTCAATTTTTATTCTTTATTTTATTAGTTGTCATAGGTACATTTGGTGTAACAGCCTTTTTAGCTATTACAAAATTAGGCCCTTACATAATCATTCATGTTTTAGGTAGTACCCAAAAGGGGGAGTATTATAAGCTATGACCCCTTGAGGGGAGCCGAATAGCTTTTGTCCACTGTGGGACCTACGTAGGATTTTGGAGCCCACCCAAGATGTTACGTCACTCCTATAGATACGTACTAGAGATTACTTGGTGGAGAAGTAATCTCCTGGTTTAGGGTTTTAAGAGAGTTTTTATATATAGGCTTTGTGCCTCTCACTGTAACATACAACTCAAGAATTAATAAAGTTCTTTATTTACCCTATATTCTTTCTTTGATTGTTTAGGTGCTTGATAGGGTTATTTCATAACACCACTTTAACAATAGCAATAATTCACTTCACTCCTTTCCTGCCAATGCCAAAGAAATGAATTTAGAAGAAGAGAACCTCTGAAGCCAACTTACGTAATCGGCTTGTACTTTATTTTTTATTATCATTATTCTCTTTACATTTGTGAATATTACTATAGTTGGTTATTAAGCATTCAAATGATTTTGATTTTTTGGGTTTATTTCAAAATATCATCGTAATCATGAGTAGTAAGAAACAGAAGCTTGTTCTTCCTTCTGAGTTTTCAAAAGTAATGCATGTTTGATGAAACTGGTAGGATTAGTAATTTACCAGATTCCATTCTTTATCACATTTTCTCCTTCCTTGAAAAAAAAGATGTCATGGCTATGAGCATTTTATCAACAAAGTGGAGGTACTTATGGTCCTATACCATGACTTGAGTTTTTTCATGAAAATTATATTAACTCTAAAGCAAATGAACAAGAAGAAATTGATGTGGAGGAAGAAGGAAAAAAACAAGATGAGGACGAGGAGGATAAGGAAGAAGGAGAAGAATTAGAAGAAGCAAGGACGTTGAAGTTCATGAATTATGTTTATACGGTGTTACATATGCATGACTTCTCAAGTTAAAAAAAAAATTAATCTCAAGTGCAATGGATATAGTTTTGTTACATCTCATGTTCGTACATGGATTTTAACTATTTTAAGGCATAAACTTTCAGAATTCTCTCTCAATCGCAATGGAAAACCAACAAAGTATGTTTCCCATTTCTCTTTTCACATGTATTTTGCTGATTGTTTTGAAACTTGAAATTGTTTTTGTTCATAAACTTCCTACTTCCATTCATCTCACAAACCTTAAGATCTTTCATCTTATTTGCATTCACTTTCGAAGTGACTCTTCTACCGATAATCTCTTTTCCAATTGTACTATCGTTGAAGACATAATGATACAAAGATGTAATTGTAAGAACTTGAACACATTTCGTCTTTCCTTTGTCTGGAAGTGTACCCTACCTCAAATTTTGCAGTGAAGAACTTAGAATCATTTGTCAATGCTAATATTTATGCTAAACTGGAATATGTTGGATCATATTGTCCAAGAACGCTTCTTGGACGACTCTGTAATATTAAATTCCTTTCAATATCTAGTAACATGTTGAGGGACACATTGACCAATTTCTATTTCCCCCAAGTATTTGAAATTTGAACAGTTCGATAGATTGGTATGGTGGGAGCATCAAGTACTTCATAGTAGCATATATATTGGCTATCTGTCAGGGTTTGACGTAAAGATACTGGAGAAGGCTGACTACATTTTGTATGCCATCATCAGTTAATTTTGTTTTGTCACTTAGTTATTAACTTTCTTGCATCTCAAGATTGATAAACCATCTCTATGACCACCCTGGAGGATATGGAATAATATACGAGTTATGCATAAAGCTACCTTTACCACATTAAGTTCTAGAGGAATAACCTAAAATTTCTACCCCCCCCTTCTTCTTTGCTAATTTACTATACAACCCCCTCATAAAAACAAAACTATACATCAACCTAACCCATAAGCCCAACCTAGCCTTCCCTATCCCTCCCAAGTCCCAACCTATAAAATACCTAAGACCAGCCCTACCAAACCCAACCATCTCTAACCTCTCGACCTTTCTTTCTCTAACCTAAATTAAATTTTGTAAAAAGCACAAAAATAAGCTCAAACTCCCGCTCTCTACCCTTATATGGAAGTCAAGATATTCATGAACAATGTACGGATGGTGTTTAGTCGAAGTTAATATGATAATCAATATTTTCTCTAAAGAATTATGCCAAGGTTAACTTGTGCTTTTGTACTATTCTCGTAGTATATTTCGACTAATTAAACGTATGATATGCATTAATACATGTTATGGGAATTTGATATATAAAATGTATTTATATATGAAGCCCTATTAAAAAAAGACATCAAATTGCTTAAATACTACACCTATTTAAGAATATGACTTGAGTCTTTCGACCAAAATTGATGTATACACTACCCATACATCTTTTTGTCAAATTTGTTTATAAAACCATTTCCGCCCCAAATTTGCCTCGTTATGCATGGACTTTACAAAAAAACTTGGCAAACTATATAGAAGAGTCACACTCCTTTCAGAGTTGAATATTTTATATGGAGAGTAATGCATGAAGGTTTACCCACAAACCTCAAGCTTCAGCCCGGAGAAGACCTTTGAAATTCAATTTTTCCAAGATGTGGAGTTTAAGAAGAATCTATAACTCATGTTCTCCTTTTCTATAAGAACCTAAAAAGCATCTGGTATGATTTCGACAACTCTCCAAACACTGATTCTTAGACTTATACTGACTCTCTACAAAAGCTTCTTATTGCCTTGGTTCATGGCTCATGACCTTCGTTGTGGGAATGATACTATTGCTTGTTGGAGCAGTATTAGTACTATCATGTTTGTTGAGCCACACAGCAGAAACCAAACATAAATACGATCCGATTAGCGATGAACAAACTAAAGGATTAAAACACAATCAAATGAAAACACACATTTACCGTGGTTCGGCAAATTACCTACGGCTAGACCAATAGAGATAAAGTTTTATTAGATGATTTGAGGTTATAATCACTCACCAACAAATTGAGGATTCTTTAAGTTTTCTCTAGAAAAGAACTCACCAAAGGATTCCTCACCAAGAATGGCTGCCAAATAACTTATATCTCCCTTATATATTTAGGAGACTCATTATATTAACACGGACTGTGAGGCAAAACAACCGTCTTCCATTCAACACTCTAAAACAAAGTTTACAATGTCTGCTCAAACGGACTCTAAAGTTTATTCGAACAGAAGGTATTCTGCCTCTTCTAAAGTCTATTCGTACAAAACACTTTGATCCTTTATAATTTTCCACCTTGGTGAAAATTTATTCAAATCTAAACCAAACTTTTACAACCAAATTAAACTATCTCAAAGGACCAAATTGACTATTCCAAAATAATGGTTGCCCACATGGATTAAGTCGCCAGTAGCTCCTAATATCCCCGTTAGGGGCTAAATAAATCCATATGAAGGATTTTGACCAAGTTCTAAAAATTATGGAACTTAATCCCAGAAACAGCTTTTGTAAACATATCAGTCGGGTTATCATTCGTATGAATCTCCTTCAACCGAATCTTACCTTCTTCAAGTACCTCCCTGAAAAAATGGTAACACACAACAATATTCTTCGTGCGTGGATGTAAACTTGATTTTTTGCCAAAAAATAGTACCCTGACTATCACAAAACACGTCAAGATACTCCATCTTGATGCCAAAATCAAGAAAAATGCCCTTCATCCAAATAGACTCTTTAATCGCTTTAGTAACCATTATACACTATGCTTCAGTAGTGGATAAGGCCACTGTTGACTATAACGTAGATCTCCAACAACCAGTCCTCCACCCAATGTAAAAACATACCCTGTAGTAGACCGCCGTTTATCCAAATCATATAGTCAAAATCTACATAACCTACAAAAAAAACTAGTCAATCAAATCTTGATATACCGTTGAATCCATTTTACAGCTCGTCAATGATCTCTTCCCAGATCATGGATATATATGCTAACGATACCAATTACCTGTAGAATATATAGTCTAGTATAGACCATTGCATACATCAAGCTACCATTTACACTGGCATAAGGAACTTGACTTATATAATCAAGTTCCTCGTCAGTTTTTGGGGGCATAGTAGCTTTAAGCTTAAAATGAGAAGCAAGAGGCGTACTTACAGATTTTACGTTCCCATCAAAGCCAAATTTTTGAAGCATCTTCCTCATGTACGTCGTTTGAGTAAGGCGTACCGTTCCCTTCTCTATCTCTATGAATCTCCATACCAAAAATCTTCTTCGCGTCATCCAGATCCATCATTTCAAATTCTTGACCCATTTGTTTCTTCAACTTACCAATCTCTCTTTTATGCTTACATGTATTAAGCATATCATCCACATACAAAATTAAGTAAATAAAGGACCCATCACGTAGCTTGCGTAAATAGACATAGTAGTCATAATGATTTTGTATGTACTTCTGCCCAATCATAAAATAATGAAATTATTTGTTCCATTGTCATGGAGACTGCTTCAAGCTGTACAACGATCTCTTCAGTGTACACATATAATCTTCTTTTCTAGCAACTTTAAACCCACACGGTTGAGTCATATAGATTTATTCTTTCAAATACCCATGTAAGAACGCCGTCTTAATATCGAGTTGTTGTAACTCTAAATCAAATTGTGCTACCATGGCCTAAAGGATACAAATGGAGAAGTATTTTACCATAGGAGAAAAAACTTTGTTATAATCAATCCTCTTCCTTTGGGCAGAGCCTTTGGCTACGAATTTTACCTTGAAGCGTATATCATCATTTTGAGATCCTTATTTCTTTGTTTAGACCCACTTATAACCAATCGCCTTCTTTCCCTTAGGTAACTTTGAAAGTTCCCTCATTCTTAAGAATAAAATACATCTCTTCATTCATTACTTCCTCCCATTTGTTAGCTTTGGAACCGTAAATAGCTCTTTTATAAGTGGAAGGAACATCTTCTTCAATGACCGGTAGTGCATTCTTTTGTGGTTTACTAGTTGTAATTGACTGTATATAACCGAAGTCTCTTCTATGTACAGCTGAATGCTCTACTATCGCCTATGTCTTCATCATCTTGAACATGAACTAGTGGCATGTCAACCGATGCCATACTGGTAGATGACACCCACTTTGGTATAAAATGATCTGAAACATGTGATGATGCATCAATCTCCACCCGCTGTAAAATCTTGTTTATCCTCTTCTCTTTGTGCTCAAGGACATCTGACTTCATCATAAAAGTCTAATCAAAAGTGGCATCCCTGCTAAGAATAATCTACTGGTCTTTCATATCCCATAACTTGTAACCTTTTACCTCCTTCTTTTTACCCTGAAAAATTGTTTTTCTTGTTCGAGAATCCAACTTACCATCTTTGACATGATAGTATGCTAGACATCCAAAAATGTGAATTGTATCATAATCTATAGCAGGTTCTCCTGACCAAGGTTTTATTGGTATTTTACCTTTAATTGCAGCCGAAGGCAACCTATTAACAAGGTAGAATGCATATGTCAAAGCCTCATCCCAATTTTTTTTGCCTAACCTAGAATTAGATAACTTACATCGTACCTTCTCTAGCAAAGTATGATTTAAACGCTCCACTACCCCCATTTTATTTTTGTGTTTCCCTAATGGTAAATTGTCAAATAATTCTCTCATCCTGATATACTTGTAAGAACGAATCACTTGGTATACTCCTCACTATTATCTGTGCGGAGCAACTTGATCTTTCTGCCAGTTTGAGTTTCTATCAACTTTTTCTATCTCATAAATATTTTTAGGACTTCATCCTTCCTTCTCATGGTATATACCCTCACATGCCTAGAAAAATTAGCACCAATTAACAGAAAATAATGTTTACTTCCAAGTGAGTGATATATTCTTGGAGGGTCCCCATACATCTGAATAAACATAGTTAAGGATTCCATGAGTACGGTGGATAGTTGTACAAAACTTCATCATTGTCTACTTGCCCATAACACAATGCTTACCGAAATTCAACTTGCACACCTTTGCACCTTTTAATAGCCTTTGATTTGCAAGAATTCTCAAGGACTTCTCACCCATATGCGCTAAACATATGCCATAGTCTAGTGGTATATCTAAAAGTAATCTCCGCACTTCTCGCAGTAGCAACCTCCCCAAAAATAGATATGCTATCTAAATAGTACAAGTTGATGCTTCTTCTTTAACCCTTCAAACCCATCATTGCTTCCTTAGGAACCTACTTAACTCTATTTTCAGACACAACCTTGTAGTCTTTTACTTCAAGTAAACCAGTTGAGATAATATTCTTCTTTATAGTCAAAATATACGAAACCTCCTCAATTTCCTTAACCAATCCATTGTGTAACTTAAGAGGAATAGTACATATCACCAATTTGTGACAGGAATCATCATTTTCTATCAACACAACTCTATTTTTTAGTCTTTTGAAACTATAAAAATAGCCTCTATCGAGACAAATATGATAGGTAGCACCCGAATACATAGTCCATTCTTTGAAATCAACAATAAATGCACTAGATAATATAGTTAAAAAAAAGTCAAAATCATTACCTTCATTTACCCCACGGTCATGAGAAACATTTCCACCATTCACTGAAGAGCCAACTTTTCTACCTTTCTTCTTCTTTAGAAGTGTATAACAATCATTCTTCCAATATCCCGTCTCACACCAAAATACACACTGGTGTTTACCCAAATTACTATGATTAACACCGCGACCTCTCAACTTCGATCGAGAGATATTACCACTAGACTTTTTCTTATTCGTAGACCTCCCTCTTGCCATCAGCACCTCAAACGTTAACTTGTCGGACTCACGTTTATCCTTCTTTTTGTACTCATGATTTACCACCACCGAAGTCATATCCGAATATTTACAAGAACTCTTCCTATATGCAATCGTCATAACGAAGTGTTTGTACTTTTCGTATATTCTTCGGGAAGCAAGTTCAAGAACAATAGAGTTTTGTCCTCATCACTAACCACCTCTTCTAGATTTATCAAGTTGGCAAGTAACTTGGTTAAACCATTCAAATGCTCTGACATAGAAATCCTTTATCTCAAATTGAATCGCCAAAGCTTTTATTTTAATTGGAGTCGGTTTTAGATGCTCTTCACCAAATATTTCTCTTCAAATTTCCTTTAAATTTCTTTTGTCGAGGTTTTGTCCATCACAAGATACTTTATGTCTTGAACTAGGCATGACCTAATTTGACCACATGGCCATTTATTCATCTTCTTCCAAACACTTTCTTCATCTCTTCAACCCTTCAGGCTTGTGTTCCAACACCTTGTCCAAATTATGCAGACTAACTGCATCAATAACTTTGCATCGCCACATGCCAAAGTTATTTGTGCTATTGAATTTCTCAATTTCAATTTTGGCATTGTTAAACATAACTGTTGTGCTATTCCGTTTAGGAGCCGTTGAGGGACTTGGTTTATCTTCGACCATTATTCCCGCAATTTTCATACGCTAATTAAATAAAAAATTAAGCGAAACCGAGATAAGACGTTACCTAAAATTTTGAGAACCACCGAGGATATAACTTCGCTTTGATACCAATTATTGAACCACGCAGTAGAAACCAAACACCAATTTGATCCGATTAACAATCAACAAAATAAAGTAATAAACAAAATAAAATGAGAACACAAACTTACCATGGTTCAACAAATTGCTTACGTCCACACCAATAGAGAGAGGGAGTTTTATTAGATGATTCGAGGTTGTAATCACTCACCAACAAATTGAGGTCTCTTTTAGTTTTCTCTAGAAAAGAACTCACCAAATGATACCTCACCAAGAGTGGCTACCAAATACCCCAAATCTCCCTTATATACTTGGGAGACTTATTACTTCAACACGGATCACAAGGCAAAACCAACATCTTTAATTCAATACTCTAAAACAGAGTTTACGATGTCTGTTCGAACAGATTTTAAAGTCTGTTTGAAGGTGTTCTGCCTCTTTTGTTTATACAGACTGTTTTCTTTTCGAACAGACTCCAAAGTCTATTCGAACATAAGGTGTTCTTCCTCTTCTATGTGTCTATTCAAACAAAACACTTTGATCCTTTACCATATTTTCGATATGAAATTCCATAAATGATATGATTTTCATAAATATTAAGATTATTTTCTTATAAGTTTTGTCTAAAGCAAAAGAGCTACATTGTCACCAATCTACCTCCAATCATTCTCATCAACCAAAGATCTCTGGATCTTTCCTGGTTTTGGGAAAAGGCTAGTATATTATTACAGTCGATGCTTCTAGGTCCAAATTAAAACAAAAACTCTAATGGAATAGGTTATGTTAATCTGGTCCTCTAATTCTAAAGTTATTGCTGCAGGTCATGATACTACGTAAGTTGTCGATGCTGAAGAAGCAGACTCTAAGGCCATTTTTAGAGGCTTGAGAGCTGGTAAGGAGCTAGAGTTAAAAAAGTCATCGTATTAACAGACTGTCAACGAATTGTAGAGCCTTCACAACAAAAAGCGTTGACCCTGCCTAGGGAGCTCTCACTATGGCTCTAGAGATCATGCACGTTTTATCCACTTTCGAGGATTTTAGTTTAGCGTATATCCGTAGATCTTTAAATTTTGGCGCTCATGTTTTTGGGTCTTTGGGTGCCTCTCACACACCCATGTTTTGTAATATGCCTACTACAGCCGTTAACCTTCTAAACTTTGTAGCTCATGTTTAATTAATTTATCTTTGTTTACAAAAGAAAAAGAAAAAGAAAAAGGCCTACACAAATTACAATACATGGCATTGAGTATCACAAATTACTAAGATTAATACTAGACCACCTTATATATATCAACAGTGCACTTCACTCCCTGCCAATGTCAAAGAGATGAATTTGAAAGAGGATAACCTCTGAACTGAAGCCAGCCTTACGTATTTTATTGGTGATTATGGTCAAGTATTTTAATATAAATATCCTAGCTAGTACATCAATATATCGGCTTTAGCCACCTATTTTGGTTTTGTCATAGTTGTTTTTTGTTCTTCCGTACCCTTTTAAATGAATTTTCCTTTTCAGGGTTTATTTCAGAATATCGCAGTTTATCAAGAGTGTTAAGTTTAATAATATGAAACAGAAGCATGCTCTTCGTTCTGAATGCTCGAAAGTCATGAAAGAGGGAAAAGTTAGGATTAGTGATTTACCCAATTCCATTCTTTGTCACATTTTGTCTTTCCATAAGACAAAACAAGTTGTGAGTACGTCCATTTTATCGTCAAACTGGAGATACATATGGACTACTGTACCTAAACTTGATTTTCGATATTTGCATGATGAACTTAATCAAGAAGAAGAAGAAGACAAAAAAGAAAGCGCAATAATGTTTATGAATTATGCAGATAACAGTATTGCAGCTACATGACTTGTCCAGCTTAATGAAATTCAATCTTATAGTTATTGACAACGAAAGCCATATTGATGGATCTCGTATTTACACGTGAATATCGAAGGTTATAGCAAATAAAGCTACAGAGCTATGTCTTCGGATCGATGGTCCAAAAGAACACGTGCTTCCCTTTGGTATCTTCACTTGTAGTTTGTTGAAAGTGTTGGGCATTGATTTGGATTATATTCTTCAAATTCCTACTTCTATTTGTTTGCTCAGCCTCAAATCCCTTCATCTTATTCACAATGTCTTCATGGATGCCGAAACAATCGAGAAACTCTGATCAAATTGCCGTGTCCTGGAAGAGTTGCGAATGGAATGTAGTAGCGCCGAGGGTCTGACAACTTTATGCATTTCTACTCCATCTTTGAAGCACTTAACAATTGACGATTCCGAATGCCAATATTACGAGCTGTATGGGTTATGTGAATGTGAAATCAAGATTTTTGCACCAAAGCTCGAGCATTTTGTATGTAAAAGTTATGAGAAATTAAACTTCGTTTCATGTGATTTTAAATAACTGTACAGTAATTGACGTTCAACTGGAAGATGGTTATTCTATAAGTAGGCTTCTTAGGGGGATGTCTCTACACACTCTCTTTTTTTTTTTTGCTAAATTAGATAAATATATTGCACAAAAAGAGATTCAAGCAATGGGAGATTTAGCAATTGCTATGCCAAGCCAGCACTAACAAAATCTAAAATACTCCTTCATGGGTTCCTCAGTTTTATATAGAAACTGAGGTTTCCCTACATTACTCTCAAAAACACCCTCTAACAGTCTAGCATCCCTGTTAGACAAAAGATCTGAGCTAAAATTTGCTTCTCTCCAGTTTGAAGTTATTATGATTTGTTGCATAGTGTTCTGCACCACATTCCACTCTCGTCTCAACAATTGAGTCTGCCTCAGACCAAGTAATTAGCCAACCATTCGATGCTGCCTCTTGAAGTCCTTTTTAGAGAGTTGTACATTCTGTTATGTAGCTAGTAACAGTCCTAAGCCCTTGAGAGAAAGTCCTTAGAACTTTGCCAGCATGATCTTTGATAATAAAACCAGTACCCCCTTTACCAGGGTTACCTCTTGAAGCTCCATCTGAGTTAATCTTGACCTCCCCTTCTTTGGCCAGATCCCAAAAGCAAGATTTGATAACTTGTAATTTTTTGGGATGCAAGGTAACATTCATGCAGTAACACTTAAGTCACTTACACTGTTATTCATATCAAACTTGGACAAAGAGGCTGACTCCCTTATTTTTAACAGAGCATCTCTCTTAATTTGATTCATATTGACTTGCTCCTCATCAAAGTAAATACTATTTCCAGCGTTCCAAAGCATATTGGAGCCTCCCCACACAGCACCCATCCAGAGGTTCCTAATATAAGCACTACATTTATCATCAGCTTGAAGAAAATTCTTCAGAGAGAAAATGTAATCCTGATGCTTAAACAAACCTAAAAGCCAAGACCACAACTCCAGCCTTGTTAATGTACTTAGCCCTCATAATCTACTCCAATCATCAGAGCAACATAAATTCCAGGCAAACTTCATGAGTAAAGATAGATTTATCTCATTCATTCTTCTAATCCCAGCACCACCTTTACTCAAAGGCAGGCAGACTTTATCCCAAGCAATAGTACAGGCTTTTTTGCCGCGATCGTTGACGCCAATCTTCCTCCTCCTTCTCCTCAATCTATTCTAGCTCTTTTGTTTTGATAAGTATCTGCATATACAGAATATCATCTGTTGCATCATCCTCTTGCCAGATCTGAAGTTGTAGTATCTCTCGCTCTAGTTCCTTCTTGCTGTGGACGGTATTATCAAGGGCCTGCTTTTTCCAGATTTTAATCTCCACTTTCATTCTTCATAATTTCATCATGATGTTGAATAAAGGAGTGGCAGAGAGAGGCTGCTTCTAGCAATTTTCTACCATTTCTCTAAATCCATTCACCTTACTCCAAAATTGCAAATAACGGAAAGGTATGTTACTCGATTTAACAATATCATTGAACTCACCAAAGAGAAGAGAGTGATCAAACTTAGTTCGGGTAAAAACCTTTACCTTCTAGTTACAGAATTTGTCATTTCAGCTATCATTAATGAGATTTTTATCCAGCACACGCAATATTCTCATCACCCCCTTTTGACCATTATACCAGGTAAAAGTGAAACCCCTCGTCACACTTTCTGTAAGGCAAGCTGCATCCCAAAAATCTAAGAATTCAACCACTACTCTTCTACAAGGAGGTTTTCTACCCTTCTCTTCTGACATTCTAAGTACCGTGTTGAAGTCCCCAATACAGAGCCATGGCGGTCTGCTAGGGCTTGAAATATGCACCAGCTGGCTCCAAAGGTCAGCTCTATATATGCGTAGACAATCCGCATGAACAAAAGTAAGGAGACAATCCATAAAGTGGATTCTGATGTATTGACTGTTACTTAGAACCACACTCGGGTTCTGGCACAACATAAAAATGTGTAAATACCAACACTTTTGGATAGTAATTTGCGACTTAGCGCATGTGTCATACTTTGAATGAAAAATACGACTTTCATTAGAAGTCGTAATTTTAGAACCCCCGTCGTTTTAATTTTGTTCCCTCTTATTTATGTCTTAAAATATACGACTGTTTAAGAAGTTGTAAAACTATTCTAATTTAAACACCTGATCAAGTCGCTTTATTTGATTAGCAATATACAACTTTAATCCTTCTCCCCAAAAATAAACTCTATTAATTCCCCGCTCAAATTAAATGAAGAGATATCCAATATACCCGCGCAAATCCAAAATCGTGATCCAATCAAGTTGGGATTCCTTAAATCTCTGAGGTAAAGTTGAAATCTAACTTCCCAATCCATGTATCTCTTTATAAATTTATATCTCACAGGAAATTTTATAATTCTCTCTCAAATCAAACACCCAAAAAACCCTAACCCCACGCAAATCGATCAATCTCCAACAATTCTGCCACAATCTGAATTGAGCATTTTCCTAAGATTTCATTAAAGTAACTATTGAGAAACAACCCCATCCATAACAATCATCTTAATGGAGCATGGAAATGCAACAAAGAAACATATGAAATATAGGAGCTATATGGAAACAACACTTAAGGGGCGTCGTTGTCTCGTTGAAGGGGATACCACGGGAAAACTATACAATTGCATTGACATCAAGCACTAGCCTACAGGATATGATTGTTAATCTTTTGGCCTTTGATCTTGTGATCTTATTAGGTTTCCCCGGATATTTCAAATGGTAAAAACTTCTTTGAATTTCGAGTGATGAATGTTTCTAGTTAACTCTTCAAGATTATGTTTCCTATATTTTGTGATAGTTTGTTCCTTCCTTCTTGAGGTACTCGTAAAATAAATTGTTTGTTAATTAAGGAAAGTAGTAAGCCATATTATCTTGCATCATTCTATGGACTAAACAGAAGACTTTTATTTGAGAGCATAAAGTGATCTTATAAACAAAAAGCTCATTCAACAAGGAAGAAGAAATGAACATAACAAAACAATCAATGGTCTCAGATGTCAAACATAATTCATATATCAGGTTTCAACGTAATAAGAACTACTATAAATGTTGCTCTTGCCATAAACATAATTTGGTAGAAAGGTGTTTGATCAGGTGTGTTTATTGAGAAAAGTGATAATTAGCTGGTTAACCTTGTTTGGAAATTGCTCATGAACAAAGTGAGATCCTTCGCTACACCAAAAGCAGGAAAAAATGACTGGCAAACGACTTAATTACGTGTTAGTACACGACTACATTCTTATACATTTTATTTGGCATTTGTCGTTACTTAAACAATTCTCTAATTCAACTTTTCCTCCTTCACAAATCCCTTTCCCTCCTTCCTAAAACTCTCCCCTCCCACGATTTCCTCGCCATTTGAAGCTATCGTGATTCTGCCGTTAAAATTTTAATTGCAAAATTGGTTTTCCTCATCCCTGCAATTCTCTTCCCCACTCCCATGATTCTCTCCCAATATTTTAGGATTTTAATCAATTTTTCAGTTTTGAATTGAGATTCAAATTATTTAGTTAGGTTTCGAATTGGGATTCTAATTATTTAATTACGTTTTGGAATTGGGATTCTAATTACTTCTCTATAAATCTGAGGATTCTAATCCCTTTCGCAGATAGTTGAAGGTAAGACCTCTCTCATGTTTTTTGTTGATCTAAGTAAGTTTTGGATTTAACTTTGCTTCATTATATATTTTTTGTTTTGCTTCATAATTTTTGTACATATACTTCTTAGTATTTTAATGTGAAACCTTGTTCTTATAATCTTGTTTAGAGTTGGGAGTTTGTTCCTAGTTTGATCATGCTTTGGCATCTTTGCTATGTATTTCTTGTCGTCTTTCTTGTTAGCAAGGATAATAGATATTATGTATATACTTTGTTATATTTTGAGGAACAATATTGGAATTGCTTGATATATCTATTTGTTCAGTAAACTATAACATGATTGTGAATTGATATCTATCAGGCATGAAATTTGAGTTGTAGGCTCAATATTTTGAATCATATTAAATTTAATTATAAGTTTTAGCTAGAAATTTTTTTAGTTGATAAGAAATATTGTGGATGTTTACTCTAGGGTTCCTTCTGTGATAAAAGTGAATTTTTTTTCTAATTATTTTCTTTAGAAAATAGCAGTAAAACCGTAGTCTTCCTTTTCTCATAGTTACCTAGTCTTCCTTTTCAATGCAGATGTACAATTTTAATGATATTTATATATAAAAAAAAAGTTAAAGTATAAAATCGTAGTAAAACCTGAACCAAATTGATATTTTTCAAATAAGAGACTCAATCTAGGTCAAACGAAAATGAACCCTGATTCACTCGTAATATTTATTCCCTACATATCCATTTTCTCTTTCTATTTTTCTTAATTGTTAATTTGAGTAAATATCAATTGTTGGGTAGACTCAATTATTAATTCAATTGATTGTTCTTTGGATTTCTTACAACTTATATTTGTTTTGTTGTTGGTTTTGTTTTACAAAGGTATATGCTTGTTCTCTCGTAATTACTGGAAGATTTGGGTCATTAAAATTGAATTGTGGATTCAGACTGAGGTAAGTTATCTCTAATTTGTTAATGTATTTTTTTTACATTAATAACATACATAATTTGTTCCATGTGTATTACTTAATAGTTATGTTCTTTTTAGTTTGATAGTATACATAATTCAGGGATATATAATATGTTGATTCTCTATATATAATATCCCGATCGGGCAAATATTTTTTTGTCTCCGTTTGCCTCTATTGCCGCAATATACCCTTAATTGTCAGCAGCTTTTAGTCATGTGAAGTTGTAGTCTCTCTCAGCCTCCGAAATTGATGGGAGGCTATAGCCTCAGTTCAAAAAATTTAAAAAGATATTAGGCAAACATTAGTTATGTGTTTCGATGTTTTTTAAACCCATAGGCACAGTAGAGGGAGAGGGTATGCAAATGAGCGTTAGCACAGCAACACACAGACCTAGTCACTCAAAAAAGCATAGGAAGATCACCGTATGGAAGTAGGCGGCATCACTGGCCACGTCCATCTGCGATGGACAGCGTCTTTGTGCATGTTGAAGACACGGGAAAATGCAAATGATGGAAAATAGGTATTTTCTTCTAGCTTTTAGAAGGATCCTAGGCACAGTAGTTTAGAAACAGTGGAACTAAGTAGTTTTAGAGCTATTTTTTCACTTTTATGCGTAATGTACATTGATGATGGATTTTCCTTGGTGTGTACGGTGTCCTCATTTGTCGCCAATAAACTCTTATTCCATCATCTTTTGACTGTAAGAGTTTAAAAGGGTTGAAGAAGTAGCTGGAATTGCGTACGGGGAAACAACTTCCATTGTAAAAAGCTACGCGTCATGTTGGTTCCACTGCTTTTAAACTACTCCTTCGTGAACCGCAAGTAGCTAGCTTTTGACGACGCCTTTTCTATTCAGGCATCCTTCCCTAAAACACACTATTGACGAATAGCGCGGAACCCTCGCTCTTTGAATGAAGAAGAGCTCAACCACACCCATTAGCTGTCTTTTCTTTCATCGGCTTTAGAGGCAAAAGCTACAACGCTCTATCTATAGTGTATTGCAGGTGGTATCTCTCTTCCGCGACGTAGCTCACAGGAGCCCCTACTATAGACACAAAGCCACACGCTTTTAAATTCTTAAACTAAGAGACTTGTTCTAAAGAGCTTAGAGAAAGCCGCACTCAAAGGCTTTAACAATTAGCGCCAGATTAAAAAAAAAAACTATAGGTGGCTTTTCCTTAGTTTCTGCATATTGCGCTTTTCAGACTAGTAGTTTCGAGCAAGAAATCTTTCTTTAAAGGTTGCAGTTTTTTTAGGTATGAAAATACAGTGGAAAAGATGATGGAAAATAGGATCCTCTAAACTACTTAAAAAAAGAAAGATTTCGCGTATGCATTGGAGCTATAGCTATGTCTAACTAGATTATATAAGAGCTATGTATCTAAAAAGGAGGATCTTTAAGGGAAAAAAAAGCTTTATAGCGCCAGGCTTTAAACAAACTATGGGTGGCTTTTCCTTAGTTTTTGCATATCGCACTTTTCCTCAGAATAATGCACTGGGAGAATTCTTGTATCTTCTCCTTCTTGCTTGTCTTTCTTTGTGGCGTGGACTGAGAAGTGGAGGAAGAAGGCAACTCCGGAGTCAGTCCCATTTGTTTCCACAAAATTCACACCATCGCCCCCTGTTGAAAACCGTCTATATATCCTCTGTAATAAACCATAATTATGCGACTTCTCTGAAGGGATTTCCACTGGTTCAACAGAGCCCATATCATAATCATTGCCATGTCTGTCAATGACATGATTCTTACAGCTTAATGTTTTGAAGTTTGTTGTGTTGGACAGATTTTCTATGTGCATTTGGATTGGGTACGTAGACCATCCAATGAAAAAATCTAGACTTCATCTTCAGGGGTATTTTCTTTGTCCTATAAGTCTCCAAAAGCATGTAATCTCCACCTTGGAGATGCAACCAATAAAAGTTCCTTGACAGAATGGTTGGCCATCGTTCATGAAACTTGATTATCTTAATGACCCAACAAATGGTTACTTGGTGAATGATGCATGCATCGTCGAAGCAGAGGTTACTGTTCTTGGAGTCACTAAAATTTTGCCATGAAATTCAGATTTTTCTTATGTGGGAAGCCTTGGGATAATTTTTGTGTTATGTCATCTCATAGCAGGTGGATGTTTCCAAGGGTTTTTTTTCTTCTTTTCAATGCATCAAATTTTGTTAAAACATGTTGGGTTAAGCTTCAGAATTGAACGCTGAGATACTCTAGTTGCCATCATATATGTTAATCAAATCGAAGATTGGATTGGGTTACAATGCAAGAATCAGAAGTGCATGAAAGGAAATTAAATCCAGGTTCCCTAATTTGTTTTACAAAGGAAATAAGAAAGGTGAAAGAATAGGTGAATCCAACATGAGATAAACTTAATGGGAGAACCTGTAAATATCAGATAATGTTGTGTTATTCAGAAATTATTTTAAAAACAACAGTACTAATTCTGGCAACTTACATTCAGTACCTGTATATATATCAAAATGATCCAAAATGTGGTCACTCGGCTGAGTCTCAATTTGATTTGTATCTGGTACTTGTGTCTGACTTCTTCATTTAGTCGGATTACTACTCAAAACGTCCAGGAATTACCTAACATAAATAATTAATGTCAGAAAATAAACTAATACATAATTGTGAAATTAAGATGATCCTTTTTGCAACACTTTAGAATTTACCGAGTTTGAAACTGGATAAGTTCATCATCTTAGATGTATGCCAGGGACCAACAATAGTTACAAAAGCTTAAGAAAACATACCGCCAATCTGACCAGGTTTCTATATTTTCAAATATTTGACTTGGTACAACACCATCAAAGTCTTCAGTCAGTACCACCTTGTTCTCTAAAATGTAAAGCTTCATGCATTCCCTTTTTAGACACCATTTTGACATCTAACAAGATCAGGCATGAACAGTACATCGCATGCTGCTAATGATGTCCCCATCTCATGGCAAGAAACTGGAGAAGTGGACATGCTACCTTTTCATACATTTGAGATCAGACTGCAAAATCAGTTCAAGATTCTTATTATAACTTCCATCCACACTGCATATTTTCTTAGTGAAGGACCGAACTCAGAAGCATGGGATGGCCTGGACGCCTCTCCCCATCTTCTTTGTGACCCAAGCGATGAAGAGTGGGAGCCAATGACTGCCCATGATAGTCTGACCTGACGAGTTCTTAGTTTTGGTCTGGTTGTTCCTATTGCTTCTTATAAACATTATCTGATTGTTCCCATTGCCTGTTCTAAATCGGTCTGGTTGTTCCCGGTTGTTCCCATAGTAGTTTCAGACTTAATCTACCAATAGTCAAAAAGCATCACAGCTCTGTGCTGAGAGAAAAGGTCCTTGCGTGGCAGCTTGAACTCTCCCATTGTATTCATAAAGAAGATCTCCATATCTGGAAGTCCATCTGCAATATTCAGAAGAATATCCTTCATAACTTGTATAAGCAGGCAGCTTCAAAACTCACAACAGAATCTATTGTAACTCTCAGTCCCAGAAAATGGATGTAGACTGTAAAAAGGATGTTTTCTGAAAGCTGATAATGGCCCACCAAGACATCAACTTCATTCTGCAATTTCATCTCCATGTACTCAACAGCTATCTTCAGATTAATATCATTCATGCGCCGGTTGTTTCTCTTATTCCAAGAATGGACAAAAAGGATGTTTTCTGAACTGAATGGATGAAGTCTGTTACTTCCATCTGCAATATTCAGAATACACTCATTCATAAACAATCCAAGAGAGGGCAACAAATTCAGATTTAATACCCTCAACAGAATCTGTTGTTTCTCTCAGAAAATGGATGTAGCCTGTAGAAAAGATGCTTTCTGAAAGCTGATACTGGACTAACAGCATATCAACTTTAGTCTGAGTGTCCATCTCTACCTACTCAACCGCCATCTTCAGATTAATATCATTCATGATCAAGTTGCTTCTCTTATTCCCAGAAAATGGACAGAAACGACTTTCTGAAATTTGAATGTATGAAGACTGGTAAAGATGTTTCCTGATAGCCTGAAAAACCATCTCCATGTGTTTAAAATCAAATGCCATCTTCAGATTAAATGAAGTAGCAACTTCAGACTCAATCAACTTAGCAGAAACAGTGGTTTCAAACAGTCCCAGAAAATAGACAAAAGTATGTTATCTGAAAAATGAAAAATCAGATAAAAGAGCTTCAGAACAGCAGCTTCTCCCAGTCTAAAAGTCCATCTCCATGTGATCAGAATCAACTACAATCTTTAGGGTATATAAGGGTCCTCCCTCATCTACTTGTTCTTTGCGTTTTACTTATAGTTTTTATCATTTAATGTTAACTTCATACTATTTCAATTTACTTGTAGGGAAGACGATGTTCACCACCACCTCCCGAATCATCGAGCGGTAATTTATGCATATTGAAAGATATGTTTGGCACTAATGTTGCTTACGGAACCGTGCAGTTTAATACAACTGCACCTGAAAGGGTTTTACAGTTTTATAATCGATGAAGTTATTCGCGAAGAGGTGTGTTTGTATGTTGAGAGTCGTAACCTTGGTGATGTCTCTGCAGGTGAAGCTGTAGCTTGGCTCAAGATTTTTATCATTATCCAGTGAAGGATTTTTTTATTTTTATTTTTAAGAATTTAAAGCCAACCCTGGTAAGTTGTTTGATATTTCTATTTTCATTTTGGATATTGATAAACTATTTGGCATGATCTTTTAATTGGTATTTCAATATCTTCTTTTTTATTGAAAATTGATTGTCATTATTGCTTTATATGTTAGTTGATTGTGTTGTCTAATTATTTAAAATTCGTGAGGGCTTGCCTGAGATGCAAAAAACAGCGGAAAAATTAGTTGCAAAATACAAAAAATAAGGCAGTACCTACAACGCATATTTAAGTCATTTTTTCATGTGACACAATACGACGTACTTATGTGTTACAAAATTTTATCAAAAACGATGATTGTAACAACCCTTATTTATGTCGTGTTTTGTATGATGCTTAATACAACCCTTATGTTTGTCACAAAAATGAAAAAATGTTACGTATTTGGAAACTTATAGCAGAGTCGTTATAAATCGACCAATAAAACAACAACTATATCAGTTGCAAATTGCGGCAAATGCGACGAATATACTCTTATTTATGTTATTTAATTGTAACGCATAAAACGGCGTTTTAATGTGTCGTAAAAATTGTAAAAAATGATTGTTTTTACAACTTAACTTCCAATCGTAATATTACGACTCAAGTAAAAGTTGAGAACAAAAAACTACTGCAAATAACGCGACTCTTATTTCGACAAAAAAATAAGTCGCTTTAGGCAAAGAACGACTGACTTGGAAAGTCATTTTTTACTCTTTTTTATGTAGTGCGGAGACATTCCTTCCATAAAATCCAAATGTTTCCTTTATGAATCCCAACCTTGTTGGTGATAATCATATTATTGTATCCCGAGATACGAAATCCTCTAGCAAAAATAATCGGTTCTGCAAACCCAATAATATTAGGATTCAGCCCCAAGATTTTATTCCTGATATAGGTCATGGTATTCTTATTACCCAGACCTCTTGCACTCCAAAAACGCACTCTCATTGCAAACCTATATTAGAACGTGTAACTCTAGGGTCCATAGTATAAACTCGGCCCTCTCTTATAATTTGATTATGTAGTAACCCCTGATCTTCTCCTTCCATGATATCTGCCCAGCTTTTCGGATTCAAAAGTTTCCTCACCTCCTTAATTAGATTATTCTGACATTTCAATATTAGTTTTTTGACTTTGGGGGGTACCCTCGCTGTTACCAACATTTCTATCCCCTTAATCTCCTTTGTCCACTTCATTACAATCAACCCTTTGCGCATTGGTGTCTTGTTCCCCATCACTAAGAGCATGATATTTGTTCTTCGAGCCGATGGACCCAAACTGGGGACTGGAATGTGTCTTTGGTGAGACATTTCTACCTCTTCTTGCTCTAGGGGCATACCAGTCTCCCTATTCTGTGGCTTTTTCAATTTGACTAGAAAGAGCTCTCTCACTATCTGCAGCAGATTTATTCTGAAAGTAAGTATGTGCATTCGGTGGTCTCCGTAAGTTCTTCCCCATCTCCGGCTTGCTTTGTAACCCTTCCTCACTAGGAGCCACTTTACTATTCCAAGTGCTCTTTGTAGTCCCTGCTATTTTTTACCTGCTTTGTCACTTATTTCTGCACACCACGAACAGCTCTTAGTATCACCTTGCACTCCGCAATGCTATGTCCCACGTTCTTACAATGATTGTAGAATTTTGAAACCCAATAAAGGAGAATCTCTTGGCTAATCAGTTTACCCTCAAGGTAAAAAAAAAACATGAGTAGGAATCGACTTTGACATATCAATATCCACTAAAACACTAGCATGGTACCCATAGTCATGACTAATTGTCAACCTATCCAGATGAATTGGTGTACCCAGTGTCTTCCCCAAGAACATAATAATCTTCTGACTTCATAGTTCACTTGGTAATCCTGGAAATTTACACCAAATTAGAGCATTCGTGTTCTGGTGATTATCTGCTGAGAAAAGTGGACTCTATGGCATCAATTGCATGGGCATCTTTTCTACCATCCAATGTCCTTGCCCCCATATGTGGATCTTATCCCTTTCATTATCACGTTTGATGATGAAGAAGCCTTTCCCTAATGGGATTAGCTTGCAATTCCCATAGAGTTTCCAATGTGTTCGAACATATTCCTGAACAACCTGAAATTTAACCTATGAAGATCTGCCCGATCAAGCTGAACTGGAATCGGGACGCTCCCATAGCAACCTCTCCTATAGGTATAGAGACAAACAGAGTATTACCCCGCATCCCCACATCCAGAATTGATGTAGCTTCGACTGGGGTATCCGTTCTTCCACGTACCATATCTGCAAAAGATTGGGGAGGTTTATTTGTGTTCAAAGTAGATTCAAGGATTTTACCATGGAGAGAGAAATTCTCCATAACCTGATCTTCTTTGGATGTAACAATATCGGTAAGCTTGGATGTTCAGCGATATCTCCTCTAGCTGCAGTTTTTTTTGTCTCATGCCCTTCTGCCATTTTCATAAAACCCCAGGGACATAGAACCCTATGTTCTTGACCCGATTGTTCCTTGAATTCTTTCGTGGGATGATTAATTGAGACCTAAATCTCGTGCAGAGTGAGATTGTCATCACTACGGATAGCTGGAGTGGTTCAAGAGATGATGGGAGTTATATTTGCATGAGGGTTTTGCAACAGTTTCCTCAGTGTTGATGCCAAATCATTCATATCCTCATTTACAAGAGAATTGTTTTCCCTATTTAGAAGCTCTTGGAGGAGATTCAGTATGGGGAGATTCATCTTACACACTCTTGATAATCAATTAGGGATTCAAGGGATTCATGGACACAAGGGAATCAAAGGGAGATCCATCATGCTTTTAAGCTCCAAAGGAAATAAAAAACACTATTCACGATGAACAGTAATCACTATTCATGATGAACTGTAATCTAAACCCAAACCAAATTACTTTGAAAGTTACCTTGATCAAGTATTCGAAGGCGAGAGGTTCCGTTTGCCCTTCTCAAATGACCTTCTCTAATGAAAGGTTTTAACATTTGTTATTATATATTTATCATGCTCAGAAGCATTTTTGTCATCTATTTAGCAGAATTACGGTTTGAGTTACAACCCCAACAGGTGAAAGATATCCTGAATTTTTTGTTCTAATCTACTGCGTGCACGGAGGATCTTTATGACTTCAGTATAGATTTTAAGATTGGTGATCCATATTGATTATCGAGATAGGATTGTACTCAAGAATCACATAAGAGCTTATGCAGTTATAAACAAGTTCAATCTCGTACAGATTCTGAGCAATGAATATAAAATTGTAGTATATTGCAAAAGGATCTTTATTTTTCTTGGCTGATTTACGCTATAAGGTTGGTTGGTTTTGCCCTATTTAGAGTAAGTACTTATTGCTCTATGCATACATGCATAAGAGTAGAAATTGAGAGTGAGAATCCGTAAAAGGTAGCGCCTAGTAGATGGGTTGCTTCTATAATCATGCAAAAACAACGAAAAGACCTTAACTATAAAGCTACAGGAATTATTGAAATATGCATATTAATCATAATGTTGATGTAACATACAATCTTGTCTGACATGTGAAAGAAAAAGCCAAATCTGAGGTAATATTATTTTATTTTTCATTTGTTCGCTCATCACTCGTCATTTTTACAATCATGTTTTTCAGTTGATCGAGTGTTATTTGATTAAAGAAATTTTTCATTTGTCCTATGATATTTATCATTTGTCCATTCCATAATTTTATTTGATTTAGCGTATTTATTTCAGGTGCGAGGCAACTTTAAGTACGCATACCAACTACTTATAAGCTATTTTGCAAAAGTTAGGTTGGTTAACCCAGATTTGGTATTTGACATACAAACTACGACTTGTAAGGATAAGAGATTTACAAGGTATTTTTGGTGTTTTGATGCTCCTAAAAAAACTTATAAACTATTGAGACCTGTTATAGTGAATGATAATTTTTTTTTAAAAGGGAGATATCGTGGTACTCTACTAACAGCCATCGTCATTGACCCAAGCTATCATATTTTTCTACTTGCATTTTCAGTAATAGACTCGGAGACCATAAAAAATTGGCCATACTTCCTGGAGATGTTTGGGTCCAATTTCAACAATTTTGACACTAGATTCATCGTCATCTCTAACAGAGCCTTAAAATTATTAATTTTATACCTAAGGTGTTTTCATTTGCTATCCATACATTTTGAGACTTCCACATATCGAACAACATTAAAACTACCTTCGAAAGTTAGAGGATCGTATTTAAGATGGCAGCAAAGGCTTTAACCCACATTAATTTTTATAAACATATGAATTCTATTCTAAATACGAACCCAGTGGGTCTCCAATACATACTAGGTATTCCCAAGGGAACCTGGTCTAATTTATATATTCCAATGAGTAGGTATGTCATCATTATCTATTGATAAACTTATCATTAATTATTACAAGACTAGCCATTTTAACTCATTTGCAGTTGTTCTTTTTGAATTTTTCAACATTGTATACTCATTTGTCATTTGTTTGCCATTATTTGTTATTAGTTCAAATACGGAGTGGCTTACACTAATCATGTCGAGTATTTGAATAGTGTTATTGTGAAAGTGAGGGATCTCCCTATCCATGTGTTTATTGAGGAATTGCATAAAATCTGTTCAGAAATCTCTTACACATATAGAGAGGAAGCTAATAAAAGTCAAGCTCACTTAACGCCATGGGCTACGGATCAATGTGAGAGCAAAAAAGTTTGTGGAAAATTCACTAACTTGTAAGGTTCGTACAACACATTACTATTTTAAGATGACTAGTTATGGTAGAACCAATTTAGTAAATATTAAAGATGGTACTTGTTCTTGTCCTTGGTGGCAAACGATGGGGATACCTTGTGAACACGACGTACACGCTCTCGGTCTTGCCAATGTTGATCCAATTACACGTGTCTCTAAGTACTTCACAAATTATACATACAAGGTTGTTTATGAACCGATATGGATTCCTATTAGAGGAATAGATCAGTGGGAAATTTTAAAAATTGATCCACGTGTTCGTGCTCCTATACCAACAGTTCGAGCCAGTTATCCCTGCACATAAAGGAAGAGAAAGGAAAAAATATCTGCCAGTCACCAAACTAAAATTTTGTAATAGGAGCCGAAAAAATGTACATAATCGTCGTTCTTGTAAGCTTCTGCCAATTCCATCTGACAGCAATACACGTTCAACAATGGCACCGTCTTTTACGATGAGCACTGAGCCACCTGTGATCCCAGATGATGAAAGCTAGAATTATGGGAGTTAATCTTACATAAAGCATTTAGTAGGTTTCATCTATTTCCCAACTTATAAAATCATATTGCATCATAACCATTTTGCACATAGAATAAATAAAGCACATAAATACCTGATCGACGTTAATGACTCACGAGATAGCCAAGGTGAGATCGGCCATGAGATCATAGTGAGATCGGGCAACAAAAAATGACCATTGTTTCACCAATATTTAAAATTAGAACACATTCAAACCATTGTTTCCCACTCACTAAATGTCTAAAATGAAACCAATGCCAAAATAATAAACTTCTTTGGTTCAGGGATTCTAGACCTATCTTGGTGGCCTAAATGCACTCTTTTAACGATTTGTTGATGTTTGGCTTGCCACAGTAGGACTATTTTGAGGGATAGTTTAAAAAGCCTGAGTAGGGACAGTTTGAGAAGCTTGAGTAGGAACTGAGCTTGACGACCATTCCTCCACAAACCTCTAATAATTTAGGGCCATTTCTATTATTATTGATAAAACATGTGTCGTTTTAGATCCCCGTCCCCCTCCTTCCTAGGCTTGACTCAGTATGTTTACTTCCAAATCTTTCTCTTCATATACCTTGATTTGATGAAATATGTGTAGTTCTAGCCCTCCCCCTTCCTCTATCTTGTCTTGGAGGTGCGTGTAGCAATTCCACCATTCCCCTTTCATGTACCTTGTGCTGGAGATGAACGTGCAGTCATCCCCATTCCTCTTCTTCCTCCCATATGTATGCCATTCTTCCTTCCCCTAGACACTTGTGTACTATTATTATTCACTTGTGTTGGGTATATCTCTAAAACTGAAGGCCAACCCAATGAGGGTTCGAACCCATAACCTTTTGGTAAGGGTAGATTACATTTTGGCCTTAGGGAATAGTTCCATATTGCTAGAGAATTAGGAATTTGAAGAGAGAGATGCCTTTTTACCTATTCATCGGTTGTCGACATGAGTAAGTGGGAAGCATGTGAGTATGTGGTGGGCTTTTATTCCAACACCAACACCCTTACCCATACCCCCACGGGTGGACCGGTGGGCTGGGCCGGGTCGACTCGGACATAGAATTTGGGATTTAGCTAATTGGTTCTTCATGGCTCTAGGGCCAAAGGGACTCCTCTTCTTTATGTTAAAATGTTATTTGGGCTTGTGATTGTTTAATTAAGAGTTTTGACTAATTAATTTTAGCCATTTTATTTACCCATTGAGTTTTGACTCAGACTTATTAGATGCGATTTTAACTGCGAATTAATTAGTCTACAAGCAGTTATGGAGGACGTGTCTCCCCATTTTTCTTTCACACAACGTATCTTTTTTGGCCTATAAAAGAAACCCTTCCCTGTAGTATTTTACAACATATAACATTCAGTTTTAAATTTTCTCTCCATCTCTATCTATTCATCATATTAATGAATTTATGAATCCGAGTAATTATATAGAAATGCAAAGAACCAGAACAGTTTTCTTCCCTGCAAAGGGAAACTGCAGTTTATTGCAACACCAATTTATCCTGGGGGCGATGTGCTCTCTACCTGCATGTTTTGGGGTAGTGCACTAAATGCCTTAAAGATTGTGACCTAGTATGCGACTCGGCTACTCTTTTTAGATCAATTCCAATTTGCTGATATTATTTCTTCTATGTTCCAGTTTACTACAATCATTTCTCCTATTATTTCTTTCTATTCTTACATATTACTACAATGGCATGAAAAGTTTGATAACTTATTTGTTTTACATGGTTTTAAGATTAATGAAATTGACAAATACATTTACTACAAGGTAGTTAAAAATGTTTGCACTATTATATGTTTATATATGGATGACTTACTTATCTTTGGCTCCAGCATCTCAGTTGTGAACGAGACCAAGAACTTCATAAGTCAGAGCTTTGATATGCAGGATCTTGGAGAGGCCAGTGATATTCTAGAAATTAAGATTACTAGGACAAAAGGTGGTATCTCCTTAGATCAGTCTCATTACATTGAGATGATTCTAAAGAAATATCATTATTTTGACTTAAAGCCAGGATGTACTCCATTCGACCTTAGTGTAAAGTTTTTTAAGAACTTAAGACAAACCAAGTATGCTAGCATAATTGATAGTCTTCATTATGCAACTGATTGCACAAGACCAAATATTCTTTACGCAATGGGGGTACTAAGTCGGTTTACCAGTAGACCTAGTATAGAACATTGACATGCTATAGAAAGTGTCATGCATTATCTAAAAAGAACCACGCACCTAGGAATATACTACTACAGGTTTCCCGCAGTCCTTGAAGGATATTGCGATGCCAATTGGAATACCTTTTCAGAAGATTCCAAGGTTACTAGAACTTATATTTTCAACATAGCAGGTGGGGCAAATTCTAAGAAGTTCAAAAAACAAACCATCTTAGCCTAATCAACGATATAATCTGAGTTGATAACACTAGCTGCTACTAGTGAGGAGGCAGAATGGCTGAGAAGCTTACTGTCACATATCCCTTTATGGGATAAACTAATACCAGCCATACTTATTTACTATGATAGTACTGCAACTATCGCTCTTGTACATAACCATTACTATAACGGTAAGAAACTCGTAATTCGTCGTAAACGCAGCTCAGTTAGAGGCAAGCTAACTGCAGGAGTTGTAAGAGCAGACTTTGTTAAGTCTGAAGTAAACCTAGTTGATCCTTTAATGAAAGGACAAGTGCAGGAGAAGGTATGGAATACATCGAAAGGGATAAGGCTAAAACCCATTTAGATTTGAACACTCAGAGATGGTAACCCAACCTATTTACTGGGGATCCCAAGAAATATGTTCAAAGGGAAAAACAAGTCACAGAGTGATTATTGAGAATTATGCATTACAAAAAAGAGTTTTAACTTCTAGTCCATTCCTATATAGCATGACATCCTGTAATAGGTTAAGGATGAGTTATTTAACTATTAATGACGACTACACTCCATTTGGAGTGGGTTGCCTATTGAAGCATCATCTCTAATAAACTCACCTCCATGATTATGGAAGTGGGGACGCTTCCTCTTGAAACTTGGGTAAGTTCTTTATAACTTTCATTATATCTGTGATACGAGCGCTAGGCCATTAAAGTGCTGACTTTAACAATATTGCACTAAAGGACCTGTGTGTGATATAATTTATTTATACCCTCAAGAACTTAGAGTTCAAGATTAAAGTTAATCTATAATCTAGTCTCTGATCTTATATTCACTAAATTAAAGGTTTAAGTTAAAAGATACCTCTACTTAAGCACAATTTTGGATATTTTACTCAGAAATTTTCTCATTTACATTTTTATCGATATTATGGGGGATTGCTGGGTACATCTCAAAAAATGAAAGCCTACCCAACGAGGGTTCGAACTCAGGACTTCTTGGTATAGGTAACTTACATTTTAGTCTTAGGAAATAGTTGCACATTGCTAGGGAATTGGGAATTTGAAGAGATAGATACCCTCTCAACTACTCATTGCCTATTAATATGAATAAGTAGAAAGCATGTGAATGTGTGGTAGGTTTTTATTCCAATACCTTGCACTTACCCCTTCGGGTGGCCCAGTGGGTCGGGCCGGCTTGGGCTTTGTCTCGGGATTTAGGATTTGACATTTGGAAAATTGGTTCTTACTGGCTCTGGGGCCCAAAGGCCTCCTATTCTTTTTGGTAAAATGTTCGTTGGGCTTGGGCTTGTTTAATTGAGAGTTTTGACTAATTAATTATAGTTGTTTTATCTATCTGCTGGGTTTTAACTCAGACTTATTAGATGCGATGTTAACTCTGAATTATTAAGTCCTACTAGCCGTTGTGGAGAACGTGTCTCCCCATTTTTCTCTCCATAATATTTCTTTTTTGGCCTATAAAAGAAACCCTTCCCTTCAGTATTTTGCATTACAGAACAGAACTGCTTTAAGTTTTCTCTCCATCTCTCTCTCTGTTCATCATATTAACAAATTTATGACTCGAGTAATCATATAGAAGTGCAAAGAATAAGAACAATTTCCTTTCCTGCAAAGGGAAACTGCAGTTTATCGTAATGCCACAAGCTTTCTACCTGCTTGCTTTGGGGCAATTGCAATAAACCTCTTAAAGAGAGCAACCTAGTACGTGACTCGACCACTCCTTTCAGATCATTTTTGGTTTACTGCTCTTACTTCTTCTATGTTCCAGTTTGATGTAATCATTTCTCTTATACTCTCTTTCTGCAATTACATATTGCTGGAAACAAGGTAACCCATTTATATTTCCAACAACTTGAAACTGAGTATTAAATACAAAAATTGGCCTTGGCCTACTCCCTAATGGTCTTCCTCACCTATTTATCACATAAGTGTTAATTTTGGTATTTGTTGGGGCCTCAATACCCATGGTTCTCCTATAAGCTGCTTGACTGCTAAGAGTATTTGCTCTTATACATGGTCTATTTGGTGGATTTGGTTGAACATCAGCTACTGATGGTCATTTTCATGTCTTTTTATTGTATCCATAGCCACTACATTTACTATATCATTTTTGTCATCAACCCTTTCATTAGCACCTTTAATTATCACTTTCCTTGGTCTTCCTGGCCCTTTGACTAGTGGTGGAGGTTAAACATGAGTAGGTGGCTACATTAGTAACAAAACATAATATACCATTAGAATTGCACAAATAAAATGTTCTACAACTCAACAAAGTTTGATAAATTCTTACTTTCTCCTAGTGTGAAGAATCAGATACTGGATGAACAACTTCACTATAAGTGGCATTATAAGCAGACACAAAGTAATAATGAGAACAATAACTGCAAACATTAGAAAGTATATCCACATTAATAAGGATTAGAATTGAAGAAAATAAACACCAATTAGTATGTAACTTACTTCTTGAACTGTACCCTCATCGGCACGAAAACACTAGCAGCATAAACATATGGTAATCCTGTAAGTTACCATTCATTGCATTGACAAGTGTGTGCCTTGATATTTACTGTCCACCTAGAGTCACTACTTTTAATTGAAACCCATTCATTTAAGTGTCTTCCCTCTATATCGTACTCTCCATAGTGTTGTTTTAGCTTTTTAAGATGTGCAGGTGCTCTTGGTACAAGACCATCCTGATCCCATCTTGCTACCTTGGTCCTTCCCTAAAACATTAACTTCATAATCATCAAATTTAGTCTTTATATAGCATTTTGAACTGGTTTGTCCCTAATATTCATAATCCACAAGCTTCCAAAGAAATTATTGGTGATGTACTCACACTTTTAAGTGAAGTCAAAGTGTGATCTACACTAATAGTCATAAGGCTCCTGATCTAGTTATGCTTTTGTACTAGGATTAACAACTTGTAAGTTATCTAGGAATGTTTGTTTGTCCGCATGCTTAAGGGATTTTGATGCACCACCAATTAGCATCTCCAAGTAGGATCCTTTATGGTACTTCTTCATATTCTTATACATATGTCTAAAACAAAGCCACTAGTTGGCATATGGAAAAACTGCTTTCACTGCATCAATTAACCTCTTTTGTCTATCAGATATAAATGTTAGTTTTGCTGAATGAAGCATCAAATGATACTAAACCTTAAGCAAGAATGAAGTCTATGTCTCTTTGTATTTACTTCTACATAAGAATATTGTAATGGGGGAACAAACCATTGTTGGCATCCAAACTAAGGATAAACAAATAAACACCTCCATATTTTCCCTTTAGAAAGCAACCATCTAATCCCAAAATTGGCCTACATCCATTCACAAACCCATCCAAAAATGCTTTGAATGTCACATAATTTTCAGTCCACTGCAAAGAAGCAACTTCCCAAAAAATTCTAGCAATGCTGTCAAGATTTGTATGAAGTATCTCAAGACACAAGGCTGGTAACTATTTGTAACCTTCATCATATGAGCCCACTATTTTCTCTATGCATATGGTCTTTGCATTAAAAGTTGTATAACATGAAATTCCAACCCCAAACTTTTTCTTTATTTTTGCTACAACAAACTTTGGAGTCAATGCTATGACATCCCTAACCAACTCTTCAATCTCAGCTACAACCCATTGTGCATTGGTCAATTTATTAAATTCATCAATGTTTTGCTCACATACATGTTGAAAGTGTCCTCTCCTAAGCACCATGGTATGTCTATCATTGGTTCTTGAAATGAAACACCACCATTCACAAGTTTCAATACTATAATTCAACCTTAACCAAGTGCTATCATTTTTGACATGTTTGAATGTAAATCTTCTCCTAATACCAAAATTGCTCGTGAAACCTCTTTCATCGTAAACATTTAGCCACTGCATCCTAACTGTCAACTCTTTGACCTCACTCTCAACATGGGGTTCAAATGATTCATTTTCTTCTGCTTCATATATGTTATAAAACTTGTCACAAGCACCATCAAATTCATCTTCAATTTGTTGTAAAGTTGTCATATCATCCCCATCTTGAGATGTATGTGTATTATAATATCCTGATTTAGGATCCAAATTGTCAATGTGGAGTAGGGAATTCTTAATCCATCTCTGTACTTCTTGATCTGTGTCATTGTTACTATTCCAATCTTCACTATTTGCTTCATGTTCTTCTTGTTCAGTTACATTTTGAACCCCATTCAGACCTTCATCAAATCCATCCAGACCTTCATCAACATCTTCATGTTGTTGTTATTGTTCTTTGTCACTAGTATAAGTCTCAGGCAAGTCATCTAATTCCCCCTCTGGTAGCTCACATGGTTTCAACTACTTTGCTTTTGGTTTTATAGTTTGGGGCTTGGGTTTCCCATCTTGAGTAAGCTGTTTTGGTTGGTTTAAGAAATTCATTAACATCAACATCATATTCAAGTACTATCATGCAATCTCCTTCATGTATTGGATTAACCCCTCTCCCCTCCCCCCCCCCCCCCCCCCCCCCCCACACACACACTTGAGCACTTTCTAATGGCTTGTAATAGAAATATGTAGTTGACATCCTATCTCCATCACCATGAGCCAAAATGTCCCTTAATTCATTTTTGCTATGGATAAAAATATGAACCCTATTGTACAGACACATCAGTTCAACACCTTTGCCATCTTTTATATAAGTTTATTGCCCCTCAAAGTGGTTGCTAACCCTCACACATATCTCATTGACAAAATCCTAAAAAATTACTTTCCCCCCATGCACAATACCATAAGTAAATCTCTTCCCTTCCTTATAATATTTATGCTTCCACCCCTTAGTAGGCCTTGCACCCCACTTAAAAAATTGCAATAGTTACAAATAATTCAGAAAAATAAATAAAATAAAATTAAGTGATCTTCTCCCACAATTCCACTTAGTCATGGGGGCTACAATACTCACAATAATTAAGAAAAATTATTATAATTTTGAGGGTTACAGTACTCCCAAATATGATCATATCATGAGATCTTCTCCCACAATTCTATTTAGTTAAAATGCATTAAAAGCTAATCCCTATTTAAAACCCACTAGCTTTGACAACTACCCATCTTGAAAACTACTTCTTATAAATGTATCAATTAGAGATAAGATGCCAACTACTATTGGACTTAACCCCTTCTAATCTGGGGGTTATAAAAATGAAGTCCCTCTCTAATTCTCTATACTAAGCTTTTATTCCACTTTCCAGCTTTGTCTGTCTATCTCTCTCTCCCTCTCTTAACTTTTGAGATAGATTCCCCCAAGAGTACCTGTTATATCACATCTGATAAAGAGTCAGATGATGACATAGAGTGGGAATTAGATGACTTTGAGTCAGAGATGAGTGACTCTGATGAGGAAGAAATGGAAGACCCCTATGATGACCCAGATATTTCAAAGTATAAGTGTCCAGCGTATAAGTTTGAATATGAAGAGGAATAGGAAGGAGAAGAATTAGAAAAAGAAGACTCCTCTGAGGAAGAAGAAGAAGACAGTTCCAATGATGATGGTGGAAATAGTGGAGTTGGTGGTGGTGCTGCAGTAATGGGTGGAGATGATGTTGATGGTGCTGATGAAGATGATGGCATTGCAGTGATGGATGTGTAATGGTGTTGCAGTGATGAGATGGTGGTCTTGTTTTATTTTCTTTTCAAAAATTGGTTTGTTTGTGTCATGGGGTTTCTAGGGTTTCAACATATGTTTATGTAATGGGGCTTCTAGGGTTTCAATTTTTAGGGTTTTTTCAATCTTTGTTTCTAAGGTTTTAAGGTGTAACAATGTTTGTAATGGGGTATGAATTTGAGCTTCTATGTACATTACTGTTTAATAACCCCAAATAGACAAACCCTAAATTCCCCAAAAATTCCCAAATCAACAATACATGGGAGAGAAGAAATATTAAGCAAACAAAGAATGCTACATACCTCTGCTAAGGTATTTTCCCTGATCTCTTTTGAGGGTCTTATGGAGAAGTCATTGTGGATCTCCCTAAATTCGTTAGAGATGTCATATTCGAGTTAGGATTTTCTGGTTCTTCAATGTTAGCTGAGTTGGGAGACATAGTCACTTTCTTTTTAGGGTTCTTCATACTTGATTTTTTGAGAGAGTGAAAAAAATTTAGAGTAAGGGAGAGATATGTATATGAGGGAGAGGCTGAGACTAAAAGGTGGGAAAATATCCGCTCATTTTGGGTGAACTTCAACCATTGGATCTTAATCAATCACAACCGTTATATATTTGCCACATGTATTTCCATTTTTCTATTTAATTTGAAAATCATGTGAAAATCATGTGTGTTCTCCATCAACATTAATCAAATACAGTCAAATTGGGTCAAAACAGCAAAATCACGACTACTTCTGAGTATTTGGAAACAGGGAGTCTTAAAACTAATATAAGTGGAAACACCAGGGTTTTATTTAAATTATCCCTATTAATTTTGATAGATAATTCTAACTTACCCGGACAATAAAACCGCAAGAGAACTTTGGCAGGTACAGTTAACAATCCTTTTAGCCCCAGGAGAATGGAGATACCTCAAGTGGAAAGTTAATTGTCCATGATACTAAGTAGAACCTGTGTGGAGTATTAGAGTATTAGACTATTAGTATAAATTAGGGAATGAAAAGAAAGCGGTTCCAATGGGTTGGAGGCGCCAAGAATTTCTAAAGAATAATATTATTTTGACTAAGCGACTGAAAAGAGAAATTTAATCTTCTAGTCAAACAATCGTAGGGAGTATTTGTTAGGGAAATCCCTCTTAGAATTCTCCTTTAATACAGATAGAGTTGAAAACCTAATCGTTCATCTCTAATATTTAAGCTATAGCATGATACAAATCATAAATCAATGACAATAAACAAGAAGTAAGCCTACTTACGAATACAACAGGATGCACGTTAGGGGAAAACTAGGATAGCTACTCCTAATCTCCCATAAACGAGCACGGAAAGAAAAAGATAATACAAAACCCGCAAAGCACAAACATAAAATAAACAACAGACACAAGAGATTTCTAGAGGTTCACCAATTGGTTACGTCCCCTTTCGCTTCGAAAGCTAATCCACTATCAACGATTGAACTCGGTTACAAACAACCCCTATTACAAGCATCAATAAGCTTTAATGGATTTCTCTCTTTTAGGTTCTTCACCCTAACAACACGAATCGTACTCAAGCTCCCTAATGTGGAGGTACTATAAGAGAAAGAGATGGAGATAGGTCATGTATATGATTCAGGATAAGATCAAGGGCGAGATACCTCAATCACCCAAGGGAGAGGAAAAGACCGAAAGCACAAAACAAGAAGAAAATCAAAAGGTAAAATCTGGATGGAAACTTGCATCCGAATTCCCCGGGGCCTAAAAACTCTTTTAAGACGGATTTGGCCTATAATCCGGATTTGCATATGGATTTTCTTCAAAAAAATTCTCATTTAACTCTTCGCTACCATCTCTTCATCTTCTTCAATTTTAAAACCTTCCATAAATCAATTTCACACTCAATAATGTAGTAGAGGAAACCCCAGATAGAGTAACAGCCCTCTTCGGTGGCGATACTGTATTCCAGTAATTCGTTGAATTAATTCCAATATCTCTCTCTCTCTAGAAATAAATGGTACAACTGTTACATTGACCATACATAAACACTTAAGTATCCCTTATAAAGTGGGAAAGTCATTAAATGAATGTAAGAGATGAATAACGTATCACGAGACAAGTTTACAGAGACCCAAGAAACTTAAACTGGGTTTCTTTGCCTTTAGTTTATACTGTGAACATGACCCAAAGAACTAAAGTTGAGTTTCCTTGTCTTTCGTTTCTCTAACGAACATGACCCAAACAACTTAAGCTGAATTTCCTTGCCTTTCATTTGTCTTGCGAACATGACCCAAACATCTTAAACTTAGTTTCCTTGCCATTCGTTTGTCCTGCGAACATAGCCTAAACAACTTAAGTTTAGTTTATTCGCCTAAACCCAACCAAACATCAAACCCGATTTCATACTTAACTAAGCATCGAGGAGCCTCGCTCAAACTTATATCAACCACTTCCCAACAGTTTCACCCTATAGGTGTTTAATAGAGAAAACAAAATAGAAAGATGCCATAAATTTTACTTATCCATCCATCTGTGTTAATATTGATCATCTTATTTTTCATCTATTAAAGCATCTCCAGCAGTTGAGTGCGAGTTCTTACTGCTGGCCAATACTGTTAGTAGAGAAAAAGCCCAACCTACATCCAACTCCTATCATCTTTTAAACCTACCTCTCTGCTTTGTCAAAGATGAGAGATGCAAACACCAAGGCAATTTCCAAGTTTAAACGCAACACACAAAATTTAATCTTAACAACAACAACAACAATTACAGCAACAATCGGTCTCGACTTCAACAACTCCAAGCTTAAGTTGTTGTACAACAATGGAAGATATACATCAAAGCATCAATCCCATCCCAATTAGTAACCAAAACCCTCAATGTCTGGAAGCAAGATGAAAAAATCTAAGATCCCCGGTTGCACAATGGGACTGATGATCACTGGCATCCCCAGATTTTTGTTATTTTGAATCAGATATAGAAGAGATTGATCACAACTATACCCTGATGTCAACTTCTAATCATTACTCCAATGCTGTATTCTGCGCCAAGACCAATAAAGGATTCTCCTATGCTCTTCGACACCAATAATTGATAGTCTATAGGAGGATGTAGTCTACCTAGAGTAGTGAGAGTCTAGAGAAGCCAATCCATCCACAAGTTCCTCCAATTTTGAAAAAAAAGAAAAAAAAAAAAGGAAAATTGATTTGGGAAATTAGAGAATAGGTTTTGTGTTAGAGAATTTATTTTAGAGAATGAAGGGGAATTAAAAATATAGAGAGAAAAAAAATCTAGAGACGAACAGAGGGGATGAAATTTGTTTTATGCAGCTGTATTTTGAAGATTGCGCGCTATTCAGAGCACAACGTGGTGTTTTGCCGTACAACAAACTCGTTTTTTTTTTAGTGTGAGCTCCCCGTACCTGGTTGAGTTCTGATAGGTCAGCAACTCACACCAAAATTTTAAACTTCTAGGAGCTCAAAAGTTGGAGTTCAAAGTTTGATCTGACAAATTAACCTAACCCAAACCAAAAATAACTGTTGGAGATGCTCTTAGGTGGTGTTTGTTTTTAAAGTATTAAATTTTAAAATAAAATTTAAGTGCTGAATGTTAAAAAATGAAGTGCTGAATAAGTTATGGTGTTTTTTTTTTCTTCTAAAAAGTGTTGAAAGCTGCTAAATATCTTAAATACCCTTGTTATAGAAGAACACAACTTGGAGCATCACCTCAAAATTGATAGTACCTCTCCATTATAAAGTACTATAACACCATAAAAGTATTTTCACAACTTGAAAATGGACAAAAATGGACATACAAAAGCCAGCATTGCACAAAATGGACAAAATGAGCAAAATTGATATGCAAAATGGACATATAAATTGATATAACAAATGGTTTATACAGATCAACAAAATTAAAGATAGTCTGAAGTGCGAATCTTAAGATAACACAAACCAATATAGTCCAAAATAGCAAATAGTCGAACATCAACATAAGTTACAAATTCTGAGAAAACATGATAATCCAAAATAGTAAACTAATACATAGAAAACTAAAATCTAAGAAACTACATCAGGTAAATTATCCTTAATTCCAGGGTAGCCAAGCCCACAAACATGTTAGTGTTGGATAATTTTCAATTCTATTAGTTTAGATTGACATAGACATGAGAGAAGACTAGATATATTATTGATAATAAATTCTCTGTATTAGGTTACAAGACTTAACTCTTATAAGGTTATATACAATAACTCAAACTCTCCCCATAAACCCTATTGGTCTATGGGCTTGTTTGGAGTCCAGTAGGACATCCCAACCGAGTAGGGTTCCCACCTTGGGCCAAATCCAACTCCTAACATTCTCCCTTGGGGTGTTCTATGCCAGGACGACTTGCCTCATCAAAACCTCTGCCTAGCAAAACCCCTTTGGGAAAAAAATTATACAAAGAAAGAGTACAATCCTATACCTTGTATGGTTATGGACGCATATATGTTGTCTCATCAAAACTTCTAGTCAGTAAAACCTCTTAAGATTGAAATTGTACTATCAAGAAAAAGGGTACAATATGCATGTGTCCTCTAGTCAGTAAATCCTATACTGTGTACCATCTACTTGAACGTAAGTGGTACAAGAGTCTTCATAAACAGGTTTGCAAAGTTATCTTCTGAAATATCTTGAATAACATCAATCTCATTTGCCTTTTGTAATTCATAAGTATGGAATGATTTATGTGAAATGTGCTTCATCCTATCACCATTGATAAAAGCACCATTGGCTTAAACGATGTAAGCCGAGTTATCTTCATACAGAGTCGATGTTTTATCTTGGATAGAACACGCCATAACTTTAGTTGATGTGATGTATCTTGGGGCACAACCGTCATTCTCTACCAACTTCATGAAGTACAAGAATTTCCTCGTGGTTTCGAAGATGTAACTACCGCTGTCTGCTTCATCGATATCTAAGAGTTTGTTGTATCCCCGTACATAAACACATAATCCATTTTACAATGGCCTCTATGTGGGTTTGACAAGTATTATGTATTGGCGTGCCCTATAATTTTATGTTTACCATTTCGGGTAAAGCATATCTCAGTCTTTTAAACCGATCAGATACCTCATAATTTGTTTAATCTTATTCCAGTGCCTTTGGGTAGGAACAGAACTATCGCAAGCCAAATAGTTTACTAAGAATAAGTCATTGGGTCATGTATACCCAGCTAACAATAGCAAAACACCTCCTAGCTATGCCGTTATGGCCTTAGGAGTTTATTCCCCTATTAGGATAGTAGAAGATGTTGTTGTCCACATCCAAGTGAAGGATGTGCAATAGACAATTTAGGATTGTGCGATGCATTCATATTGAAGTGCTAGATAACTATTCTGATATATATTACTTGGTGTAGAGATGGATGCCAGGCTTCGACATCTCGGAGTGCGGGCAGAAGAGTAGAGACTGCCAACCAAAAGGCAGCTTTTTAGAGGCTAATATGATTTGTAAGTAACTTACACCTAGAGATGGAGTTAATTAATCTTTTACCTGAAGAATTTTGGGCGAAAAAATTATATGTCGCTAATGTGCTAACTTTAATTTCTATTGTCGAGCTTGTTAAACCATCTATATGTCCAATCTGATGAGAAGTTATCTCACCACGTTACATCATTTTCATCATCATTATTATCCCAAGCAATAGTAATATTCATGTCATTATTATTATTACCAAATTTTTTTATTGGGGCAACAATGTACATAATGGCCAAACTTATGATACTTATAGTATTCAACTTAACTTAAGTCAATACCATGGTTGGTCTGCCAGTTATTAAGTTTGACATTGTCATGAGATCGCGACATATAATTTAAATTTTTTTCTTGAATTTATACATGAAGTTGTTTCATAAGTTTTTGCAATTGTTGACCTAGGTGAGCAATTTTTGAATCAATGTTTGACCTTCATCATCATCTAAAATGATATGAATTGTCAACCTTTTTGGTACCCTTAGAAGACGAAGAGGTAGAGGAAGACATAAAAGCAATACTCATATTCTGTTGAGGGTTTTCCATATACATCTCGAATTCAAATGTTCACAACTTTCCAGCAAGTGTGTTTGGTTTTTTTTTTAAGATCTTGAGCTTCCTGTATAGCATCATCCCTCTAGGGAAGAGACCTTAAGACTTTGCGAACGATTTGAACATTGGAGTAGGTTGCACCTAATGCGGCACCAGTATTGATAATATCACTTAGTCTTGTATAAAACTCATCAAAGGGTTCATTCTCATCCATTCGAATATTCTCAATTTGGGAGGTGAGCATTTGCAACATGCTTTCCTTTACTGTATCATCGCCTTCATGTGTTTGAACTAATATGTCCCAAGCTTCTTTCAAAGTGGTACACTGGTAGATGAACCCAAACTCACTTGTGTTTACAACCATAAAAATAACATTGTAGCCCTTATTGTTATAACCAACAATTTTTTCCTCTTTAGACTATTGATTCATAGGCTTACGGACCTCTTCAGCCTCCATCCAACCTCGATTGTAATCTAGATATCTTCTCCGAGTAATTATAAGAATCAAACCATTTAGACTTTCCAATAAGTATATTTTTTTTCCATCGAAGAGGGGCAGAAGATTTATGGGGCCTCCAAATCTTTCAGAATCCATTAATCTCAAATATACTTAAGGCATGACCAACGTTAAGGATGCAAAGCCAATAAATGATTCGCTCTAATACCAATTGAAATTTCTAGGTACTCGAGATTAATCGTTGTTGATCAATTTAGGTCAAATTTGCTAGGTCGTTAATCCTTGATATCAGTTTTCCAATAAAAATACCTAAGCCTAAGTTAAATTAATTCTACGATCTAGTGTCAATAATTAATAGTCAATATGCAGCGATATTCAATGCATAAAAACAAATAGATTTAATACTGTAGGAAACCATTCTCATGGAAAAAAACCCACAGGTCGCTATTGAATACTCGACAACAAAAAATCTACTATTCAAAAGAATTGTAATATGAAAAGCACTTACAGACTTGCTAAACCCGTCTCGTGATTATCTATCTTCTTATCCAAGCTTCATGCCCCTTCTTCTTCGTCATCGTAATGATACATCTTGATCTCGCAGCAAGGATCACCGTACTCGAATCACTTTATCAAATCATGACTAAAGTAGGATTGAATAATTTACCCTCAAGATTAAGGTTTTAAGCTCTCTCTATTTGATCTTGATTAGTCTCTCTGGTAAAAAATAAAAGCCCTAAAAAACTTGGTGAAGAAATCCTAAACAAGGTTAGTTTTAAATAAGGGCAAAATAGCTTTCCTGACATCCGTTTGAATGAGGCACTCAAAATAGCCTAAAAATCATGGTAGATAAAATCCTTTGTGGGGCACGATTTTGCCCAGAAGTCGTTCAAATGACTATAGATCTCATTCGAACGAAGGAAACAAAATGGGCTTGAAACCACACCAATGAAAAATGTTTGGAAAACTTTATTTCTACCATAAGGCATTTGAACAACTATAGAACTCGTTTGAGCGAGAGTGCCAAAATGCACATAAAAACACATATGAGAAAATGTTTAATTTTTTAGTTTTACAAAAGATTTTTGCTAATTTAAAACAATTTTGGGCTTTTACATTATTATAATTCTACTTACCAACTTACCTTCTCGGCCCTTGGCTATAGATGACTTGTCCAACGGTATTGATTCTGTCGCCGTCTTTATAGGGACCAAATTTTGTAGAGGGAAAACTTGGATCTTACACCTTGAAGGTAACGCTCTACTAGAAGTGCTGGCAAATTTATAAAACTATAAGCAACTAGTTTATTAAACTAACATACTTGCATGGAGTCCTAGAATTAGTTTCTCCACGACCTCTAGCGAAGATTTGAATGATGCATGGTATATATATTGAGTTAGATGAAAAATCGAGTAAGAAGAAGGTTACAAGGTATTCGAAGGTAATCTTGAAGGGCTTTTCGGGGAGATTTTCTAATCACTTCATAGTGTCACATTCTTCCTATTTATTGGAGATAGGAAAGGGGTGAGTCACCATGGGAGGTCAGATTACATGTATATCCTTTGGGATAGCTATTCTGTATGTGGAGCCGGTTCTGACATAGTTGTTATCAGGCAGCTCGTTTCACTGTTCTGTTTGGTAAGTTAGCTATCAGATGTGTCTGCCTTCGACCATGTATTACCATGGTCGAAGTCTCTCTTGTACTGATAATCAGTTCTAGTACTGACCATCTATCGTCGGCTTTGACTATGGCAGTTAGCTTCGATAATGCTTTCGAGTGTTCGATTAATTTTGGAAAGCTTTGTGGACTTAGTTACTATCTTGATGGGCTTCAAGTCTCTAGGTAGGCTTCGATGTAGCCTTCGAGTATTCCACTAGTGCTGGAAGGCTGTGAGTAGTCTACTACATTTTCCCCCTCTCAGCAGGGGCCTTGGAAATTATTGTAGATGGCGCATACTGAGAAAAATGGTTAGGCATTAGAAGTTGAAGAGTTGACTGGTAAAATGTGGGCAATTCCACGGAGAGTAATTAAGGTAAGTGTTGATTAAGGAGGTAATAAATACCCTTTCATCAAGGTATTAATAAGGGTTATTAGGGGGGGGGGGGATTTCAAACATTCTTCATCTTTTTTCTTGAGTAAGCAAAACAATGGAAACTACTCTAAATACTCGTTACCAAAAAAAAATGGAGGAGAAGAACCGGCGTAATGAGGAGAAGGCGAAGGCGCTGAAGCAGAAATTTTTTGGGGATCAAGGGAAGGATGTGGTGTTGCCTGACCTTGTGGAGCTGGAGTTAGAGGAGGCTATTTATGGGCATCCGTACGGACACTGGTGATGAGTGATGTAGTTGTTGGGCCTAAATGTGAGTAACCGGTATTTCTTATAGAAAGGCCTAACAGAAGACCAGATGGAGGCTGAAGACATAGCTGAGGCTCATGTGAGGTTCTATAAGAACTGCCCCGTGTATAAATAGGGGGGTCTTCAGTATTTTGGGTGGATATGTAAAGGGGGTCGTTTGTTATTGCTATTGCTATTGCTTTTGTTGTTTTTCTCTCTTTTGTTTGATGTTGGTGATTTATGCCCGATGACTTTTTGAATAAAATAATGTAGTGTTTGTCGATGTATGATAGTATAACAGTTAAAGGTATTCTAGATGATGATAATGTAGGTACGGTTTAATTGTTGAACTTCAAACTCGATTAATGAAAATGAATAAAAGTGGTAAGAAAATTTAATTATTTCATTAAACGTGAAGTATTGACCGAAGGTTCGAGAACTTATGTATATGTACGATGGATTATGGTTGAACGACAGTGGATGTCGTTCGAATGAATTGGTCCTGATGAGTACAATTTCTTTGTTATTTTCTTCTGCATTTTCTTATGTTCGTAGAGATATGTACTAGAGTATTTTCTTATGCATATACTATAGTGATATGTACTATAGTATGGCATGATTGGCTTTCCCTCATTTTGTAAATGTTTGTTTGGATATATATTACTAAACTTCTTGCAAAAAAAAAGCAAAAAAAAGATTATGATTGAATGTAGACATTGGTTCAAAAATAAAAACATGAGATGGCTTGAAAATTTCTGTTGTCGAAGGGTATTATCAGGTGTAAGTGTGTGACGCGCATGTGGGTGCAAGTAAGGGTAATATTGGTAAAGGACATCATGCCCAAAAATGAGGGGTGAGTGGGGGAAATCGAGGCAATTTTGTTTTCTTTGAGGGTATTTAAAGAGGTGAGAAAGAGAGTCACTATTCCCAAACAATCAAAGAGAATAAAAGGAGGAAGAGAAGAAAACATACACCATTATTGCGGGTGAACTTGCTGGAGAGGAGGAAAGAAGATGCCATTGTTGCTGATAATTCTAATTTATTCAAACATGTATGCTTTCGGAGATGTTACTTCCCCTTTTGTGTTGGATTTTTTTTGTCTGTATGGTAGGGTAAGCTTTTGCCGGGCCGCCAGTAACGTCGTGTCTGAAGGAAGGGGTAATAGACTTGGTTGGAAGTTTGGCAAAGTGATAACATGGAGGGGCGAGGAAGTAATTAAATATTCGGTCGTAGGTTGGCTGAATAATGAGGTTAGATAATATTGTGGAACCAAACCTTGATACTCGAATATATCGAGCTAATTTTGATCCTCTTCTTTTGTAGGGTAAAATGCATACCCGTCATGCTTCGAGGATAAGGCTGGCAAATGATGATGAGGACGAAGTAAACCAACTGAGTATATCTGGTCGAGGTCAAGGGTGTGAGAGCAGTGATGTTGAAGTATTATAAATTATATTAGATGCTCCGTTGGTCGTAGTATTGCCAAGTTTTGGAGCTTCAACTAGGAGCCGTCTAAGGGCTCGAGTAGTCGGAGAATGTGACAAAGAAGAAAATGGGGAAGATGAAGAAAGAGAAGGAAGGGGTAATGAAGATACTATCGACCCTTTGAGTGATGAGAGGGACGAGGGGGAAGAGGAAGAGGGTGATTGTAGGGAAGAGACGGACTATTCGGGGACAACTATGAGGCCAGTCTCGGATTAGAAAAAGGCGAGGCTAGATCGATTTATGGCAAAACACAGATTGTCGAAGGTGGGTGTTATTTTGGTACCATTGAGGGCTGAGTATACATTTAAGGATTCCCTCCAGGATGGGATTATGACATTAAGAGGCAAAATTCGTTTAGGGATGCAACTTCCTCTTCGATGGCTGGTGAAACAGATTAAATTTCAGGGATGTTGCCCCATGCCAGATGAATGACAATTTTTATGAAATGATGAGGGTTATCGAAGGGATGAATGTGGAATTGCAACGCAAAGGGAAGTTTTTGATCGAGTGGTTTGACATTGTATCGTTCCATTTGAGGAAGGCAAATATGAAGGTAGGGACATAAAACATTCAATGCCATTCAGACAAACCATGGATATTTTACTTGTGTTCCACTCGGAGTGGGTGGGATATGGAATTGATGGTGGTGAGAGGGAACTATGAGAATGCACAGGGAGAGGTTGAACATAGGCTGAAGCATAGGCCCTACAATACAAGTAGTTAAGACTTGAAGTATATTAATTGTGTGGTTCGAATAAACTATTGATCTTGTCTTTCATATTTTACAGATCCCACAAATAATGCATTGTAGAACCCGAGGACCTATATTGTTGAACTGATCAACCAGGATGAAGAGTGGGTAAATAAGGTATTTCGTCAGTTTGGTATTGTTAGAAAGAGACGAAAGAAGACGAACACGTTACTAAGAGATATTTTTGTTGTTGCTGGGCTATCGAGGAAGAGGAAAGAAGGAGGTACTTTGAGGAGGGCAGGTGAGATGGATTACGACACTTTGAGCCGAAAGTCGAGCTTTGTACTGAGGTCTCGACAAGGAGGGCCTGGGACGATATGGTCGAGCATGCCCAAGACTATTCCTGAGGTACTGCAGTAGACTAGCAAGGGTAAAGACAAAGTCATTGACGAAGCTTCGACAACACAGTAAGCAAAGATAACTTTACGGAAGAGGGCTCGTGAGCAGATGACCAAGGATGATGATGATCCATCCGAGGTGAGGCGATGCAAGGTCGAACTGGAGGAGAGCGCTCGAGTAATGGTTGAGTCGATGGCTACTCTCTGCAACAGAAACCTAGATGAAGCGGGGAAACAAGTTAACAAAACACTGCACCAGGTAAGTGCTTATGGATTTTTGAAGTTGAAATTATGTTTTGAGAACTGCTAAGTAGTCGAGTATTTGTGTAGGTGAATGCTTGGGCGATAACTTTTAACAAAGCCTAGAAGGTATCAAATGAAAAGCTAAAGAATGCGAGGGGCAGGCTTGAGCTCTTGCAGGGGACCATTCTGACGCTAGAGACCCATGTCGGTGTGCTAGAATGATATAAGTTATAGATTCGAGCCGATGCCGTGAGGTAAATCAAAGCTGCGATCGCCAGCTGTAATCAAAAGGTAGCAATGTTGGAGGTAAAGCTGGTTAGTAAGGATGAGCAGCTGTAGAACAACAAAACATGTTTCCAGGCACAGTATGATGAGGAGTGTGACGTGACCACAACCCTGAAGAAGTTTATTGACAGGCTGGGGAACGATCCAAAGACCTTCAAGCCCTATCCTCCAGTAGAAGAGCCCCCTATCAAAGATGTTGCACCGATAGAAGGGATGGAAGTAGACCTTGTAGGGGGAGTTGTTGGAGATGTGGTAACTGATCCCGCAGTCGAAGGGGAAGGTATTGGTGCTAGAAATGTTGTAGGGGATTTTGTAGTTGAAGGTGTTGGTGATTCTTTTGAAATGAACCCCGCTGTCGAAGGCAGTGAAGGTGTTGCCGTAGAAGATCATGGAGAAGGAGTAAGTACAACCAATCCCGTGTGAGTAGGGTATTTGGAAAAGGTAATTTCTTTTGCTTCTATTATTTGTAATGAATTCTCTCTCCTTGAATTACTGGTATATTAAATTTGAACAATGTGTATTGAATAGGTAGAATTTGAACAATGTGTAATGTAGTTGAATTTGACTTGACTTGCTGGTATGTATTGGACTTGAATTGTTATTATGTCTGTATGCTTGTAACTTTGAGTGATAATTGAAGTATAGAATGCGCCGGACGTCGAAGGTCGACCCCAGGTATTTCTTGCTGCGGGTGGAGTCTGGACAAAGCATGATATGGTTGGCTACAATGCATCCCCGAGTATCCGGTCTGCCGACCATTCATGCCACTCGGGTTTGCTCGAACTGGAACCCTGAAGAACTTTGAGGTCGCCCCCTAGTATCTGTCAGGTTGAAGGGTTGACATGATACTTAGGTTTGACCTCCCATGGTGACTCACAACTTTTTAATCTCCAATAAATAGGAGGGAGGAGGCACTATGAATGGTTTAGAAAATCTCTCCCAAAAGCCCTTCAAGATTACCTTTGAATACCCTATAACCGACTTCTGATCGATCTGTTATCTAACTCGATATATATCATCAATCATTCAAATCCTCGCTAGAGGTCGTAGAGAAACCAATTCTAGGACTTCACGCAAATGTGTTAGTTCAATAATATAGCTTATTATTGCCTTATATACTTGCATAAGCCCCTAGTCGAAGATTATCACCTTGGTGTAAGAGCTAGTTTCCATTCTCAGAAAACTTGGCGACTACATTTGGCATTGTCTGTGCTACACCTACCCTGCCCAATCCTTCTCTGCTCTTTCTTTCCCCTTATAGCCATACTCAATGGCCCTCACCGGACTATGCCATCATCAAAAACTCCACCGACGGAGTAGTCGCTCAACTTGCCCTCATTAGCCAACAATTTGCTCAAGCTAAGGAGCGACATAATAGCCTGTTATGCATCGAGCGTGAAGATAGACGGCAAGAACTTGAGGCTGAACGACAACGCCGTTTAGACGATAACTACTGACAACATCGTGCTCTGGATGAACTGTGTCATACTGTTTGTGAGCTTCGACAGGTTCAGACCCAAGACGCTCCTCTGCGATCTCAAGTACACGCCCCATCGCGCATTTCAGCCATACCCGACTTGGGCCCTATCCCTAAATCTAGGTTCCCCGGTCGATCTTGGCACCGAGGGTGTCCCTACCACCATGCCCACCGGCTTCATCCATCTTGGTATCCGCGTTACAGAAGACTTCTCTGATTCTATACTTCGCACTTCTTGCCACCTCACACGGCGCTCTGCTCGGGATGCCTTGGCGAACGGAGCATTGAACATTCCCCCTACCCGCAGCAGCCTCATAAGCCTTGACCCTAGCGATCTCCTCCTCGTTCTGCCTGCCTTACATAGTTGGAACTCGATCAAAAAATCCATACCGCCATTCATATTAGGGCGAGCCCCATACCGAACACCTTGAGTCGATTAAAGAACCCCATCTACCCTAAACTCCTCGCTGTCGTGGTACCTCAAAATTTCCATACCTCAAAAATTAGCAAATACCGCAATACCGACCCTCAATCTCATGTCTTCAAATTTCAAAATGCTTTAAGCTTGTATTCTACAGGCGACCACATCTTGTGTCACATGTTTCCTATCAGTCTCACTGATAGCCCTTTAAAATGGTACTACACCCTACCTAATGGCTCTATCCAAAGTTTCGAACAACTGTTGGGACTCTTTATCTCCCAGTTTACCTTTAATAAGGGCCGTAAGGTCTGCATCGCTGCTCTCTTCAACTTCTGCAAGTCACCCAACAAAATACTTGAAGCTTTCACTAAGCATTTTCTCGACGAGTCTCACAAAGTTGAAAACCATGACTATGCAAATGTCGTCCTTGCGTACTCTAACACTCTGCCAGATCACAGTCGTGTTAAGGAGTACATCATGCTTCAAAAGCCATAAATACTCGGGGATATGTTATCCAAGGTTAAGGAATACATCGACCTCGAACGCCTTTGCGAATCTAATTCCTAGGGGCAATCCTCCACCACAAAACACAACAAACCTCGACCACCGCCTACACCCATGGTTGTTCCTATCTCATAGGAGAATGTGAGCCATAAATGCCCTCACTTTGATGTTGCCCATTATAAAATTCGTACAAAATGACCAATGCCCGTCATACTAAAACTCATTGTACCCATCAGCACCCTACAAATACACATCTAGGCTGATCCTATATGGCATTCACCCTTCCCCATCGAGGTCTATAAAGACGAGCCTTACTGCCAGAATCATTAATGTAACTGCCACCCCACTAACAAATGCTATGCTCTACAGCGATCCATGGAAATGATTCTTAAAGCAAGTCATCTACATTTATATGTCGCCGATCACCCCAGCTATCTCGATGGGTCATATCTCAAGCCCCAACCCACTCCAACTACTGACCCAGCTGAGAAACATATTTTCCAACTCCACCTAATCGAAGTTAATAACATCGACAGTAGTCATACTTGATACAAGCGTAAATGAGTCGAAGAATGTTGTAAGCCCACTTACAAACAAAAGTTACCCATCCTTCTGCCAGAATCTAGCCAACGCCCTCATTCCGAAGGGATATCCTTCATCGATTGCGATACTTTTCATGTTCGCTTCCCCCAGACCAATCCTTTGGTCATCATGATCAAGGTCAAGCATCACATCTTATACACTATGCTCATAGATACAGACAATGCCGCAGACATCCTCTTCCACTAGACTACCCGCACCATACAAAAAATAGACCTCATTATACTAGCGAACCTCGAACTCAAGGGATTTAGCGACACTACCGAAGTCACCGTCGGTCGCCTTAGCCTCCCTGTCAACACCGGTTCAGTTACCCTTTAAACCAATTTCCTCGTCATCGATAAAAAATTTGAAAATCTGGGCGTTCTAGGGTGTGCTTGGATTCATTCCATGAAGACTTTACCTTCTACCTATCACCAGACATTACGTTTCACTACCCCTTATGGGTCGTGGAATGTGAAAGGCTCCCAACGCCTAGCCTGCTCATGCGAACACCTCGAGATCGATCTTACCAGAAAACATGTTAAAAAATAACAATCAATGCTTCTCTCTCTCTCCTCACACCATCGAGCCCTTCTACCGCACCTGTTAAACCTACTGTGTACGTCGAACTCGATGGCCCTGGTCGAGGTACATTCATTGGTAGTTTTTTGGATCCCGATGAAAGCCTCGAGCTCACAATATTCCTTCGAGTAAATAAAAATGTCTTTGCCTGGATGTTCCATGAGATACCCGGCGTTAATCCCACCCTAGACTGCCATCAACTTTACCTCATCCCTAAATCCACAGCTGTGAAGTACAAGAAGTGCACTTTGGCACCAAGGATTCAAGAAGCGGTGAAGCTCAAAGTTAAAAAACCCCTAGTTGCAGGTTTTATCAGAGAAGTCAAATACGTCGATTGGATCTCAAATATTTTTGCTGTCTCTAAGAAGAATGGCAAGATCCAAATTTACATAAACTTTACCGACCTCAACAAGCATACATTGAAAGACAATTTTCCCCTTTCGATCATTTCCGCACTTCTAGACGCTACAGCTGGCCACGAACGGCTATCTATGATGGACCTAGCTTGGGGATACAACCAGGTACCCCTCCTCCCTGTGGACCAACTTAACTCTTTGTTTATAACTGAACAAGACCTTTACTATTTTATCGTTATGCCCTTCGGCCTAAAAAATGCGGGTGCCACTTATCAATGCCTGGTTGCCACCATGTTCAAACCTTTGCTTGGCAAGTCGGTCGAAATTTATATCGACGACATATTATACAAAAGCCTTAAAAAACATACCTATATACAAGACCTAATCAATGTATTCTCGATACTTCGTTCTTATAACATGAAATTGAACCCAGAAAAGGGCCAATTTGGCATTTCATCCGGTAAATTCTTGGGCCACCTCATCAGTAAATGAGGTATCGAGATTGATCCCACTCATAGTCGTGTCTTCATCAATATGTCTTCCCCTCGAACTAAGAAAAAAGTCCAAAAGCTTGCTGGAAAAGTAGCCACCCTGAATCGTTTTATCTTAAAATAATATGACCGTTATGCTTGGCTATTCTCCCTCTTACGCGATCGAGGCGTCCATATGGCCAAAAAGAACAACCCCAAAGTTAACTGGACACCCGATTATGAACAGGACTTCCTCAAACTCATAACTTTCCTTTGTCGACCACCTATCATAAGCACCCTCATCGAGGGTGGCACACTCTTCTTATATCTCGCAGCAACTGATACTTTTATTAGCTCAGTCCTTATTCAGCTCGAAACCAGTATTGAAAAACCCGTATACATTATTAGTAAAACTTTGATACCTATCGAAACTCGATATACCAAGCTCGAGCGGTTGCTCCTTAGACATGTTTACACTACTCAAAAGCTCAAACCATACTTCCAAGCTCATCCTATACGTATTATCACCAGCTACCATCTTTAAAAGATCCTCAACAAGAAAGATAATTTCAGACAGGTACAATAATGGTCCATCTTTCTCAGTGAACACGACATCAATTTCGAAAAATAGATATCTCCAAAGGGTTAGGCAGTCGTTGATTTCTTTGCCCACTTCCCGGTTGAAAACTTTAGCAGGGAAAAATACGAAGATGATTTACCCAAAGATTAGCCCAAACAAAGCAACCCTTGGATCCCTAATACAGGCTGGCATATCTTTACCGATGGATCTATTGGACCTAACGGTTCTGGGATAGGTATTGTTCGGGCTACTCCTTCCAATGACTGAATCGAGAAGGCTGTCAAATTAAATTTCGAATGTTCCAACAATGAGGCTGAATAGGAAGCTTTGATGCATGGCCTCGATCTTGCTCTCAAACTCGGTGTTTTAAAACTAGTAGTATTCACCTACTCCTAGCTTGTTCAGTGATAATACACCGGTAAAAATAAGGAAAACGGTTGTATGGCAGAGTATGCCGCACTTGTCCACCAGCGCATAGATCATTTCCCTAAAAAATCTTCCATTACACATTACCCTCGAGGAAAAAACTGGCATGCCGATGCCTTCGCTTACATAACAGCTATCCTAGGCAAGTTTGAATCTCGAATACTCCATATTGAAGTACTCGAACACCCAAGTATTTACCAGATGGAAGTCAATGTCGTCAATACTGGTGGTGAGAGTCTCGTTCCTGAGGACTGGGACATTCCCTTCCTTGTATGTTTCAATAGTTCTACCCTCCCAGGGGATCCTAAAGCCAAATGTTCGTTACTAGAAAACTGCCGACGATACACCATTCTCAAAGGCGGACTACACTACAAATCCTAAATGGCGTACACTTCTATTGTATTTCCTAACATGAAGCCACTACCATACTTGCCAAACTCCTCGAAGGTAACTACGGTGCTCATAATACTGATTGATCTATGGCTCTTCGAGCCGTAGCCCAAGGTTTATTCTGGCCCAATATGAAGAAACATGCTGAAGAGAATGCAAAGCACTGTGACAAATGCTAACATTACGCCCACGACATCCGAATCCCTTCACAAGACCTCCATTGTAACAAAGTTGCTTGACCATTTAAGCGTCGGGCCATTGATCTAGTGGGCCCTTTCCCCGAAGCATTGTATGGCAGAGAACACATACTGGTGACCACAAATTATTTTACTAAATGGGTCGAAGCCGTGTCTCTATGTCGAACCCGGGAATAGAAAGTCGTCATGTTCTTATGGGAAAATATCATCACACATTTTGGCTACCCTCACATGATTCAATACGACAACGGTTCACAGTTTGTAGGGAGCAAAGTCCTCAATTTTCTTAAGAAATTCAACATTATCCTTTCCCCCACTAAACCTTATTACCCATAAGGTAATGGTCAAGTCGAAGCAATCAACAAAACTATTGTCGAAGGATAGACCCGGGGGCTACCTTCAAAGTCAAGTGAACTTCTTGAGTTGGTCAAACCTAAGTATCATGTAAGCTCTTCGACCCGACATATACTTGGGGGCGACCTCGATGCTTTTAAAGAATCCAATTCGAGCAAACCCGAGTGGCATGAATTTTTGACAGACCAGACACTCAGGGTTCCATTTGGGCCAGTCACATAATACTTCGTTTAGGCTCAATCCTGCGGAAAGACCCAAGGGCGACCTTCGAAGTCCAGTAAACTTCTTGAGTTGGTCAAACCTAAGTATCATGTCTACCCTTCGACATGACTGATACTTAAGGGTGACCTTAAAGTTTATCAAGGTACTAGTTTGAGTAAACCCGAGTGGCAAAAATGGCTGACAGACCGGACACTCAGGGATGCATTGCAGCAGACCTTCGTTGTTCGGCGCGGTCTATACTTCAATATTCACTCTGAGATACCAACATACAAATACATACCAGCAATTCAAGTCAAATGCATACCAACAATTTAAGTCAAGTACCTACCAGCAGGTCAAGTTAAACTACATTACTCATTGCTCAAATTTTGCCTATCCAACATACTGAAGAAAAAAAGAGAGAGAGAGTTCATTACAGACGTCAGAAGCAAAATCAATTACCTTCTAGAAATACTCTACACACACAGGATTGACCACACTTATTCCATCTACGCGATCTTCTGCAGCAACACCTCCACTGCCTTTGACAGTGGGGTTCATTCCCAAAGCATCAGCAACACCTTCGACTACAGAGCCCCCTACAAAATTTCTAGCACCGACGCAATCCCCTTCGACCGCGGGATCAACAACCACATCTCCAGTACCTCCCCTTACAGGGTCCACTGCCATCCCTTATTTCTGTGCAACATCTTCAACAGCTGGCTCTTCCGTTGGAGTATAGGGCTCTAAGGTCCCTGGATCATACCCTAACCCATCTATAAACTTCTTCAGGGCTTTGGTCACATCACACTCCTCATCATAATGGACCTGGAAACGTGCTTTGAAATTCTTCAGCTGCTCATCATTACTAACCAGCTTCACCTCCAACATTGCTACTGTCTGATTACAGTTGGTTATTCCATCTTTGATTTTCCTTGCGGCATCGGCTCAAAACTGTAACTTACCTCATTTTAGCATACTGCCCAGGGTCTCCAGCAACATACTAGTTCCCTGGGTGAGCTCAAGCCTGTCCCTCGCCTTCTTCAATTATTTATTCGATACCTTCGGGGCTTTGTTAAAAGCTATCACATTCACCTACACGAATACACAACTACTTAGTAGTTCTCGAAGCATAATTTCAACTTCGAAGTTCCAGAAATAGTTACCTGGTGCAGAACTTTGTTAACTTGCTTCCCTGCTTCAACTGGGTTTATGCCGCAGAGAGTAGCCATCGACTCGGCCGTTACACAAGAGTTCTCCTCCAGTTCGACCTCGCGGCGCCTCACTTCAGCTGGGCCATCATCATCATCGTCGATCTGCTCACGAGCCCTTTTCTGCAAAGTTGTTTTCATTTGCTGTATTGTCGAAGCTTCGTCAGTGACCTTGCCTTTATGCTTGATGGTCTACCGCGGTACCTCGGGAATAGTCTTGGGCACGCTTGACTGTACCATCCCAGACCCTCCTCTTTGAGACCTTGGTACAAAGCTTGACTTTTGGTTCAAAGTGTCATAATCCGTCTCACCTGCCCTGGTCGAAGTACCTCCTTTCCTCTTTCTCGATGGCCCTGCAGTAACAGGATCATCTTTCAGTAATGTGTCTGTAATCTTTAATCTCTTTCTGACAATACCTAACTTACAAAATACCTTATTTACCCACTCTTCCTCCTGGTTGGTCAGTTCATCAATATAAGTCCTCGGGTTCTTCAATACATTATTTCTGGGATCTGCAAAATATAAAAGACAAGATCAACAGTCTGTTTGAACCACATAATCAATATACTTCGAATCTTAACTTACTTGCATTGTATCGCCTATGCTTCAGCCTATGTTCTACCTCCCCTCCCCCTGCACATTCTCATAGCTCCCCCTCACCACCACTAAATCCTTATCCTACCCACGCCCAGTCGAACACAGGTCAAATAACCATGGTTTGTCCGAATGGCATTGAATGTGATATGTCCCTACCTTCTTAGTTGCTTTCCTCAAATAGAACGATACTATGTCAAACCACTCGTTCAAAAATTTCCTTTCACGTTACAATTCCACATTTATCCCTTTGACAACTCTCATCATCTCATAAAAATTGCCATTCATCTGGTAAGGGGCAACATCCCAAAAATTCAGTACCTGCTTCACCAGCTTTCAAAGAGGCAGTTACATACCTAATTGAATTTGGCCTCTGAATGCCATAATCTCCACATGGAGGGAATCCTTTAACATATACTTGGCCCTTAATGACACCAGAATAACACTCACCTTCTACAAGTCATATTTTGCCATGAATTGATCTAGCCTCGGCTTTTCTTGAGCTGAGACAGGCCCTATAGTTTTCCTCGAATCATCGCTATCTTCCCTATTATCACTCTCTTCCTCTTCCCCCTCGTCTCTCTAATCACCCAAAGATTCGACAGTATTGTCCTTCCCCTTTGCCTTTCTTTCTTCTCTTTCTTCATTTTCTTCTTCATCGCTCTCTCCGACTACTCGAGCCCTACGACGGCTCTAGGTCAAAGCTCCAACACCTGGCACTACTACGGCCAACGGGGCATATGTTGCAATTTCTAATACTTCCACATCACTGTTCTCACCCCCTTGTCCTCGACCAGATATACTCAGTTGGTTTACTTCGTCCTCATCCTCATCCTCATCAACCAGCTTCATCCTCGAAGCTTGACGAGTACGCATTATACCATATAGAAGAAGATGATCGACATTAGCTCAATATATTCGAGTATCAAGGTTTGATATCATAATATTATCTACCCTCTCCAAATTGGCCAACCTATAACTTAATGCTCGATTGCTACCACACACCCCCTCTTTTGCTCATCCCAATTTATCACTTGGCCAGACTTCCAGCCATTTGTGCTACCTCCTTCCTTAGTTACGCTATTACAGTTAAAAAGCCAAGCAAAACTTACCCCCACCGTACAGACAAAGAGCAAAGGAGAAGCAACAGCAAAAGTCAATTGCCTACCTATACTATGAAGTAAGAGAGCATACCTGCTTAAGTATATCAGATTTTTAGCAACAATGGAATTTTCTTTCCACCTCTCCAGCAACTTCAACCGCGATAATTGTGTATGTCATTTTCTCTTCCTCCTTTCTCTCTCTTTAGCTTTTTAGGAACAATGACTCTCTCTCTCTCACTTCTTCAAATACCTCTAAGAAAAACAAAATTTCCTCGATTTCCCCCGCTCCCCATCATTACCACTCCTCCACTCCCCCCTTATTTTTGGCCATGATGTGTTTTGCCAATATTTCCCTAACATACACCCACGTGCGTGTCACTCACTTATACCAGATAATACTTTTTTTTAGCCCTCTCAAACCTTCTAATACATTACCCGAAGCTGTCAACTCAATCCCGCGTGTTACATCCACCTCTTCCCCACTATGTGAAAATGAGATATTAACGACGTTTAAGTGCAACCATTAGCAACTGATATATCTATTATAAAATTGATCAAGTTCTCGACATATATATCTGATGTAAATTTAAAAATCTATCATTTTGGATCAAATCTGTCGTTCTGTTTCTTGACGGCTTTATATGTCACGTTATAACATGTTTGCGACACATAGAACTATCATTTTCTTAACAACTATTTTGAAACACAAAAACTATTTAGATTAAGAAACCCTGTACCCCTGTACTTCCCCTCTTCGTCTCTTCCTCAACAATGAGAAAATTCCCCTTCATCTTCTCTCTGCTCATAAATTTGGGGAAACCATACAAACTTCTACTTGTGGTGGATTGATGAAACTGGTTACTCTTTCTATCTCACTCTCATTTCACAAACTACAGATACTTATCATGGTGCAATGGGTATGTCTGATATTTCTTCCTTGTTTAGTCCCTCGTTCAATTGCTTCAGATTGAATCTATGATTAAAGAGTTTTCATGAAAGAACATCTCTTCGTCGATGACTAATTGTACTTTTGAATTTTTGATTTTGCTATTATTCCTCTTTGTAATCCCTAATTGTTTTGTTATTTGATCGAGCAGGATTTAGGAAATGCAACGGCTCCTCAGCGAACTAGGTCTTTTTTTTTTCTCTCTCTCTTAACTAATTGATGGAATTCTGCATTTTTATTAAAATGGTTATTGTGGGGTTAAATTATATGTTCGATAATGTTTGGATGCAGCTCGATGAATGAGTATGTCAACTGCATTGGTAATAAATCTCTACTTTTCTCAATCATCTAATTTTACTCTCCAATTAGTTCTATTTTGTGTTGGAGATTTAAGTGATCATTTATCTTGGTTTTTTATACATTTTTCTATAATTCATTATATTCATACTCTTCAATTCCTTAAATGCGACCATCTTAAATTGTGAAAATATAGCAACTGTGAATTTTATTAAAAATGGATGTTGGGCTTTCAACACCCATAACAATTAACTACTCACTGCTGCTGAGGTTAGTCTTGACAAAGTTAATGTTCACAATGATATTTCTGATATTTTTCATGGTACTGTCCCTGTAGATGATATTATTTAAACTAAAAACATTGCTCTTGCCTCTAAATGTGTTCTGTGTGAAAGCCAATGTGAGACTGTTAGTCACATCTTCTTAAACTGTAACCATGCCAAAAATGTTTGGTTTGAATTTGATTTATGTGATAATGTTGTTGCCCAATAGGTTTCAAACATTATCTACTTGAATTCCCATGTTGGAGTTGGATTGTCTTACTCTGATAACAAAATTGACTACGTGACTGGAGATCTAAGGACTGCTTCTGATATACACACATTTCTCCTTGAGGTATGTACTTTCATAAAATTCTCGTATTTCCTTTTGGATATCGTAATTGTAAATTATTATACTATTTGTTGTTGGATAAATGGCAGTGAAAAAAGTCTGAATAATACTAAGGCAAAAACTTAAGACCACATACTCATACAAAGGTGTTGTTTGCATCCAAGTAGGTGCAGACTATGTTCGGTATGTTTTAGCAATGGAAAATACTGGCATCAACTCCCTCAATCTATCTCCATTTCCATTGACATCAGAAGGTTGTTATATTTGTTGAAACTTCTTTATGGTTGGCTCAATGGCGTAAATGCCAAATATGGTAAAACCATTTAAAATGACTATTTAGACAAATGGGTGCAATAGAAAAATCAAAGCCAATTATTTATTAACTGCGACCCAAATCTTACAGTTTATCCATAATAGCTAGTGATTGAGGAATAAAAATTTCTCTAACTTTATGCTATCTTAATAGATGCAATGTTATCATGTTTATTCCAACTCAAGAGTACCGTCGAGGATACAGAGATCGATCAAGGATCTGCTATTTGCTTGTGATGAGCACGTAATTATGACATTTTTAATATACCCGAATATGTATTTTAGTCATCCATTATATTTAATATTGGATACTTATGCGCGCTTGTTTGATTATAGCTATTAGAGATGGATATTTGAAACCAAGCTCTTAAAGTCAAGTAAAAGTGTCTCCAGCAGTTCATAGCACAAAAAGTCAAAGCAATATATTTGGTCTCAAGATTGAAGAAATATATACACAAATATTTTTGGAGAATAAGATCAAAGAATATATTGCATCCAAGATCTTTGAAGATATTTTATATTGAAGATATATGCATGAGTTTCCATGAAGAAAGATCTCTACATCTCTTAAGAAAATTATATGCAAGAATATTAGGTGATTGGTTGTAATATTAGAAGATATTATTATGAAAATATTCTTTAGAATTTAATGTATAGTTTCAAAATTTGGGTTCCTTTTCCTATAAAAGGAATCTTCCCCCCATTGTAATTGGGCATCTAATATTAGAGCAAGTTTAGAAGAAATGAAGTCATAAGTCTTATTTAATTGTCTCTTCTTCTCTTTTAGTTTATTTTTGTTAGTGTCTTTTTAGTTGTTAATTTGATAAAGTCCGAGATGAGCGGCTAATCTCCTAGATAAGGCTAGGATGAGGCCTCTTCTTGGATGAGCAATAGTTTATAATAATTAGGTTATAATTAGTTTTCTCTTAGTACTTTATAATTGATAAATTAGTGCATCATATCGAAGGCTTGACCATAGCTTCGATTTGGTGTACGATAACTTTGGATACAAACAAGTGCTACTAACCATAGACTTGATTTGGAGATCTAAACAAGAAAAAATATTGGAGAACTCACTCAAGCCTAGCCATGGTTGAGTTGATAATTCTCTAAGACACTCTTCACCATCTCTTAAAAGGATAACTACTAAATGCTTGACCATAAATTTAGTGGCTTATTTTACAACATCGTATGTGTCTTAACACGAGCATATGATGGGTGGTGATATTAGGATTTAGTTATATATCGATTAGTACTTTGAAAGGTAGAGGCCAAGTCCGAACCATAACTCTTTTCTTCATTAAGTTTTATAATTAGTTTTTATTTATTCTTCTTAGATTTATCTCATATATAATCGTTATTCGGCCTAGAAAGTATTTATTTTCCCAAACCTCCTTTTGGATTCGATCCCACTCATCCGTACTACAATTCAACAATCGTACTTTGAGCAGGTATTTTGTAGAGGCCTTATAAACCTCTTATCAAATGGCATCGTTTGATAGGAGGCTTTAAAGGCCTCTTCAAACTAGTATTACCTTTTTCATCTCTTTTCTTTGAATCCATACCTCCATCACTTGAGCCTAATGGGGGTGCCATAACAATAAATGATTTTAAGGACTTATACGGAGATAACTCTTGTTGCATTTCTGTTGATGAATGTTTAAATTATTTTAAGGACTCGAATGATCCTGAGATTCGTAAAATGGTATACTTATTAGCATCTAAATACGTGTTTCAACTTGGCCATGTTCCTAAGCCAATGAATATCTATACCAATGGTCAGGATGAGTCCCTTGAGATAAGTTGTGATTTTAGGCACACAAATTTTAAATGTTTATTAGAGTCAATTGTTTCCCGATCCCCATATCCACTAATATGTTATATAGTTTTTTTTCTACAAAAAAAACAACTTTTTGAAAAATTATAATTTTGGGGATGCCTCACTGACTTGCTTTGTCAGAACCACCTATTACATTTTTTAAAATATCAACGATAATATGGGGGCTTTGATAATTTTAAAAAAAATATTTTTCCCGGAAAATCAAGTTTTGAATCTAGTATATTTTTGAGGAAAAATACTTGTATACCAATCTTATTATTTACTGCAACACGTAGAAATCATATGATTGTATTGAAAATTCTATAGAAAAATATGTTCCATGGGTATGTGTTTGTTTTATCTTGGAGAAAATGATTTTTCTTGATTTGTCTAAAATTTTCAACTTGGAATCATCAAATGATAGGCAGAGTTTTTAGAAAAAATCTTTTTCATATAGAATTAGTTTTGAACTCTATCTAGTTTTTACAGAATATATCTACCCAATTAGGGGATAATATTTAGGATCACCATTCAGGTGTTCTTTTATTTTTGAAAGATAATTTATAACCAGGATAGTACATCACCTTTTCAACTTCCTACCCTTCTAGTCATATTGAAAATTTTAAATTTGGGGGCATATTCGTCTGGCTGAAGACGGTAAACTTAGTGCTTCTTGGGAGGCAGCCCATGACATATTCTAGTGAAAAATTACAGTTTTTATCCTCCATTTTTTTTTGTTCTCAAACATTAAGGGCAATGTTTCATTTAAGTTTGGGGGTAGAAAACCATTTCTTTAAATGCTTTTTGAAGAAAAGTGAAATAATGCATTTTGACAATTTATGATATATTTTTGACGAATTTCCAAACAGTTAAACTGATTTTACCTTGAACTAAATATTATGGAAAAGCTTAAAATTTGAAATTATACCAAGTATACACTAGAATATTTTGGACTATCTTAAGCTAGATGCAATATCTTTTATTAGCGACTAATTCAAGTTCGTTTGGCATATTTTAAAAACATGAACTTCACTGTAGTTTTGCAATTAATACCTTCAATAGATTTTTTCCCAGTGTAAGGGAAATTTAGCATTTATGTTAGGAATAGTTTGCTACAAGGGAGACAACTGCCTAAGAATAAGTTCATTCCTAAGAATAAATAATAAGCCAAATGTGTTCTAAAATCTTTCACGTTGTAAGGCTACTCGTATGATTAAGAGCTATAAGAGGAAAAATTATTACCAATCTCGAGTTTGACCATAAACAATATGAAAGGGGTACAAGAAAATGTTACTTGTAAGAATCCTAAGTCTAGGTCATGATGGGGCACCACACCCTGACAACCTTAGCTAAATGGCAAGGTTGTCGACCAAAAACTCCTTATGACAGAGGCTTCACTAAGAAACAATGTTCTCAATAAGAAAAAGCTTACAAAAGAAAAGAAAAAAGTAAAATTCAAGGAAGACGAATTGACTAAGGTACTTATCGAACTGACCGCTAAATTTATTCCAGTAAAAACTAGACTACAAAAAAAAAACTGAGTAAATTATTCTAGACAACGTATATGGTGATACAACTATTTTTATTGTACACTCAAATATAGCTAAAGCAAAAGAGTTGAATCTCTTTCTAATCTTGAGGTAGTACCTCTAGTTTCGGATAAGCTTAAAATATATTTTAGTATACTTAGGAAAATAACATTTTTAAGTATTTTTCGATCGATATATTTTTGTCAAAACTAAGTAAGGACAAGTTCACAGGAAATGAGTCTTGTGTATTCTAGAATTGTTTAAAATATCATTATTGACTTTAGTAGGTATAGTCACTGCAAGCCCTCACGAGACAACACTTATCCACCAGGCTAAACCTGGGGGTTTAACGGCTTATTGCATATGCTAAATGCAATCACGTTCCCTCTAAAAGTGGCTATTATTTTATTTTACTCGGGATGAGCAAAAGACAAGTATGGGGGTATTTAATGGGCGCATAATTATGCATTTTTAATATACCTGAACATATATTTTAGTCATCGATTATATTTAATATTGGATAGTTATGCGCATTTTTTTATTGTAGCTATTGGAGATGGATATTTAAAACCAAGCTCTTAAAGTAAAGTAAAACTATCTTCAGCAGTTCATATCACAAAAACTCAAAAACACAATATATTTGGTCTCAAGATTGAAGAAATATATACACAAATATTCTTGGAGAATAAGATGAAATAATATATTACATTCAAGATCCTTGAAGATATTTTATATTAATGATATATGCAAGAGTTTCCATGAAGAAAGATCTCTACATCGCTTAAGGAAATTATATGCAAGAATATTAGGTGATTAGTTGTAATATTAGAAAATATTATTATGAAAAGGAACCTTCCCCTCATTAGAAATTATTATTATTCTTTAGAATTTAATGTAGAGTTTCTAAATTTGGGTTCATTTTCCTATAAAAGGAACCTTCCCCTCATTGTAATTGAGCATCTCATATTTGAGCGAGTTTAGTAGAAATAAAGTCATAAGTTTTATTTAAATGTTTATTCCTCTCTTTTAGTTTAATTTTTGTTAATGTCATTTTTAGTTGTTAATGCAATGAAGTTCAAGATGAGCAGCTAATCTCCTAGCTAAGGCTAGGATGAGGCCTCTTCTTGGATGAATAATAGTTTATAATAATTAGGTTCTAATTAGTTTTTTCTTAGTACTTTATAATTGATAAGTTAGTGCATCATATCAAAGGCTCGACAATAGCTTCGATTTGGTGTATGATAACTTTGGATACAAACAAGTGCTACTAATCGTAGACTTAATTTTGGGATCTAAGCAAGAGAAAATACTAGAGAACTAACTCAAGCCTAGCCATGGTTGAGTTGATAATTCTCTAAGACACTCTTCACTATCTCTTTAAAGCATAACCACTAAATGCTTGACCATTGATTTAGTGGTTTATTTTACAACATCGTATGTGTCATAACACGAGCATATGATGGGTGGAGATATTATGATCTAGTAATATAACCATTAGTGCTTTGAAAGGTAGAGGTCAAGTCCAAACCTTAGCTGTCTTCCTCATTAAGTTTTATAATTAGTTTTTATTTATTCTTCTTAGATTTATCTTGTATATAATCGTTATTCGGCCTAGAAAGTATTTGTTTTCCCAAACCTCCTTGTGGATTCTATCCCACTCATTCGTACAACAATTTGACAACCGTACTTTGAGCGAGTATTTTGTAGAGGCCTTAAAAACCTCTTATCAGCTTGTAATCGGGAACCAGTGATCATCACGTATTGTAAGTTGTAACTTTATTTTGTTTCTCAATTTCCTAAACTTTATTTGCACAATTTACTAATTTAGGCTACAATCACGAGAAATGAATTTTTTTAAAGTAAAGTTAATGGTTGTTTTATAGCATTAATAACTGATAAGTTATATAAAGTTTCTAGAGATATACACCTAACACATCATATATTTGTAAAATAATATTTTAGCTTTCTTGAGAGTCAAGGGGACACACTTTTGGTGGAGGTCCAATATACAAATAAAGTTACCTAGGATTGAGCAATAATCAAAGTTTCATCTTTGACTGATAATCCAGTAAGCTTCGTTCCTTATCACAATTAGCCATTTTTCATAAGATTATTAGTTATTTCCAACCATTAAGGGTTGAAGTTATGATACTATACATATTAAGTAGAGTGATAAAGTTTAGGGGTGGCCACTTTACCATGACGATCATAATTGTCTGGGGAAGGTTCAGCTCTCCATTGACAGTATAATTACTTATGATGAGGCAAACCCTATAAAGGTATTTTCTTTATGTTCCAGCTAAGGTTTGAGCAAATTATGATGACCTTTACTAACGTGTACTTCTACATTGTTAATTCTGCATTTTATCTTTTAATAGTGTGTACAAGTTGTGGAAACTCTTGCTTATGATTTGGTATTGGAGTCTGCTATGCTTGCTCAGCACTTCCATCCCAGGGATTTACGGATACAAGGACCATAAAAGTGGTTATTAAATAATTTTGCTGACTATTTTGGAGTTTCAGATTCATATACTAGGCTAAGGTACTTCAACATTAATATTTGTCAAATTAAATAATTAAGCTATTCCTAAATAATGTCCAATGGACAATTAGCTCAAAATGGATAGAGCGCTCAAATTTTTTGAGAGGGAGATGGATCAAATCCATCTAGTCCAGTCCAATAATTTTTAATTTTTAATATTTTATTTTTAACAAAACAAATAACAATTTTGAAGCTTAGCGACAAATGTATTTGTTGAGAAAACTAGTCATTTTTTCAGATAACGACACTTATTATTGTCTTTTTTTTTTCATGTTCGACTTATATAATTTTCGTTTATGTTTAAATTAAAAGACATTTGTCTCCATGAAGCGACAAAAAACGTAACAATTATAAGTGTCGCATTTTTATAAAGAATGACATATTTATATGTTGTAAAATCATGACATTTATAATTGTCATTAACAAAAATAACTATTTTTTGTGACAGTTGTTAACGACACAATATCCGTCGTTAATCCCACATTAATGACATAAATATTTGTCGCAAATGATCATTTTTCACGTAGTACCCCAAACCCGAGGAAACATCATGATGGCCTGCAGCGGCACACTGCCCTATGAATAGTATCACTTATGACATTTCAGCCATTTCGGCTGTCAGATTTTGTAGTAAAAGAATCCAATACCTTCATTTTCAAGCCCTCTTATCCATTACACTATAGTCGTACCCTTCGACCTCATCCATTTTTAAACCGTCTCATGCATTCATTTTCAAACCATCATCTATATTCTACTACAATCCACCGTACATATACATATGTTCTTGAACCTTCAGTCAATAATTTTCGTTATATGACAGAATCAAATATTCTTACCATTTTTATTCATTTTCATCACTTAAGTTTGAAGTTCGACAGTTAAAACCGCGCCTATATTATCTTCGTCTAGATTACCTATACCTATTATACTATCATACTATCATACTTCGGTAAAACATTATTTCATTCAAAAAAGTCATCGGGCATACATCACCAACATTAAAAATAAAATAAAAATAGGAAACAACAAAAGCAACAGTAAAACCAAACAAACCCCTCTACATACCCACCCCCAATCCTGATGACCCACCCTATTTTCATACGGGGTAGTTCATACAGAGCCCCGCTTGAGCCTCGGCTGCGTCTTCAGCCTCCACCTTGTCTTCTTCTAGGCTTCCAGTAAGAAATACCGGTTACTGATGTTCGGGCCCAATCACAACATCGCTCTCCACCAGCATTCCTATGAATTCCCACAGATAGCTTCCCCCAGCTCAAGCTCTACCAAGTTAGGCAAAGCTACATCCAAACCCTGATCTCTAAAGAATATGTGCTTTAGCGCCATCATCTTCTCCTCAATACGACGTTCCCTCTCCTCTATTTTCTTCTAGTAACAGGTGTTTGGTGTAGTTTCCATTGTCTGCTTACTCAAGAAATTAGATGAAGAATGTTTGAATTCCCTCCCATCCCCTAACATCCCTTATTTATACCTTGATTAAAGGGCATTTATTGCTTCTTTAATCACCACTTACCTTAATTAGTCTCCTCAGAACTGCCCACATTCAACCAGTCAACTTTTCAACTTCCCACACCTAACAGTTTTTCTCAGCACGCGCCTTCTACACAAATTTTTGAGTCCCCTACTGGGAGGGGGCGAATGTAGTAGCCTACTCGTAGCCTTCCAGCACCAGCCAAATACTCAAAGGCTACATCGAAGCCTACCTTGAGACTCGAAGCCCAGTAGGACAGTAACTAAGTTTACGAAGCCTTCTGAGATCAATCGAACACTCAAAGATATAGTCAATGCCAAAGACAGATAGTCAGCACCAGAACTTAGTATCAGTAACAGAGAAACTTCGACCATGGGAATACATAGTCGAAGGCAGACATATCAGACAACCAGCTTACCAGACTGAATAGTAAAACGAGCCTCCTGAAAACTACAGTGTCAGAACCGACTACACGTACGTAACAGTTATCCCCAAAGAATATACATATAATCTGACCTCCCATGGTAACTTACCCAAAAGCCCTTCAAGATTACCTTCAAATACCCTGTAACCGACTTCTATTCGATCTGTCATATAGCTTGATATATATCATCAATCCTTTAAATCTTTGCTAGAAGTCATGGATAAACCAATTCTAGGAATGCACGCAAGTGTGTTAGTTCAGTAATATAGATTATTATTGCCTTATATACTTATATAAGCCCCTAGCCGAAGATTAACACTTTGGTATAAGAGCTAGTTTCCCCTCTCACGAAACTTGGCCCCTATAGGGTCTATCCGCGGGTTTGAGCCCAAACAAAGTATGTGCTCGGCCCCATTACATCCCCGAGTGTCTGGTCTGTCGACTATTCATGCTACTCAAGATTTCTCAAATTGGAGCTTTAAAAAACTTTGAGGTCACCCCCAAATATCAGTCGGGTCAAAGGGTTGACATGATACTTATGTTTGACCAACTCAAAAAGTTTTCTGGAGGCATGAAATAAAGCTCAGAGGAAAAAAATAATATATGGCCAATAAAATGTCTTCTCTACTACCTGAAGCTTTATGAAAAGGGCCCACTAAATCAATGGCCCTCTGCTTGAAGGGCTAAGCAACTTGGCGGCAATGAAGTTCATGAGGTAGGCTTTGAATGTCATAGGAAAAACGCTGGCATTGGTCACAGTAGTTTACATACTCTATAGCTTGTTTCATCATATTGGGCCAGAATAAACCTTGGGTTGCAGCTCGAAGGGCCATAGATTGACCAGCAGTGTTAGCACCACAGTTGCCTACGTGGAGTTCGATAAGTATGGTAGTGGCTTCATGTTGGGAGATGCAACGGAGGTGTACGCCATTTGGGGATTTGCGGTGTAGACTGCCTTTTAGAATAGTGTATCATCGGCAGTTTTCCAGTAATGAATGGTTGGCTTTAGTATCCTTCGGGTGGGTAAAACTATTTAAATATACAAGGAAGGCTATGCGTCAGCCGTCGGGATTGAGACTCTCACCCCCAGTATTTATGGTGTTGATTTACATCTGGTCGATACTTAGGTGTTTGAGTACTTCAATATGGAGTATTGGAGATTCAGACTGGCCTAACATGGCTGCTATGTAGGCGAGGACATCGGAATCTCTATTTTTGCCACGAGGGTAATGTGAAATAGAAGATTTTTTTGGGAAACGAATCATACGGTGACGGACAAGTACGGCATACTCAGCCAGGCGACCGTTTGCCTAGTTTTTACTAATGTATTGTTGCTGAACAAGTTTGGAGTCAATGAATAATGGAAATTTGGGAACACTAAGTTCAAAAGCGAGATCGATACCATGTATCAAAGCTTTGCATTCAGCCTCATTGTTGGAACATTCAAAATTTAATTTGACGGCCTTCTCGAATCGCTTATTGGAAGGAGTTACTAGGACAATACCTATCTTAGAGCCATTGGGTCCGGCAGTATAGGGGCTTAACTTCGCAAGGAGGAGAAGTTGGCTCTTATACCATGGGGTTTATCTTATATCTTAGGATTCAATCATACAATCAATAATATTAGAAGCCTACTGACAATATACTTGCGTGGAGGCCAAGAATAGGACACTCCAAGACCTATTATGAGGATTTTTATGAGATTTGATATTACTGTCGAGTAGTCAAAGGTTCGAGTACTGGGTAATTTAGAGGGAGATCGAAGGTAAAAAGTAAGGCTCCTGGGGAGATATTTCGAAACCCCTCTGTGGTTCCCCCTCTTTCCTATTTATTAAACATATGAAGGGCAAAGTCACCATAGGAGGTCAAATTATAAGTGTACCCTTCGGGTACCCTCCGGGTATCGGGCGGGTATCCTAGAGTTAGTGTTGATGCCAGAAATATTGGGTATGGTACTGTGCTCTAATACTGTAGCTGTTGTTTGTTATGTCACTGTAGCTGTAGAGACAACCAACGCCGCCTTTCTTGTCTGGTGAGCTGGCTGTCTGACATGTTTGCCTTCGACCACGTATGAATATGGTCAAAGTGTTTCTAATGCTGATGTAGAGTTTGTGCGCTGACGGATCTATCTTCATCCTCGGAGCTTGTTCATAGTCGAGGCTTCATCTTCGGGGTTTCACCTTCTTGTAGCCTTAGAAGGCTTATTTACGGATTGAATGGGCTTCGAGTTCTTCAAGTAGGCTTTAATGTGGCCTTCAAGTGTTTGATTAGAGATCGAAGGCTATGAGTAGGCTACTACATTCGACCCCTCTCAGCAAGTGTCTCAGAAATAGGTGTAGGGCGTTTGCTCTAAAAAACTGTTGGTTGTTGGAAGTTGGAAGGTTGACTGTTGCATGTTGGAGTTCTGAGGGAGCTAATAAAGGAGGGTAATAAAGAAGTTGTGGAGATTGCGGTGTAATAACTGCGGTTAATGAGGATATAGATATGGGTTATGAGGGGGGAAACACTGTAGATCTTCTTCCTTAATTTCTTCTTATGTAGTTTCTGAAAGCATCATGGACACCACGCTCAAAACTTATTACCTGAGTTGGATGGGGCTCGCCAGAGACCATCGAATAGGGCAGAAAATAGTTGAACTGAAGCTGAAGTTTTTTGGTGACAAGGAGCTTGACTTGGAGATGCCGAACCTGGTAGAGCTTGAACCTTGGGAGCTAATCAATAGATAGTCCTATATGTACTTGTGGGAGATGATGCAAGGGAGCTATACCACCGCTGAAGAACATTATCTCTTCCTGTCGGCTTTGGCCGAACATCTAGTGCAGGCAGAAGATCGGTTACTGGAGAACGAGCAGGGCTCGGTGGGAAGAACTGGTCCGTCTGAAAATAGGATGAGTTCTTCATAAGGTGGTGGGAGGGTGGTGGTGTTGAAGGTTATGGGTTTTGTTCTTGTATGACTATAACATTCTGTTTCTGTTGTTGTTGTTGCCGATGACTGTAGATTTTTGTCTAACTGTGCTTGGAGATCTACCCTTTCTTTTGTAGTTTGAAATAATGTAATGAGAAGAACCGGTATTGAAATTGTGGGTCTGACAAATATGGTAGGCGAATTGATTGTAGACGCGGTACCAAACATATATCTTTGAATGTTTATCAAGTAGAAACGGTTACCTTCGAGGGAAAATTGATTTCGAAGTATGATGAGATGATCGAAGACATTGGCCAATATTTGACCTTAACCGAATAAGTGACACTGTATTGCCGATACTCGATGAAAGAGGTGTGAAACAATGTATAAAAAGGGTCGATGGTTCGAGACTCGGGATTTTTTGACTATAAGGCCTCAAAAATGGGGGTTGTTTAATTCCTACAAACGACGCCAAATGTAGGGGCCTAACTTCGCAAGGAGGGAAAGTTGGCTCTTACACCACGGAGTTTATCTTCTATAAGAGGATTCAAGCATATAATCAATAATATTAGAAGCCTAATCAAAATATAGTTGCGTAGAGGCCTAGGATGGGACACTCCACGACCTCTGATAAGGATTTTTAAGAGATTTGATATTACTGTCGAGTAGTCGAAGGTTCGAGTACTAGGTAATTTATAGAGATATCGAAGGTAAAATGCAAGGGTCCTGGGGAGAGATTTCATAACCCCTCTATGGTTCCCCCCTCTCTCCCATTTATTGAACATAAGAAGGGCTGAGTTACCATAGAAGGTCAAATTACAAGTGTACCCTCTGGGTACCTTTCAGGTATCGGGCGGGTATCCCGGAGTTGGTGCTGACGCCAGAACTGTCGGGTCTGAAACTGTACTCTGATACTATACTCTGACACTATAGTTGTTGTTGGTTATGTCACTATAGCTATAAGGACCAATAACGCCGCCATTCTAGTCTGGTGAGCTAGCTTTCCTACATGTCTGCCTTCGACCACGTATGAATATGGTCGAAGTACTTCTGATGCTTATGTGAATTTTGTGTGCTGACAGATTTATCTTCATCCTCGAGGCTTGCTCATTGTCGAGGCTTCATTTTGGGGGCTTCATCTTCTTGTAGCCTTAGAAGGCTTGCTGGCAGATTGAATAGGCTTCGAGGTCTTCATGTAGGCTTCGATGTGGCCTTTAAGTGTTCGATTGGATCTAGAAGGCTGCGAGTTGGCTACTACCGATAGATCCATTGGTAAAGAGACGTTAGCCTGTATTAGCATTCTATGGTTTAGGTAAATCATCTTCGTGAATGACTACCTGGCCCTTTTAAGATATCGTTTTTTTGAAAGTGATGTCGCGTTCACCAAGATAGACGAAACATTATTTTACCTGTCTGGATTTATCTTTCTTGCTGAGGATCTCTCGTAGAGGGTAGATGGTAATAATACGTATGGGGTAAGCTTGGAAGTATGGTTTAAGCCTTCATGCAGTGCAGACAATGGTAAGGAGCAATCGCCCGAGCATGGTATATTAAGTTTTGGCAGTTGTCTAAGTTCTACAGATAAAGTATACAGGTTTTTCGATACTGGTTTCGAGTCGATTAAGGACCGAGCTAACAGAAGTATCGGTTACTGCGAGATATAAGAAGAGTATTTCACCTTCGACGGGGGTGCTTATGATAGGTGGTCGACAAAGGTAATTTTTGAGTTCGTGGAAGGCCTGTTCGCAATTGGTGTCCAATTAACTTTGGGGTTGTTCTTTTTGGCCTTAGGGATGCATTTTTCACGTAAAAGGGAGAAAAGCCAAGCATAAAGGTCAGAGGATTTTTGAGATAAAGCAGTTTAGGGCAGCTATTTTACCAGTAACCTTTTGGACATCTTTTTTAGTTCGAGGTGAAGGCATATCGATGAGGGTGCGAATATGAGTTGGGTCAATCTTGATACCTCATTTGCTGATGAGGTGACCCAAGAATTTTCCTGTGGATACGCTGAATTAGAACTTTTTGGGTTTTAACTTCATATTGTATGTTAAAAGTATTGAAATAACGTCAGTCAAATCTTGTATATGGGTATGTTTCTGGAGGCTCTTACATAACATTTCAACGATATAAGCTTCAACCGACTTGCCAAGCAGAGGTTTGAACATGGTGGTAATAAGGCATTAGTAAGTCGCACCCGCGTTTTTAAGGACGAAGCGCATGACGTTAAAATAGCAAAGTCCTTATTTGGTTATAAACAAAGTTTTAAGATGATCCTCGGGGAGAATGAGTGCCTGGTTGTAACCCGAAGCCATGTCCATCATAGATAGGCGTGTATGACCGGCTGTTGTATCTAGGAGCACTGAAATGATTGAGAGAGGGAAGCTGTCCTTCGGTGTGTGTTTATTATGATCTGCAAAGTCGACGCAGATTTGGATCATGCCATTTTTCTTGGGGATAGCAACAATGTTTAAGATCCAGTCGCCATATTCGACTTCTTTGTTGAAACCAGCATCCAGGAATTTTTTGACCTTATGGTTCACTACTTCTCGAATCCTTGGTGCCAAAATGCGCTTCTTCTGTTTCACGGCTGTGGATTGGGGAATGAGGTCAAGTTAATGCTAGGCCAAGGTGGTGTTGACGCCAGGCATCTCATGGAAAGTCTAGGCGAAGATATCTTTATTTGCTCGAAGGAACATAGTAAGCTCAAGGCTTTCGTCGGGATCCAAAAAACTACTAATAAATCTCCCTCGACTAGGGCCATCAAGTTCAACGTATACAATATATTTAACAGGTATGGCTAATGGGTTCGATAGTGTGAGGGGGAGAGAAAAATTGATTGCTATGATTTAACATGCTTCCTGGTAAGGTTAATCTCGGTGTGCTCGCATGAGTGGGCGAGGCACTGGGAGCCTTTCATGTTCCACGTACCACAAGGGGTAGTGAAACACAATATCTGGTGATAGGTAGAAGGTATGGCCTTCATGGCATGGAGCCAATCATGCCCTAGAATGCCCAGATATTCAGATTTCATATCGATGACAAATAAAATTATTTGGAGGGCAACTGGACTGGTGGTGACAGGGAGGCTAAGGCGACCGACGACGACTTCGGTAGCACCGTTAAGGACCTTGAGTTTGACGTTGGCTGGTGTAATGAGGTTTGTTTTTTGTATGGTGCGGATGGCCGAGAGGAAGAGGACATCTGCTGCACTGCCCGTATCAGTGAGCATAGTGTGTAAGACGAGATGTTCAACCTTGATCATGATGACTAAAGGATCAGAGTGGAGGAAGCGGACATGAGAAGTATCACAATTGATGAACGATATACCTCAGGTCAAGAGTTTGGCTAGATTCTGGTAGAAGGATGGGTAACTTTTGTTAGTAAGTAAGCTTATAGTATTCTTCGACTCCTTTGCGCTTTCTTCGATTATGACTATTGTCAAAGTTATTAACTTTGATGAGGTGGAGTTGGAAGATATGTACCTCAGCTGGGTTGGCATTTGTAGCAGGTTATCGAAATAGATGACCTGCTTTAAGAATTATTTCTAGCGATCATTGCATGACAAAGCATTTTCTTGTGGGGTGGCAGTTACATTTATGATTCTCGCAGTAGGGCTCGTCCTTGCAGATCTTAATGGGAAAGGGAGTACGCCAGATAGGCTCAGACTAGATGTGAGTGAGAAGGTACTGATAGGGGTAGTTAGTTATGGTACGACGGGCATTGGTCATTTTTTGTGAGGTTCGGAAGATAGAACATTGAAGTTAGAGCGCTTGCTGGAGTCAGTCTCCTGAGAAATGGAAGTGACCATGGGTGTATTCGATAGTCAATGTTTGATGTGGCTGGTGGTCAAGGCTTACTTCTGGCGATTAGATTCGCGAAGGCATTCAAGGTCGATGTACCCGTAAACCCTGAATAGTATCTCCTCGAGTATTTGTGGTTTTTGAAGCACGATGTACTCCTTAACACAACTATGGTCTTGCAGAGCATTGGAGTACGTGAGAATGGCATTCGCATAGTCGAGGCTTTCGACTTACACGACTCATAGAGAAAATACTTGGTGAAAGCTTCAAGCATTTCGTTAAGGGATTTACAGAAGTTGAAAAGAGCATCGACGCGAACCTCATGGTTCTTATTAAAGATAAACTGGGAGATAAAGAGGTTCGATAGTTGTTTGAATCTTTGGATAGAGCCATTAAGATTGTTGTGGCACTATTTTAGAGGGCTATCAGTGATACTGGTGGGAAATATACGATACAAGATGTGTTCGGCTGTGAAATACAGAGTTACAGCATTTTAGAATTCGAGGATACGAGACCGGGGGTCAGTATTGCGGTATTTGTTGATTTTTGGGGTATAGAAATATGGAGGTACCTCGGCAACGAGGAATTTAGGGAAGATGGGGTTGTTTAACCGACTCTAAGAGGTCGGTGTTGGGCTCGTGCTGATGCGAATAGTACCGTAGATTTTTTGATTGAGCTCTTGCTGTGTAAAGTAGATAGAACGAGGGTGAGATCGCTGGGGTTGAAGGTGATGAGGCTGTGGGTAGAGGGCATATTCAACACTCCATTCGCTAAGGCGTTCCCGAGCAGGGAAACGTGTGGGTTGGCGATAAGTGCAAAGTGTAGAATAAGAAGAATCTTCCATAATGGTAATACCAAGATGGATCAAGCTGGTGGGAACGACGGTGGGGGCACCCTCGTTGCCAAAATGGACTGGGGGGACTTCGATTTGGGGATGGGGCCCAAGTTTGACGCAGGCAAAAACACGCGAGGTGGCGAGTACTCGAGATCACAGAGGAGCGTCTTGGGTCTAAATGGTATGATACAGTTCGTCCAGAGCACGATGCTGTCGGTCGTTATCATCTAAACGGTGTTGCCGTTTAGCCTTATGTTCTTATCTCCTGTCTTCATACTTAATGCGTAACTGTTGTTATGGCGCTCCTCGGCTTGAGAAAATTGTTGGCTAATAAGGGTAAGTTGAGCAACTGCTCCGTTGGCAGAGTTTCTGACAATGGCAGAGGTTGAGCAAAGGGTGGGGGACATTGAGTAGTGTTATATGGGAAAAAAAGAATAAGGATTAGGCAGGGTGGGTGTAGCAGATGGCACCAAATGTAGGGGCCTAATTTCTTAGAGGGGAAACTTGGCCCTTATACCTTTAAGGTAACCCTCAACTAGAAGTGTTGGCAAATATATAAGACTATAAACAACTAGTTTATTGAACTAACATACTTGCGTGGTGCAATGGCCAAATTTTATAAACTCGAAGTAGCCTGGAATTAAATCTTATACCATTGTACCTGTAACAAAATCTAATTGAAAACTTGAAATGACACAGGTGTTAATCGTGGAAAATTTATGAATTGGTTAAGAACCCACGACCTCGGGTTGAGGATTTTTGTAATTATGACATTTATTGCTTGAGGCTGATATCTTATTACAAGTATTCTATAAACTTAAAAATGCTTGATCTTTTGAATAAGAAGTTTGAAGTTTTGAAGAATCTTGAAAATATAGTCGTCCTGGTAATTTCTCCTGTAATCTTCTGGTCCTTTTCTATTATGAAACTTTTTCTTTATATAAGTCTTTCCCGCAGTTCTTCATCGTGTTGGAGCACGTTCTCCGAACAATGTGGTTAGTGGCAGTTGACTGAGTAACTACTGAGTTTAAGAGAGACATGTGGCTTTGACTGGTTTAGGTTTTTTGGTTTGAGCTTGAACCACGTTTCTTGTTAGTTCGAGGAGTATGTGGCAATGTTGACTGGTGTGGTCATTTGAAGAATAGGTGAGTTTGGGATTGAGGTAGTTCAAACTGGAGACAGATCGATTTAGGCAAGATAGAGGGGTAGGCCCCTACAATCCCCCCCTTGCAACCAAAGTCACAAGTGGCTTGGGTTGTGAAAGAATTTTTGGGATGTGGGTTTGAATTTAAATGAGGAGGGAAGTAATAATGGTGTTTGACTGTACAAAGAATGCGCATATCAAGGGGGAAGTATGTGCATTTATTATTGATGGGAATATTGATGTATGTGACGGTTAGGGTTTGATGAGTATCTTCGTATTGAATGATGAAGCTTGGAAAAATGAACCTGCACAATAAATGTAAGGTTATATAAATAGTACCTGTACCGAGGTTGGTGGCCATGCACGCTTGTCCTGATACAAAATCTTTTACAAGTGTTGATGACGGTGAAGACTCGAAGAATGGTTCTTGAAGAGTGAATTGCTTATGAAATACTGAGGTTGAAATTGAAGTTTTTTGGAGATCAGTCCTTGGAGAATCTGACTCCTATTCCAATTCCTCCGACGTATCAAATAATGTCAGAAAATAGAGTGGCTGAAGCTAAGGATGATTTTTACTACAGATGGAGGTAGACGGAGAATAAAAGTCTACTTCTGTATTTCCATCACTACATTGCGCTGAGAAGACCTTCAGTTTGTATGGTTGGTTCAAGCACGGAGTCTCCTGTTCACATAGTCTCTATTTGAAGTTTGTCTAGACTTCGAACAAACTCATGGGATGGAGGATATTCATAGTTTCCACTGTCTACTTTGCATCCTCGTGAAAAATTACTGAAGCATGACGAGCTGAAGGATTTGAAGCTTCGGAGTTCCTAAAAGACTTGTTAGCTGTAATAGCACTGAAAAAATTTCTATCTGTAAAGTACTTGAGGCTGAGTATTGGACAAAACTTCATCTGTAAAGTACATATTGTCGAGTACTTAAAAGACTTGTTATCTGTTAAAGCACTTGCAATATATTTCGAAATGAATTAAATTTGTTATCCAAATTCGTGTTGATATAGAAATTTAAGAGATCTGGAAATTGAGTTGTATGAAGAGTTTAGAATATTGTATGAAATGGAATGCATGAGGGTGAAAAGTAAAATACTTGTCATAACCGAACTGGTATACATTTATCTTGGAATATATGTGTTAAGTGGCAAATATCATTCTATCTGTAAACTTGAAATATGGGAGAAAAACAAAAATGTAGGAGTTTTAGAATGAGGAATCGATCTTGAGATATTGTTTTAGAAAATTAAATTGGGAAATAATAAGTTTGATCGGCAGCAGTCTGGGATTACTGAGTTCAATAGGAAGAGATACGTTCAAATAATTTGCGTAAAATAGTGTGATTTGTGTAAAATTGATAGTAAAAATAGATAAATAAGGGTAGAATGATTCCAAAATTTGGGGAAAGAAATTAGAATAATGTGGACTCAACACCAGAGAATCCTTTATTTCGCTGAAGGATGATTGGCAATAAAGATCACTGAAGTGCGTGAAAGAATTTCTGGACTGCTGGATTATGATGATGAGTTGTCAGTAAAGGAATGTCAGTTTGAAGGTTTAGATTCGATGGGCAGGGAACTTGAGTATGCACACTTTTTTTATAAAGGTTTATTTTTGCAAACTGGTGACGGATCCTGTAGATCTGGAAGAGGTGGTAGGACTGATTGCTAATGAAGATATCGATTTTGATGTGGATGTGGCTTCCCAGGTCATGAAGGATATTTTAGATGTAATTATTTGTGAGGTGAACAGAGTTGATGTAAAAATAGGGGTGATAGAATATAACTGCTTGTGCTTGAATAATTTGAAACAAATTGTTGTAGAATAGATCCTCTATTTTTGTGATGGCTGTTTGTAGAATATGAATTTGAAAATATTTGAAACTTAGTTATTTGAGCTTTGGAAATAATGCCATTGCTGCTATAAGAGTAGAAGTAGAATGACGTATAGAAAAATTAGGAAGTTTTTGATTTTGTCCCTTGAGCAAAAGTTGTGAAATCCCAATTGCGTGTAAGTGTGAGTCATCATGATTGTGGTGAGGTTAGAAGGTAATTTTGAAAATAGAGATAGAAATAGAGTAAAATATACGGGAAAAGGCAATGATAGAAAGGTATTGTTACCGAAAAGGTGCTAGACGTCTGACATGGATAGTGGAAGGGATGCCTCAGTTCCAAAACTGAGGACGGCTCATGCGAGGCTCAATAACTGTCAGCAATTAGAGAGAGAATATAAATACTGCTTCATCTTCATCAATCAAACATTTTTCAACTTCTAAAACCTTGAAGAGCAGTGAGAGAGAAAGAAAAAGGAGAGGCACAAATAGCACAAAAAATCATAGAGATTTTAGAGAATGGGATCATTAGGCAAAGTGTGTGAGAGTTGCTAAAATTGAGTCGCGAAGGTGGTTGTACAGCAACATGGTGAGGGAAGGATACAGTACTGCCTCAGATTTATACTCTGACAAAGAAGGCTAGTAGAGGATTTGCGATGTGTATATGTATTTTTTTGAAGATCATTTGATATTGCTAAGAAAAGAGATCAATTACTATTTATAACAATCTATGAAAATCTGTTATATATGATATATGAAAGATATTTGAATGTTGACATATTTTAAAAGATAATGATAAATACCTGGTCCTGTGACAGTAGAATATCTGAAAGTGTGGAAGAAAAAGGTATCGATATATTTCTAGGTTTCCCAGGAAGATTGGTATCCTATCCACCTCGTTTTGATGCATCCAAATAATTTTGTAAAGCTAAGGCTTCTATAGAAGGTAGATAGGGTAATTGTATTGATTATGTCTGTAGGCAATTTAGGGGTTGCACTGCAGTAATAGGAGAAGAATATTTTTATCTGTTGGCTGATTTGGCAAAGGAAAATAGGGATAGGGGTATAGAGGAGTCGATCTCTTTGGAATATTTTGCTGGGGATGTTCGAACCGAACTATCAGATAGTTTTTTATGTTTCCTTTCTCAGTTGGAGTACGGGTTGACTCTTCCCCTTAGTAATCATGTGAAAGGGATTATGAATCTCATATTGGCATGCCCCGTTCAGATGAATGGGAATATGTGGGAGGTGATAAGTGTCTGTGAAACTTTAAATATGATGGGAAGAAGATGGGAGAAGGAGGAGGATAGCCTCTGAGGATGTATTGTAGTTTTATGGTGTAAAACAATATTCTGCAAGTGAAGGGGCATATTTTTGTGCGAGCGCAACTCGACCTCGCTTCCTCGATCTGAACTCAGCAGGTCGACTGTGGAATGATAATATGATATAGGTGAAGGGTGATTGCCTTAAGAGAGATAACGAAAGCCCATGGAACTTCTCTTTAGAACTGCAAAGCAAAGTAAGTATAACCTTGAAAAATATATGAGATTGATAGCTGAATCTGTATGACAATGAAATGTTCACTGATGTTAATGTTTTGTACGTTGCAGGTCCTAAATCATAGGTTAATTGGAAAAAATCATTGTTTGATACAGTTGCTCAAGAGAAAACAAAGCTCGAGGCTATACTGGAAGATCTTGGCATTAGTAGACAAAAGTGTGTTAACAATCAAGTTGATAAAGTTCTGAAATCTTAGTCAACAAGACTAATGACGATTGTGGACAACAGTAAGAAGAAGGAGACTGATGGGGAAAGGTGTGTAAATTATCCCAAGGCCCTTGAAACGGAATGCACAGGATTGCCTGAGTCCATTATTTTGAGCAAACTAGCCCGAGCGTTCCCCAAAAGGAAAATGCTGAAGCGTCCTTCGGCTTTTGGTACCATGCGAAGTGGCGAGGCCGAGGATAAAAGGAGAAGGGTTGAACCTGAAACGTTGGGGGTAAAGGTCGTAGATGATTATCCTGTGGTAGAAGATGATTGGAAAAAGGTAGGGGAAAAAGCCTGGTTGGCAGCTCTCCACGGGGAGGAAGAGATGAACATATTGGTACATTTATAAGCTCGAATACGTTTTGTGGTGGATTTTGTATTATGATTCGAGCTTATCAATAAGGTTGATTCTTTTATTTTATTTTTGAAGGCTGCTCGGCTGATGAAGGGAATATGCCTTGAGGTTGAGGAGGAGAGGGCCGAGCTGAAGAGGAAGAAGGTCGAGCTCGAAAGAAATATAGCTCGATTGAAATTTGATTTGGGCAAGGAGGGGAAGCGGCTGGAGGCCTTGAAGGCTTCCCAAGCAGTGGAGATCAATAGGCTTCAGGCAGATTCGAGAGTAGATTTGGAGGAGGCGGTAGCTGAGCGTGGCAGGCTCAAGCATCACCTTATGTTCAATGGGTATTCTAAAGATCAGGTAGATGCCATTAGGGTTGACACCTATGTGGATGAGGATGAGGGTGAAGAGACTGAAGATGTTGCCGCTGGCCTTGTGGATAGGTTAGATGGTGTGTCTCCCCCGATGGTAAAAGACAACCAAGGGGATGAAAACGATTGCCCAGAGGTGGAGAATGAGAAGGTAGGATAGTGTGATAGAACTGTGATTGCATGAATATTTGGGAATGTTTGTAAACTATGGATATATTTTCGATAGAATTTTATATGTTAAGCTGCTTTCGTAAACCTTGTTGTAGGAACTTAAGGACATACGCCTTAGAATAAAAGATTTAAAGGTTGAGCTTACTATGGAGAGAGAGACCTCAACGTCCCTGTTATCTTTGCAAGTGGAGCTGTAGGTTAGAATAGAGCAAGAAATATATGATTTGTACCCTTCATTAATATAGAGGTACAAAGTAATAGGTAGAGTGTAGGGAGAGACCAAAAACTCGTTACCTGTTTAGGTGTAAACAGTACTGGAATGGTGCGTATAAAAGATGATAGTCTTTGGCAAACTAAAATATAGAGAATGTGTACCATAGACTTGGAAGTATATGTTATGGAGCATTCATCCGAGATGTTACTTTGACCTTAAGTCCAAAAGTAGTTTTACACAGTAGATGTCAAAAAATAGATATATTGTTAGAAGTTAGTCATATGTAGTGATTGAGTGTTCCAAATCGAGCTTGAGATAATATAACTACTATGTGTAGGTTGAATTGGAGTCAGCTCGCTTACGCGAAGATGAAATTCGTCAATGTAACCAAAAGTTTGCAGGCGAGTTCGATAGGATGAGAGAGGTAAATGAAGATGGAAAAGATCAACATGTAAAGGTGCACTTCAAGTTTATGAGGCAACACAGACTGCTGTTGACCTAAATTGGCAGATTGAGGAGAAGGATGCCAAAATTGTGAAAAGGCAGACAGAGCTCGAGGATTTAAAAAAATATGCAGCAAAACTCAAAAGCCAGAATGATGCTTTAGTAGTAAAGAACAGGGAAGCTGACATGACTCGTTATCATATACATGCTCTAGAAAGATTGGAGGAATGCTTAAATCGGTCGATGGCTGGTTTGGGAAATGATCTGGCCAGGAAAACTCATGACCAAGAGTAAATTTGATCTAATCTGGCGAATAGCAGGAGCGAGCTGGGGCAATTGAAGAAGAAATTAGTTGATAAAGATAACAAGCTAAAGGGAGATCGAGACGATCTGTCTGTATCTAAAATTGCTGCCGAACAATTGACTGCAATTTTCTCTATAAAAGATATGAGTTTAGGATGGTACAATGCAAGTGTAATGAGTTGAATGAGAGAGTGGCTCAATTGAAAACCGATCTGGCGCAGGCCAATTCGTATTTCAGAAGTATCGAGGCTGGCGAGCGCTCGAAGAAGATTAAAAATGATGCCAGAGTTCCTCTTGTTCAAGGTGATATCGTTAGTCTATCAGCTCGAATAAGAGAGTTGGGGGGGGGGGGGACGTCTCTTGAATTCATGGGCATGTGCGTAAAAGAGTTTAGCAATTGTGGGAGTATCAAATAAAGCTGGATACTGCTCTTATCAGGGAAAAATTGTTAGAGCGTGTTATCATAGGGAAGGACATTGTGATAAAGGATTAAAATGAATTGTTAAAGAAAATTCTAAACGTGGAAGAACTGAACAAGGAGATCGATATACTTCGTGCTCAGGTGGTTGATTTGGAGGCGATTAATTGAGCAGAGTCAGCTAAGGCTGACGAAAAATTTGTAGAGAACATTGCTTTTACAGATCTATTAGAAAAATAATTGGTGAATCTGAAAGCACGGTACAAGAAGCTAGAAGATCACCTTCAGAGGTCGAAGACGGTGTTTTCTCACTCAGTTGTAACTCAGGCCTGGCATTCAGAATTGCTAAAGTCAGTGATTGCTTATTTTATAGAAGAGGTAAAAATACTTGAGTTAGAGAGAGAAACCTTGTTTGACTGTGTGTCAGCAAAGGGATGCATCTACAAGGTTGATATAGATCGAGGAGATTGCAAGAGTTCCATGGGGATGGATCTAGGCCCTTGATCTGCTGAATTGATAGAGCAGCTCAAGATTATATGGCTAGTCGACCTCTTGTTGTAGGAGAAAGCGTATCTGACATCCCAATAGTTGAACAAAATCTATTGTAGTGGTTATGTATAAACCTGAAAAGAAATAATATGTTATAGACATGTTAAGAGATGAAAGCTAGTTTTACCTTTGCTTTATCGTATATCTTGTTGAGCTCTTCGATTAAAATTGAGTTTTACCTTCATTTTAATCTTTGAGCTGAGTTGAGTCAGTCAAATGGGCTTTACATGAATTTAATGGTAGAATGTCACAGACATATTGAAAGAGATAAAAACTAGATTTACCTTTGCCTTATCTTATGTCTAGTAAAGTTCCTTGATTGAAAAACAAGTGCTACCTTGTTCAAACTGCAGGGGATTTAGAAGAGTCAACCAAACAAAGTGTATTCTTAATTTAGCTAATATGATGTCGCAGGCATATTGAAAGAGATGAAAACTAGTTTTACCTTTGCCTTATCTTATGTCTGGTAGAGTACTTTGATTAAAAACAAATGCTACCTTGTTTTAACTGATATGATGTTGTAGACATATTGAAAGAGATGAAAGCAAGTTTTACATTTGCCTTATCTTATGTCTGGTAGAGTTCTTTGATTAAAAATAAGTACTACCTTGTTCTAATCGCTGAGGATTTAGTTAAATCAGCCAAACCAAGTATATTCTTGATTTAACTGATATGATGTCACAAACATATTGTAAGAGGTGAAACCTAGTCTTACCTTTGCCTTATCTTATGTCGAGTAAAGTTTTTTGATTAAAAACAAGTGCTACCTTGTTCTAACCGCAGGTGATTTAGTAGAATCAGCCAAACCAAGTATATTCTTGATTTAACTAATATGATGTCGATTAAAGGCTAGTATTATCTATGCTTTAATCTATGTATTGTCTACGAAGTAGAGAGATGTCTGGAGAAAAACTTGTAAGTTTCGTTGAATTCTGAAAAAGAATTAACATTGGATGTAGATGGAAATCTTACTTTTGGAATGAAAAAGGGGTGAAACTGAAATGGAGTAGTGAGGGACTTTAACCATAATATCATTTCAGTTACCTTGTATTTCAAGAAAATGAAATGTGGACTCCCTCTTCTGTCATGAGGTAGTATGATCCCTGGCCTGAGAGACCTGTGATAAAGAGTCGACCCTCACAATTGTCTGCTAGTTTCCTAGCGTGATGTTCTTTGCGGTGTTGAGGTATTTCTCTATGGATGAGATCTTTGATTTGGAAGGTAGGACTTCTGACTCGTTAGTTGTAAGAACTGGCCAGCATTTGGTGATATCAATCTAGGCTTGCGACAGCGCGTTCCCTAGTTTTATCAATCCAATTGATGTTGCCAGACAATTTGAACTCATTTTCCTCGTCAGTTAGCTCATGATATTTAACTGGGCCATGGTATTCGGAGGGAATGACGGCTTTAGTGCCATAGGCATGGAGGAATGGAGTACAGCCTGTCGACTAACGTGGAGTGGTTTGATATACCCATAAGACATGAGGAAGTTTTCAAACTCAATTCCCTTTTATTTTGTGAGTATAGCTTTATCTTGAGTCTATCCACGGTAGTTTTGTTGGTGATTTTGGCTTGGCCATTGCCTTGAGGTTAGTAGGGATTGGATGGTGAGTGAATGATGTATCATTGGTTGAGGAAAGTAATGACTTTTTCTCTAACAAATTGGGGCCCGCTATCGATAAAAATTAGGTGGGGGCAACCCAAACTGAGTGATGATGTGATCCCAGATAAAAGAGATGACCTCTTCCTCTCTGGCTGGATAGAGTAGAACTGCTTCTACCCATTTTGTAAAATAATTGGTAGCTGCGAGTAGGCGGCGGCGGTTACCTGGAAAATTGGGAAATTTGTCGACATGATCGAGTGCTCATCTTTTGAATGGCCAAAACACCTTGCTTGTATGAAGTTTGAGCGTGGTGGCGCGGATCATCTTTCCATGTCGCTGGCATGCGTTACATTTACGTAAGTACTCTTCTGCTTGCTTATGCATGCCAGGCAAGAATACACTTTGTGTAATGGCTCTATTTGCCAGTGATCGACTTACAGCATGGGAGCCACAAGTCCCTTCATGTAAATCGTGGAGCATCTCGTCTGCTTTATTCTTGGAGAGGCACATGAGGTAAGGCCCCGTGACTGAACGGTTGTATAAAGTACCATTTTAATTGCTATAGTGCTTTGAGTTGTCTATTAGTTTTCGACGCTCCTTCGAGTCTATGAGAAGTAGTCCTTCTCATTTGTTGTTGACACCGAGATAAATTAGAAAGGCTTTTGCCAATCGTCGTCTCCCCCATTATCGCCCCCAGTAATGATTGTGCATACAAAAATACGATCAATGCTGGGGTTTAAACTCACTTCGATCTCGAGATATCGAGCTTCTATACCTAATAACTCGGTAAGATATGCCAAGGAATCGGCGTGTCTATTTTCTCCTCGATGAAGATAATAGAGATTTTCTTGTGTGAACTTGCTCATCCTTTCTATAATGAGGGCTACGTATTTGATCATTTGGCCATTCTTCTTGTATTGCTCAGAGTAATGGTGAACGATGAGTAGTGAATCTATATAAACTTAGAGATCGGGGATGCCGAGCTCGCGAGGGAGAACGAGTATGTAAATGAGAGCTTCGTACTCGGTGATATTTTTTAATGCCTCAAAATCTAAACGGAGTAATTTCACAATTCAATAGCTGGAAGGGGCAATCAGTACAATTCCAATTCCTGTCGCTGCGGGTCCTCCTGATCCATCTGTCAGAAGTCTCCACCCTTTCCTTATTTTCCATTTAACTCATTCGTCAAATGCTTTGTGGGGTGGATCTTTTGTAACTTCTTCGGTAAGGTCAGGATCGTGCTGCTCCCACTCAGGATCTTCCACTGGAAAATCCTTGAAAAAATCGGTAACGGCCTACCTTTTCAAAATGACATTGTTCGAACTTGATATTATGTTCTCCCATACTGACTGACCATTGTTGCACTCTCCGTGATTTTTCTTTATTGGACAGAACTTCCCAAAGTGGTTAGTTTGTCATGAATTTAATTGAATGAGCTTAAAAGTAGTGCTTGAGCTTGGAAGGGGTTATCAATACGAGTTATAAACAAAAGTGAGAAGAAGTTTCTTCATTTTAGAGTACCTCGTTTCTACTGAAGTGAGGGTTTTGCTGATAAAGTAGACTGGTTTTTCAATTTTTCTCTTCAAGTTGGATAAGAACCGAGCTGAGTGAAATATCTGTAACTGCTTGGTAGATAATCAGTTCTTCATTATCTATTGGGGTGTTCATGATAGGAGACTTCCACAAGTAGGTTTTAAGGTCCTAAAAAGATGCTTCACATTCTGATATCCATTGAACTTCTATATTTGGCTAAATTTTTCCTTGCCTGGTGCAACCGCAGAGTAGTAGGAACAACTAACAATAGTGATCTAAAGATATTGAAGCGAAATGGTTGATAGCGGCAATCTTGCCAGCAAGTTTCTGAACGTCTTTCGTTGTTTTTAGAGATGGCATATCGAGGAGAGCCCGAATCTGATTTGTATCGGCCTCAATCCCCTTCTTTCTGATGAGGTAGCCTAGAAATCGACCTAAATGTACTCTGAACTAACACTTATCAGGATTGAGCCGCATCTTATAAGATTAAAGAATGTTGAATATTGTATTAAGATCTGAATTACGGTTGATGGACTGTATGCTTTTGCACATGAGATCGTCAATGTAGACTTCCATGACTTTCCTAAGTTGTGCTTTGAACATAGTAGTCATTAAGCGTTGATAAGTTGCACCCACATTTTTGAGTCTGAAGGACATGACTTTGTAATAGTTAAGTCTTTTTTTAGTGATAAAAGTAGTCATTTCTTAATCTCCATCCAAGAGTGGAATCTGATTGTATCCCGAAGCAGCGTCCATCATAGATAAGAGTTCATGACCTATTATGGAATCAAGGATTTGATGAATGTTGGGAAGAGGGAAACTATCCTTTGGAGTATGTTTTTTGAGATCGGTGAAATCTACGGAAACTCAGACTTTCCTATTCTTCTTTTGGACAGCGACGATACTGGATATCCATTCTGGATACTTGGCTTCTCGAATGAATCCTACTTTGATTAATTTATCGATCTCCATGTTAACTTCATCTCAAAATTGCGGTGACATGCGTCGCTATTTCTGCTTGACTACCGTGGCATTGATGCTGATGGCCAATTTGTGACATGCCTTAGCCGGATCGACCCCAGGCATCCTTTCGAAAGACCACGCAAAAATGTCTTAATTTAATTGTAAGAACTGAATGTGAGTAACGTTTTCATGTTGAACCAGTTTAGTACTGATGAAAGTACCTCTACTAGGTCTATCAATGCTGATGTATTCGGTGGGCTCCTCCCAGGAAGGCTGATCATCGGGGTGATCAACTTTCTATAGTTGCTATACAGTATATCTGTCTGAGGTATCAGGAATAGCAGAGACGGTATTTTCGCAAGCTCGAGAAATCTTTTGGCTACCCCTCATTTAGTAGATACCATCGTTGTGTTTGAAGCATGGTGTTTGATGATAGGTGGAAGCGATTGTTTCCATATTATGAATCCAGCAACGGCCCATAATATCGAGATAACGAGATTTGGCATTGATCACATAAAAGATGATGTCGATTGTGGCTGGCCCTGCGGTAATGGAAAAGATGATTGGGGCTGGCTACTAATATTGGTGTTTCTTTGAATGACTTGATCGGCTAAACCCATTTGGTTGATAGTGCTCTGAAAGAAAATCTCAATACCGCTGCCAGTATCGATCATCATTGTATGCATGACAAACTTCTTCATCTTGAGCCTTATGATTAATGCATCTTGATGTAGGAATTTGACATAGCTTGTATCGCAATCTTTGAATAATATCCTGAGTTGGCGATTGCTCAACTCAGGTAAAAGTTTGGCCTATTTGTCTTAAGGTGTGAGATTGTAGTATTCTGATAATCACCTTCGCTTCAATCTGTTAGAGTTGGTGATTTAATTGATATTGATCATGTTATTGTAGTGCATATGGTAGAGATGCTTCTCTTCAGCTTGATCTTCAGCCTCGATAATTTCTAGCTGCTTCTTATAGCTGCCATCCTTGTATGATTCCAGGTCAACAATATATTCTAACATCCATCCCTCGTTCAAAATGTACTCGAGCAACCTCTGTAAAGCATAACAATTGCCAGTAGAATGATAGTTTACCTTATGATGCATGCAATACGGTCGGCTCTCAATTGGTTCTAATGGTTGGGAGAGACGGTAAAGCTTATCCTTTGTAGGGACTGGATAAATGGTGGATATTTGGGCATTCATCTTTGGAAGGACCAGTTTAACTTGTGATCTAACTTTTTGAGGGTTGCTGGTGTTTTCCTTAGCGCGCTTTTGGTCACCCTGGTCCTCCTTTAGCTCAGTGGTTCGATCTGTTGATGGACCTTTTACAGAAAGGACGGATTTAGTAGATTTATACCTTTTAGACATCATCCTTTCTTGGTTGACGTAACTATTGATCTTGGTAATCATATCCTCTAAGTTCGCAGCTTTGTTCAGAAATAGGTGCTCTTTGGTTTTGCAGTCGAGTTGTAGTCTAGTTGGGGGGCGTTGGTGAAAGCAGAAATAGGTGCTCTTTGCAAATTCCTCGAGATTTTCTCTGTGGAATTGTTTGAGACTGATAAGAGAGTACAAAATTTCTTCATTGTCTCTGTCGTGAGCATATATTTTGATGAATTGTTTTTGCAGCTGGTCGAATGGGTATATGGAGTTTTACGGTAGAGAGTGGAACCATCGGAGTGGTTCCTCCTGTAGACTTATAGCGAACGAACAGCAGCGAATGTGGTTGAAATTGTAGTACATCCCTAATGAATCACGGTATTGATGAATGCGCTCCTTTTGATTAATACCCTTGTATTTGCTAATTTTTGGAGTGTGGAAACCTTTCGGAATATCCATATCAAATAATTATGTTACAATAGGGCTTCCTTGTAACTTTGTTGCGCCCTAAACTTGTGCTTTGATTAACTCCTTGATATACAGGTCCATATACTCTTGTGTTACATAGTGACGGGTCGACTGAGTGGCTTGACGAGGAGGTGGCAGATTATGAGTACCGGGACCTTCACTCAAACAATCTTGTGCTGGAATTCGAGGCGAAGGTCTCAGTTCTTCCTCTTGACGTACAAAAAATTGGTGACCTTGACTGATCTCAGACTGAACCTCAACCCCCAAATGAATGGAAGGTTGGGGTTCATTCCTAATATTCCAAGAAATTGCTTTGTCGGTGGCTCCTTGAGGTCCCAATTTTTCCCGTGCAGAAACTTGAGAGGCCTTTGGCACTTGATCGCAATCTCATATTGGAGAAGCCTACTGAGTATTCTACAGAGCTTGCAGTGCAGTCTGCATTCTTGTTATTTTATCTTCATGTCATTTGAGTGCTGCCAAACGAGCTTGCCGTTCGGAGTCGAGCCCCTTCTCATGAAGCTCTCTGTCATGAGTTAATTATATTTCAAGATCATTGCATTTCTCCATTTTAGTGTTGAGATTCACCCGCAGCTCTGTAAGTTGTTCCAGCTCAACTGAGTAATCGTGCTAGATTCCAGTTGTTGGTCGTCTGGAAGTGACCATATTTGGAATTTGTTGTAGCATAACTGAATGCCATAGGATATCGTGGAATATATTTTCTTTCTCACAGACAGTGCCGAATGTAATGGCCTAATTCCGTAAACTCGAAGTGACCTAGAATTTTCTCTTACACCAATGTACTTATAAAAAAATCTAATTGAAAACTAAAAATAGCACAGGTGTTTAGCTTGGAAAGCATATAAATAGGTTAAAAAACCACGACCTCGGGTTGTGGATTTTTTTAATAGTGATGTTTATTGCTTGAGGTTGATATCTTATTACAAGTGTTCTATAAACTTAGAAATGCTTGATCTTGTGAATAAGGAGTTTGATGTTTTAGAGAATCTAGAAAATATAGTCTTCCTCGTGATTTATCCTATAATCTTTTGGTCCTTATCTATTCTGGAATTTTTTCTTCTTATAAGCCTTTCCCGCAGTTCTTCATCCTACTGGAGCACGTTCTCTGAACAATATGGTTAGTGGCGGTTGATTGAGTAACTGCTATGTTTGAGAGAGACATGTTGCTTTGACTGGTTCAAGTTTTTCGGTTTGAGCTTGACCCACGTTTCTTGTAAGTTTGTGAAGTATGCGGCAATGTTGACTGGTAAAGTCGTGTGGAGAATGCGTGAGTTTGATATGGAGGTAGTTCGAACTGGAGACAGATCAATATAGGTAAGATCGATGGGTAGGGCCCTATACATGGAGGCCTAGAATTTGTTTTTCCATTACCTCTACCGAGGATTTGTGTGATGTATGGTATATATATTAAATTAGATGACAAATTGAGTAAGAAGAAGTTATTGGGTATTCGAAGGTAATCTTGAATAACTTTTTGGGAGAGATTTTCTTACCCCTTCATAGTGTCACTTCCTTCCAATTTATAGGAGATAGGAAAGGAGTGAGTCACTATGGGAGGTAAGATTACATGTATATCATTTGGGACAGCTGTTCTGTACGTAAAGTCGGTTCTGACACTATAGTTGTCTGGCGGCTCGTTTCACTATTTTTTTTGGTAAGATGGTTGTCAGATGTCTCCATCTTTGACCATGCTTTACCATGGTCGAAGTCTCTCTGGTACTGATCTTTAGTTTTGGTGCTGACCGTCTATCTTCGGCTTCGACTATTTCTATTAGCTTTGATAATGCCTTCGAGTGTTCGATTAATCTCGGAAGGCTTTATGGATTTAGTTACTGTCATGTTGGACTTTGAGTCTCTAGGTAGGCTTTGATGTAGCCTTCGAGTATTCGACTGGTGCTGGAAGGCTCTGAGTAGGCTACTACAGTCTTCGACTGAGATAACTACGGGTTTGGACATACACGAAATGAGACAAACTAGGAACCTTTTAATCTCCCCATTTGGTTCATTTCGTGACAAAATAAAATCAAAGACTTAAACATTACTTTATAGTTCTTCTCTAACACAGAGACAACCTAGACCTTAGTAAGACACCATCCCTTTCATTAATAGGCTCAATCTCCGGACTGCTTCCACGAAAGACATTTATCATACTTCAAAACGTATCAAGCTGTTCTTTAATATCTGCACACTCAAAAAACTTGTTTATGATACGCGTGTAAAGGAAATAAAAATATTGTAAAATTTGAGAGCATGATCATAAATATATCAAACCAAAAAAACTTGATCATAAATCTTTTTTCATTTTACTATCTTTTCAGGGATAATCATTTCTCACCATGTTCAGTAAGTCCAGTTATAGTCGTTCCACGTGCACTCTTTGACAATGAATAACCATCAGATAATGCTGACACTTACTCTAGATATGAAATGAAACCAATACCAAATATTGATGTTTCAGCCTCGACATCTTTGACTTTTTACGTGCTTTGTAAACTCATACTTTCCCATATTTTATCTCTTTGTTAATTTCTTTTCTCTTAGTTCCAAAAGAGAGTTTTTATTTCTTTGACAATGTAAGCGGTGTTGATGGTATCAATATTTTTTCTACACGCATTACAATACTACATTAAGTATCCCATATAAACCACCTTTTATAAGCTCAATTTGCTTCACTTCTTTCCCATGTCATAGATGATAAACCTGGTAGAGGAGAACCTCGGAGGCAACAACATGCATAATTGGCATGTACTACTCTCTTCTTGTTTTTAAAAAGTACAATATTTTCTATTCATTTGTAAATATGACTGTGGTTTCTAGTTATTTATAATCATTACCCTTTCAAACGGTTTTCCTTTTCTTGGCTCATTCCAGAATATCATCGCAATTGTGAGTGGTAAGAGATATAGGCTTGTTCTTCCTGGGTGTCCAAAAGTCATGTTAAAGGAAAATGATAAGATTGGTAATTTATCTTATTTCTTACTTCATCATATTTTCGCCTTCCTTGGGTCCAAAAAAGTCGTGGCTACTGTAATGGCCTAATTCTGTAAGCTCGAGATGGCTCAGAAATAGCTTTTACACCAATGTTCCCTTCACAAAAACTAATGTAAAGTAAGAGATAACACAAGTGATTTTGCATGGAAAACCTCTAAATAGGTAAAAAATCATGATCTCAGGTTGAGGATTTAATTAATATGAACTTTTATTCCATGAGGCTGAAATCTTATTACAAGTGATTTCTCGAACTAGAAATACTTGATATTGTAAATAAGAATTTTGGCATTTCAAAATCTAGAAAATATGCTTTTCTTGGTGATTTCGTGTATATTTTTCTGGTTTCTGTCTCTTCTGGAACTTTTCCCTTATATAGCCTTGTCCGTAATTCGTTATCATACTGAAGCACGTTCTCCGAATAATATGGTACGTGAGGGTTGACTGAATAGCTGTTAAGTTCAAGAGAGACAGGTGTTTTTAACTTGCTCATGCTTTTTTATTGTGCTCAACCCACGTTCATCATCAGTTCATAGTGTAGGTGTTAATGCTGACTGTTTATGTCTTGTGTAAAAGGAGTGGGTCAGATATGGAGGTAGTTCGAATTAGAAATAGTTCGAATTAGGTTAGATCAAGGGAGAAATCTTTATAATTTCCCCCTCACAACTGAAGTCTCGAGTGGCTTAGGGTGAGAAAGAATCTGTGATGCTGGGTTGTTGGAAGTTGAAAAAAAATTATGTATTAATATTGATTTAACTGGCATGGAAAATGGGTATTTTTTTATGTGATGGGATGTACCTGTATTGAATGAAGTTGGTAGTATTGATGTACACAATACTTAGGGTTCTGTGAGTGGCTCTGTATTGAATGATAACTGCTTTGGAAATGTACATGCGCATTAAAAATGAGAGTTATAAAAATAGTACATGTACCGAGGATTCAGGCAAAGTATGTTGCTTGTTAACAAATTATCTGGAAGTCTGGATTGACAATGGTGAAGACCTGGAGAATGGTTTATGATGAGAGAGTTTATGCGGAGTTGTACAAATTTAAGTCAAGATATTTTGGTGACTAATCATTGGAGATGCCCACCACCATTCTCGTTCAACCGACGTATTAGGGTATGTTAGAAGAATAAGCGACTGAAGCTGAAGAAAATTTTTACTGTATGTGAAGATTTTATTACGTTGTCTTAACATGCGAGCCACGTTGGAGGTGTCTCCGTATCCTTGCGTAGGATAAGGTTGAGAAGACAGATGTGGGGGCCGGTGTAATAACGGGGGAGTTTCGCTGGTTTCTTGCGTAGGATAGGATTTTGAGGTCGGGTCTTTTTCATCTCCACGAACTCTTTGATGGTGGTGGCTATAGAGGAGGCAACGGTAGTAGTGAGGAAGGGAGACGGAGATTGGAAGTCTACTTCTACACCATCAACGTTTCTTGGCACTAAGAAGACCTTCTGTTTGAAGAGTTGATTCAAGCACTATCTCTTTCTGCTTTCATATCCAGACTTCCTCCAAACCCAGTTTCTGGTTAAAATAACATGGTATGAAGGTAGGAGGACGTCTGGTGATTTCTAATACTTATTTTACTTTAGAATATTTATAGAGTGAAACATCACTAAAGTCAGATAAACTGAAGGGTTAATTACTTTGGAGTAACTGAAAGACTTACTATCTGTAGAGTACTCGAAAAATTGTTATCTGTAAAGTAACTGAAAGGCTTGTTATCTATAAAGTACTTGTAATTTATATTTGAGCTTATTAAAAAATGGTTATTCAAACTTTACATTAATATATAGAATAACTCTTGTGGCTAAAATCGAGTTAAGAGTAATTTGAAGATTTATGAAAAGAGGATCGAATGCAATAAGATTGGACCTACAAAGTATTTAATGGTACTCGAGCTATAAATATGTGTTTATAACATAAAAGATATATAAGAATTTGTTTTCGAACTGAATAACTTTGAATTATTAGGAAAGAAAACTGTAGAAGATTTAAAATATGCAGGAATTGGAATTCGAGCTCAGGGAGGTCTCTTTGAAATACTAGATTTGGAAAAAATAAGTTTGAGATGGTGTAGGCCGAATTAAATAAGGTCGATATGGATAGATAGGTACAAATAATTTCTACTCAGGATACTAGGATTTTATGTTGTAAAATAATAGAATATTAATATGAATTGTGGGAGATTTGAAGTAATCGAGAAAACTGTATAAAATAAGGGGAAATGAGTATAGATTGGAGGAAGACATCGAAGATGGTATGGACTCGATCTGAGAGAATTTATTATGCCGCTAAGGGACGATTGAAGATTAAGATAGCTAACTGTGAGAGTAAATCTTTGGCTTGCTAGATTATGATGCTTACTTGCCAGTGACCGAGTATCAGTTTGAAGGTTTAGATTGGAAGGGTAGGAAACTTTAGTTAAGACGTCGCTTCTTCAAGGAGCTATTCTAGGAAGCGATTGTGGAGCCTTCATCTTGAAAAGAGGTTGTGAGATTAATTGTTGAAGAGGATATTGAGTTTGAAGATATAAGGATTACTGGAGGACAACTGATTAGGTGTGGCTCCCTAGGACATCTGGGATGTTTTAGGTGTAATTATCTGTGAGGTAGTGAATTGTATGATGTCTAATAACTATTAGGGAAATCTAATTAGAATGATGTTTGAATCAATCCTTTTTTGTTGCAAATGCTGTTGTGACTATTTTGAATAAAGAATTTAAATTTTTTTTAAATGCTTAGAGCTTTGGAAATGACGTCATCACTTCTATAAGTAGTAGAAGCTAGAATAGAAAAAAAGGTAGCTTTGTTTTTTGTCTCATATGTTATTGCAGAGAAAGTTCTATTGTATGTAAGTGTTGAGTCATCATGAGTATGGGGAGGTCAAAGGAAGATTTGGGTAATAGAGATGAAAATTTAATTAAATAGAGGGTAGGGGGAATGATGGGAAGATGTTTTCACCGAAAAGGTACAAAGCGTCTGATATTAATTGTAGAAGGGATGCCTCGGTTCAAAAACTAAGGGCGGCTAGTCCGAGTCCAAATAACTGCATGTAGTTAGATAGAAAGACTATAAATAATGTTTCATCTCCTTCATTAAAACGTTTATTGACTTTTGAAAAATTAAAAAACTGAGAAAAAGGAAAGAAAAAAATGGCTGAGATTCTTATGAGAGATTAGACCAGAGTGATCCACAATCAAGTAGAGAGAAGGTTGTGGAGGCTGAGTCACGAAGGTGGTTATATTGCAGCGCTGTGAAGGAAAGATTTGGCGCTGCGTCATATTCATTTTCAAAAGTTGAAGGTTAGTAGAATGTTTTTGTGATACTGTTGATGTGAATTTTGTGAAAGTTTTTTGTGCTTTCAAATTTTAAAATATTACTATTTATAGTAACCTATAAAAATCTGTTTAATATATGTGTATAAAAGATATGTGAATAATATACGTATATGTATGATGTATGTATAAAAGATAATAATAGAATACCTGGACCTATATGTAGGTCTTGCGGGAGGAGTATTTCTATAGAATCAAGCCTCACCTTAGATTTGTAGTTGAGATGGGGACTTCCCCCTGATGGAGGCATCGACCTCTGGTCGTTTGGCTAAATCTGATAATATAGAATCTGATAGGGAGGATGAAATAAGAGTGGTTTAATTTCCAGATTTTCCTAGACAATTGATTTCATATCCCCCGAACTTCAATGTGTTCAGAGAGATTTGTAAATCCAAGGCTCTTTGTAGAACATGCTGGTAGGCAGTTTCGAAGTTGTATAGTAGGATCTGGGGAGGAGCATTTCTTTATGTTGGCTAATTTAGAGAAGAAGAAGTCATAAAGGGGTTTAGATGAATCGATCTCCTTGGAGGTGGAGAGGGGGATATCTCCTAAAGATGTGTTACAGTTTTATGGAATGAAGAATTATTCTGCAAGTGGAGGGGCGTACTTCTTTGTGAGCTTTTCTCGACCTCGTTTCTTAAATCTGATTTCAACAGGTTGAATGTGGAATGATACTGTCATCTAGGTGAAAGGTGATTGCCTTCAAAGAGATGATTTAGAACCCATATAACTTCTGTATAGAACTGTAAAGAAAAGTAAGTGTAATAACGCATAGTATGGAACTGCTGAAATCAAATATTGCTCTATTATTGATAATGTGTTGTTGTTTGAGAGGTCCTTCATCGAAGGTGAAGAAGAAGAAGTCCCTACTAGATATTGTTGCTCAAGAAGGGGTTGAGCTCGAGGTGGTGTTGAAAGACCTCGGTATAAATAAAAATAAATGTGCTAATTGCAGGTCTGAGATAGTTCAAATGTCTCATGCAACGAGACTTATGACGGGTATTGGCGGCAAAAAGATGAGGGGAGTTGATGGAGAGAGATTAGTGGCTTTGTTGAAGGCTTCTGTAGTAGATTTTGTAAACGTACCAGAGTCTACCACATCGAGCAAACTAGCTCGGGCGTTTATGAAGAAGAAGATGTTGAAGCTTGGCTCGGCCTCTGGTACTATGGGGATTAGTAAGGTTGACGGAGAGGCAAAGAAGAGAAGGGTAGATCCTTCTTTTGAACTAGTTTGGGTGAAGGCCACAGATAATCGACCTGGTATGAAAGATGAGTTGAAAGCTGCAGAGGATAGGGTAAGGCTTGCAGCTAACAAAGGTGTGGAGGAGATGAGAAAAGTAGTAAGTTAAATGATTTGAGTTTACTCTGAATTCTCTATAGTGACATATCTCCAAAAATGTGCTTGATTTGTTTTTGTTTTTTTTAGGCTTCTCATTTGATGAAGGGGATCTGCCTCGGGATGGAGGAGGAGAAAGTCGAGTCAAAAGTGGGAAGGCAGAACTCGAGAAGGAGGTAGCTCGTTTGAAATCCGACTTGGATCATGAGGGGGAGTGACTGGTTTCTGTAAAGGCTCTATAAGAGGTGAAGATTTACGAGGTGACAGTAGAAACGGGGAAAAATCTGGAAGAGGTAGTAGTCTAGCGAGATAGACTTGGGCGCCACCTTCTGAAAATAGGGTACTCAAAAACTAAGGTAAATGACATTATGGAGGATACCTATTGTAGTAGCCTACTCACAGCCTTCTAGTTCTAGTCGAACACTCGAAGGCTACATTGAAGCCTACATGAACACCTCAAAGTCCATTCAATCCGTAAACAATCCTTCCAAGACTACACGAAGATGAAGCCCCGAAGACGAAGCCTTGACTATGAACAAGCCTCGAAGATGAAGACAGATCCGTCAGCACATGAACTCCATATCAGCATCAGAAATACTTTGACCATATTCATACTTGGTCAAAGGGAGACATGTCAGACAGCCAGCTCACTAGACAAGAACGACAACGTTATTGGTCCTGACAAATACAGTGACAGAACCAACAACGGCTAAAGTGCTAGAGTACAATGCCAGATCCGACATTTACAGCGTCAACACCAACTCTGGGATACCCTGCTGATACCCGGAGGATACACATGTAGTTTGACCTCCTATGGTGACTCAACCCTTCCTGTGTTCTATCAAGAGGAGGGTGGGGGAACCATAGAGAGGTTACGAAATCTCTCCCCTAAACTCTCGCAGTTTACCTTTGATCACCCTGTAAATCACCCAGTACTCGAACCTTCGACTACTCGACAGTAATATCAAATCTCTTAAAAATCCTCATCGGAGGTCGTGAAGTGTCCCATTCTAGGCCTCCACACAACTATATTGTCAGTAGGTTATTCATATTATTGATTGTGTGCTTGAAGCCCTTTGATAGAAGATAAACCTCGTGGTGTAAGAGCCAACTTCTCCTCCTTGCGAAGTTAGGCCCCTACATTTGGCGCCGTTTGTGCTTTCCCACCCAATCAATTTCCCCCTGCCTCGTACTTTCTTTTTGCAATTCCTGCAAACTACTTCCAAATGGCCCTAACCCTCTGCTCAACTTCTACCCATGCCGGCAACTCCGCCGATGGAGTGATTGCTCAGCAAGCCCTTCTTACTCAGCAATTTGCTAAGGCCAAAGAGCCCCACCGAACGTAATTGCGCATGGAGAGCGAAGAACACCGGTAAGAGTTTGAAGCCGAGCGGCATCGCCGTTAGGATAACGCCGACTGAAAAAACTGCGCCATCGATGATTTGCGCAACACAGTCCGTGAGTTACAGCGACTACAGCCTCTAGAAGCTCCTCCACTATCCCAAGCACCCGCCCCATGGCGTACCTATGCTCGTGACCGATTGGGTCCCCGACAGTATCTCCAAGTACCCCCCGTCCATCTTGGTGCCTAGGGTGTTCCCCCTACTGTCCCCCCTACTAGCTCCATCCACCCTGGCATCCACCCCACAGAGGATTATTCTGACACCACCCTTCGCTCCTCCAAACACCGCCCTGCACGAGAACGTATCGGGGAGCACAACGCCAAACATATGCCGAGCACTCGGCCACATCAACCTCGAACCCATCGATCCCCCTTCATCCTGCCTACTGTGCACAGCAGGACCTCGACTATAAAATCTACCCTATCATCTGCGTCAGCGCGAGCCCAATACTAAACTCATGGAATCGGTTGAATAACCCCCTTCGTCCCATGATCCTCGCTATCGAGGTACCTCCAAATTTCTGAGCCCCAAAAAATCAGTAAATATCGCAACACCTATCCTCAATCCCCTATTCTAGAATTTTAAAATGCTCTAAGCCTTTACTCCACGGCTGACCACCTGATGTGCAATTTTCCCCCACCAGCCTCACGGATTGCCCTCTTCATTAGTATCATAACCTTCCTAATGGCTCGATTCGAAGCTTTGAGCAATTATCCAGCCTCTTCATAGCCCAGTTTGCCTTCAACAAGGACAGCGAGGTCAGGGTCAATGCCCTCTTCAATTTTAGAAAATCTCCTAGTGAAATCTTTAAGGCCTTCACCAAGAGGTTCCTCGACGAGTAACACAAAGTTGAAATCCTCGACTGCTTGAACGCCAAACTCGCGTATTCGAACGCTTTTCCAGATAACAGCCGTGTCACAGAGTACATGGTCCTCCACAAATCATGAACCCTCGATGAGATGCTCTCAAAAATCAATGGCTATAACAACCTTGAGCACCTCCGTGAATCAAATAAATAGGTGCAGCCTTTGACCACCAACCCAATTAAAACTCGACAAGGCCCACCCTCTACTCCTACACCCCTGATTGTTCCCATCTCACAGGAAACTAAGAGCCGCAAACGTCCCCACTCTGATAACACTGTCGACAGTCACAAAAAATGACCTAAGCCAGTCCTACCCAGACTTACTGCCTCTCTCAGCACCCTTCTACCACAGATATAGGCAAACCTCATATGGCGTACCCCTTTCCCCATCAAAGTAAAAAAAGGCGAGCCTTTCTGCGCTAACCATAAGTGCAATTATCATCATACTAATAAATGTTTTGCCCTACAACGTTCTCATGAGATAATCCTCCAGACGGGTCATCTACATTAGTATGTTGCTGACCTTCCTGGTTACCTCGATGGGTCATACCTCAAACCTCAACTTGCTGCTGCTGACCCAGCCAAAGTTCACATCTATCAAGTTCATTTCATCGAAGTAAATAATATCGAAAGGGGCCATTCCAAGAGTAGGCGCAAGCGTGTCAAAGAATGTTGTAAACACACTTACCGGGGGAAACAGCTCGCCCTCCTGCCAGAATCAAGTCATTGTCCTTGACCCAAGGGAATCTCATTCATCGACTACGATACATTGCATGTTCGTTTTCCCCATTCAGACCCTTTAGTCATTATGATTAAGGTTGATCACCTCGTCCTCCACACCATGCTCATCGATATTGGGAGTGCAGCCGATGTACTTTTCCTTCAAACCGTCCAAGCCATAAAAAAAATAAACCTCATCACTGCCGCCTATGTCGAACTGAAAGGTTTTAATGGGGCTACCGCAGTTGCCATTAGTCGAATCAGCCTTCCTATTCCTACTAGCCCAGTTACACTTTAAGCAAACTTTCTTGTCATCGATAAGAAATTAGGGTATCTAAGAATCCTTGGGCGCAACTGGCTCCATGCCATGCGCGCCATACCTTTGACTTATCACCAGAGCCTTCGTTTTACTACTCCCTATGGTACGTGGAACTTGAAAGGCTCCTAACGCTTCACCCGCTTATGTGAGCATCCAGAGATCGATCAAACTTGGAAACTCGTCAGACTACCATAACAATCACTATCTCTCTCTATCCCCATACCTTCGACATCTGCCATCTCGCCCATCAAACTCACTGACTTCCTACAAATAAACAAAGACGTCTTCGCATGGACATTTCAGGAGATGCCTGATGTCGACCCCAATTTGGCATGCTACTACCTCGACCTCATCCTCCATTCCATAACAGTAAAACAGAAGAAGCATACATTGGCTCCACAACTTCAAGAAGCAGTAAACCTCAAAGTTGACAAACTCATAGCCGCGGGTTTCATCAGAGAACTCAAGTATGCTGACTGGATATCCAACATTGTTGCAGTTCCTAAATAGAATGGGAAGATCATAATTTGCACCGACTTTATAGACCACAACAAACACACACTAAAGGACAGCTTCCCCCACCCAGTTACTTCAGTACTCCTCGATGCTAGTGCTGGACACGGGCACCTATCAATGATGGACGCAGCTTTAGGCTACAATCATGTACCCCTCCTCCCCGAGGATCAACTTAAAACCTCTTTTATCACTGAACAAGGTCCTTACTATTTTAATGTCATGCCCTTCTACCTTAAAAATGCGGGTGCCACCTACCAACGCCTTATTTCAACCATATTTAAGCCCTTGCTTGGCAAGTCGGTCGAAGTTTACATCGGCGATAGTTTATGCAAAAACCTTCAAAAATAGACCCACATCAAGGACCTAACTGAAGTTTTTTCGATACTTCGAACATACAAGCAGTAAACAAGGTATCGAGATCGACCCTAGCCATATCCGAGCCCTCATCGACATACCTTTGCCCCGAACCATAAAAGATGTCCAAAATGTGGTTGGAAAAATAGCGGTCGTCAACTATTTCATTTCCAAATCCTCAGACCGTTGTGCTTGGCTCTTTTCTCTCTTACGCGATCAAGGCACCCACAAGGCTAAAATGAAAAACAACCCTGAGATCAATAGGAGACCCGACTGCGAATAGGTCTTCCATGAACTTAAAACATATCTTGGTAAACAGCCCATCATCAGCACTCCTGTCGAAGGCAAATGCTTTCTTTTTACCACGCAGTCACTGACACTTCTATCAGCTCAGTCCTCTTTCGACTTGAATCCAAAATTGAAAAACCTATATATTTTATCAACAAAACTCTAACACCTACAAAAAATTGATACGCGAAACTTGAACGTTTGCCCCACACCCTCGTCTACACTTCCCGAAAACTCAAACCATATTTTAAAGCTCACCCTATCCGTGTTATAACAAATTATCCCCTTCGAGAAGTTCTTAACAAGAAAAAAAATCGATACGAGTACAACAGCGGTCCGTTTATCTGGGGGAACTCGATATCACATTTGAGAAGCACGTATCCTAAAAAGGAAAAGCAGTTGCCGATTTCCTTGCTGAGATCCTGGTCAAAGATGTCGACTGGGAAGAACACGAAGATGACCTACCAGAAGACCAGCCTAAACCAGCAGACCCATGGAACCCCAGCATAGGCTGGCGCCTCTTCACGAATGGATCTACTGGACCTAACGGGTCAGGAATCGATATCGTCCTGGTCACACCCACAAATGATCAAATTGAGAAGGCAGTCAAGTTAAACTTCTAATGCTCCATCAAAAATGCTGAGTATGAAGCATTGATCCATGACCTCGACCTTGAACTCAACCTCAGTATCCCTAAACTTACAGTTTTCATAGATTCCCAACTCATTCAGAGACAATATAACGGTGAAAATCAAGCCAGTGGTCGCATGGCTAAATATACTGCCCTCGTCCGCCAGTGCATGGACCCCTTTAATTACCCGCGAGGCAAAAATAGACATGCAAATGCCCTCGCCTACATAAAAGCTATGTTAGGCCAATTCGAATCCCGAACTCTCCATATATAATTACTCGAATGCCCATGTATCGACTAGATGGAAGTCAATACCATCAATACAAGAGGTGAGAGTCTTGATCCTGGCGACTGGTGAACACCATTCTTCGATTACTTTAACAATGCAATCCTCCCAGATGATCCCAAAGCTAAAAGATCATTATTAGAAAACTATCGCAGATACACCATCCTTAAAGGCAAGTTATATCGCAAATCCCTAAATTGCGTCCTTCTTCGATGTATTTCTCAAAACGATGCTTCTTCAATTCTTTCTAAACTCCATGAAGGTACCTGCGGTGCTCATTCTGCTGGTCGATTTATGGCCCTTCGAGCTGTCTCCTAAGGATTATTTTGGCCCAATATGATGAAACAGGCCGAAGATTATACCAAACACTGTGACAAATGCCAACGACATGCCCATAACATCCACAACCCCTCGCAAGACTTCAACTGTAGCCAAGTCCCTTGGCCATTCAAATGATGGGTTATCGACCTTATGGGACCTTTTCCTAAAGCTTCAGGTAGCCGAGAGAATATCCTTGTTGCAACAGATTACTTTACCAAATAGTTCAAAGCCGTACCGTTGTGTCGAACCAGAGAAGAAGAAGTCATCAAATTTCTATGTGAAAACATCATTACACGCTTCGGCTGCCCTCATATAATTTGTTGTGACAATGATCCACAATTCGTCGGGAACAAAGTCAAAAATTTCCTCAAGAAGTACAAAATCATCCTCTCACCCTCAACACCTTACTACCCCCAAGGGAATGGTCAGGTCGAAGCAATCAATAAAACCATAGTCGACAGTCTCAAGAAGCGTGCCGATGCAAATAAAGGATGATGGGTTCAAGAATTGCAGCATGTCCTTTGGGCCTATCGAGCAGCACCAAGAAAAGCAACGGGCTGCACCCCTTTTCTCCTAGCCTACGGTAATGACGCAGTGCTCCCTACTCAATTCGAAGCACCCACACGAAATCGCAGCCTCCCAGACGAAGATAATGAGTGTGAACTCAGGTGTAATATGTTATGGATCGACGAAACAAGAGACCGAGCCATCATAAACCTTGGCCATTACCATATATCCCTCTAGAAGTCATATAACAAGTGAGTTCGACCATGAATTTTTAACATTGGAGATTTTGTACTTCGACGTGTCATATAGTCCTCGAAGCCTCGAAATGTCGGCAAGCTAGCTGAATCTACGAAAGAACCTTTTGTTGTTTATGATAAAACTGACAAGGGTTTATATTACCTGAAGACAGAAGACGATAAGCCTCTTCCAAATCCATGGAATACAATGCCGTTAGTATCATACAACAGGCTACGACCCTCACCATGTTCTACTGATGCAAATACATTATGATCAATGAACATCATTTTCCTCTGAACTTCACCTCCTATTTTCCAATAAATTTCTTGGTTTACCCTAAGTATCATGTCAACCCTTTGACCCGACCGATACTTAGGAGTGACCTTGAAATTTTTCAAGCCTCCAATATTCGAGCAAACTCGGGGGGTACGAATGGTCGAGAGACCGGACCATAAAAAATGCATTGGGGGCAAACATGTTCTACTTCGATCAGGCTCAGGCCTTCGAAGTCCAGTGAATTTCTAAGTTTACCCTAAGTATCATGTCAACCCTTTGACCTGAATGATACTTGAGGGTGACCTTGAAATTTGTCAAGTCTCTAATATTCTAGCAAACTCAGGGAGTATAAATGGTCAAGAGACCGGAGCCTCGAGAATGCATTTGGGGCGAGCACGTTCAACTTTAATTAGGCTTAGGCCTTCAAAGTTTAGCAAATTTCTTGGCTTACCCTAAGTATCATGTCAACCCTTTGACCCGACTGATACTTGGGGGCGACCATGAAAATTTTCAAGTCTACAATATTTGAACAAATTCGGGGTGCACGAATGGTTGAGAGACCGGATCCTCATGAATGCATTGGGGGCGAACACGTTCTACTTCGATCAGACTCAGGCCTTCGAAGTCCAGTAAATTTCCTGGTTTACTCTAAGTATCATGTCAACCCTTCGACCCGACTGATACTTGGTGGCAACCTTAAAAATTTTCAAGTCTCCAATAATCAAGCAATCTCGGGGGATACGAATGGTTGAGAGACCGGACCCTCGAGAATGCATTGGGGGAGAACACGTTCTACTTCGATCAGGCTCAGGCCTTCGAAGTCCAGTGAATTTCTTGATTTACCTTAGTATCATGTCAACCTTTCGACCCGACTGATACTTGGGGGTGACCTTAAAACTTTTCAAGTCTCAAATATTCGAGCAAACTAGAATGCATTAGGGGAAAACACATTCTACATTGACCAAGCTCAGGCCTTCGAAGTCCAGTAAAAATTTTGGTCTTACCCAAGTGTCACATTCATCTCTTGACTGATACTCAGGGAACCATCTCAAAGCTTTTCAAGGTTTGATAATTCTACAAGCATTTTGCACTTACAGCATATGAAGATACAAGAAGATAAGAATATCAGCAACTCTACTACATTCAAGAAGCTTTAGTACATTATATATCAGAGAATCAAGTTTAACACAGATCAATTCAAACCAAGTTCAAAACATACATCAGGATTCTAGCACAGTAATTAAGTACAAATCAATCTCATCACAAGCCAGTTTTTGTACAGCTTTCATCAGCAATTCAAAACAATCACAAGTTCACAACTCAAGCACGAATCAAGCTCAACATTGTTCAAATATTACAACACAACAGAAAGATCATAAAAGCAGTTTGGCACACCAAATACAATACCTCATATCGGAGTGGCTATACCATCACCTCCTGGAGTTTCCCAACTGCCCCAGTATCTTTAGCAGAAGGGTTTGACCCAGCAGCACCCATGACCCCTTCGATCACAGCATCAGCAGCAACTATGTCTACCACAGGAGTTTCCGTGCCATCTCCCTCTCTTACACCCACACCAGCAACATCTACTTCTACCCCATCTGTCAGAACAGTATCGTCAGTAACAGGATCATGGGTTCTGGGCAGGCATTTTAAAGTTTTAGGATCATACCCCAAATCTTCTATGAACTCCTTGAACCTGACATTAGTCTCACATTCATCATCGAACTGCCCTTGGAAGGTCTCCTTCTATTATGCAATAACTCTTTCCTTCTGAGCCAGTTTTACCTTCAGAACTTGCGTATGGTGGTACCATTGCGCTTTGAGCCTCATCTCGTATTCATCTCTGATAGCCCCCTGATCTCGCTTCAAAATGTTAATCTCAAAAATCAGCGGCCTCAGTCCCTCGAGCGAGCTTTAGATTTTGAAGTGCCTATTTCAATTGCTAGTTTGTTATCTTTTGGGCCTTGTTGAAAGCCTGCACCAAAGCATCTGTCTGCTAGAATATTCGAGCCACTAGTATTTCTCGAATCATGGTGCACTTAAGAAAATTTCAGAATTTTACAAAAAATAAACAGTTATCTGATACATACTCTTCTTCAACTGCCTCGCAGCTTTATCTAGATCAGTGCCACAGAGTGTCACCATCGAAGTAACCGTACCTCGAGCATGCCCATCCAGTTCGGATGCAGTTAGGTCTTCGTCCATATCCTCTGCATCATCCTCCCCCAGACCTCTACGCCTCTTCCGCTGAGGTCCTTTGGGCTGCTATACCCTTGGAGATTAGGGGAAGACCTTCCCCTTCCCTTTATCTGCCTATGTCGACGCCTGCTTCGATGCCTATCTTGTGAGATCATGGGCTACCTTGTGCACCGGTCCTGTCTGTTTCCGCACCTGCGGCCCCTTGGGAACATAACCTACCTTCCTCGCTAACTTCACCTTCTCCATTCCTTCGCCTCCCCTCTTTTTTGATGGCTTCGGCGTAACAGGTACGTTTCAAAGCAGGGAATTTGTCCTCTTCTGCCTTTTCCTCTTAATACCCAGTTTCTTGAAAATAAAGTTCACCCACTCCTCGTTCGGGTTGATCAATGCGTCAATATAATCCCTCGAATTTGTCCAAGTCCAGCTACAAGAATCTGCCAAGAAAACATAAAACATACTTATTAGTTTACTAGATCAATACGTCAAAAAACCTTCGACAAACAACTTACTTGGATTATAAACCTTATGCTGTAACTTATAAGAATCCTCTCCTTTGATATTCTCATAGTTACCCCATACTACAACCAAGTCTTTATCCCACCCTCGACCCATCGAGCAAAGATCAAACAGCCAGGGCTTATCTGCGTGACACTGGATATGTTAAGTGCTCGCCTTCTGATTGGCTTTCTTTGAGTAGAACGAGACTATATCATACAACTCAATTAAGCTCTTCCCCTAACCTCGAAGTTTTACATTCATACCCTCAATTACCTTCATCATTTCATAAAAATTCCCATTCATCTGGCACGAGGCCATTTCCCAAAAGTTCAGTACCTCCTTTACCAGCCTTCGGAGGGTTAGTGGCATTCCTAGCATAATTTGGCCTCTATATGCCATAATACCCTCTTAAGGTTTCGACTGGAAGGTGTATCCTGACCCCGTAGCATATAATATCACCCCTGCCTTCGACAGCTCAAATTTGGCCATAAATCGATCTGAAGGCTAAGCACTACCTTTACGTCCCTCACCCTCTCTCCTCCTCCCATCACTTCTTCATCCCTCTCCTCGGTTACTTGTGTCTTACGACGTTTACTACTTGAATCCCCAGTTTCGGGAACCACCATCTCTAATGGGACATCTTTTGCAATATTTAATTCTTCTTCGTCTATTAGCCTCAGTCTCGAAGATCGATGGGTACATATCTTATCCTACAAAAGAAGAGGCACGTAATAAGATTAATATATTCAACTATTACGTGTCAATAACTTATTTTTACCTACCTTCTCCAACCTATATTATTATAGTTGAATATTCGACTTTAATCCCTGTTATACCATCAATACCCTCAGAATCCCAAAAGGCTAGACTCGCAGATACATGGTTTCCTTCCGTCCTGGGTCATATAATCACAACTATAAACCCCAGCAGCCTCTACCCTAATATGTACTCCATATACAAAAATAGAAGACGAAGAAACAAGAAAGAAGTAAGATGGCATACATGTTTGAGCAGAGTATCTTTCCTTCCTTTCAGCATTTCAGACGATCCCACAACAATTACCAAGCTCTATGGAGCAATGGCGTACGTCCTCTTTCACTTAGTCTCTAGTTTATCTATAAGAGGGTAATCGGGAATGGTAACTATGCTCTTACCACTATATATACCTCCTCGGAATACAAAAACCACCTCAATTTCCAAAACCGCTATCATTACCTCTACCCTTACTTTTCGGTTTAGATGTATTTTATCGAATTTACCCTGTATTAGCCCATGCGCGCGTATCACGTGCACATTCACACAATTTTATATACATAAAACAACTCGAACCTTATGATCCCCACTCGAAGCTGTCAAATCATATCCTTGCATCAACTCAACTTTTTTCATAATCCAAGGAAACATCATGATGCCTGCAGGACACTCTGCCCTAGGCTTCGTACAGTTTCAGACATGCCAGCTATTTAGACTGTCAATTATTGCCAATCGAAGCCAATCAACCATCAAAATACTTTCCTCTCATCCTCGAATGATCGTTTACATCACCTATCAAATATTTACCCTCATATATCTTGATATTCGAATTCAAAACATGACAATTATGCGTGTCTCGAGCAAACTGTTTTCACGCCTAAATTACATTCAAGTATTATATTTGTCCTACTTACATAAAGATAATTCAGTATCTCACCTCGATAGTCATCTCATAAATTGTCAAGTTCATTTGGGCAGACGCCCGTACACCAAAATGCAGAAGAAAATAATCAACAATCAAAAAAAAAATTATAAACACTTCTACCATCATATTTTACCACAATAAAGCAGCCCATATTTACAGACGGGACAGTTCTTCGAAGACTCAACCTCGGCATCTTCCTTGTCCACCACCTCCTCAGCCAAAGACTCCAGGAAGGCCAATCGGTCATCATGAAATGGGCCCATTATTTGTAGTACCCTCCACCAGTACGCATAGGGCATCCCACTAATGGGGTCCCTTGGCTCCACTTCAAAAAAATCTGGCATAACCCAATCAAGGCCTCGATCGCCAAAATACATCTGCTTCAATTCGAGTGTCATCTCCCGTATACGAAGAACCCTTGCCACCACCCAGTTTTGGTACATGGTGTTAGGAGCATTTATGTTGCTTTAGGACGAAGACGCAGATATTTTGCTCAGAGAAAAAGGAACAGATGTGTGAAGTTCTCCTAAAAACACCCTACTTATACCTGAGAGAAGGTACATTTAAACCCTCCTTAATCATAACCGCATTTATCATAGTCTTTAAACGTTTCACACGGAATATCAACAGTCAAACCTTTTCAACTTCCCAGACTCAGCCGTTTAATCAGCATGCGCACCTTACACCTATTCCCAAGGTTTTACAGTCAACACATCTGCAGCTTCGAACCCTCGACTCCTATGCCTCCGCCCACAACTCTTTCAATACATGCATCGAACTTTGAGATTTTAGAGTCCATTACTCATTCCAGGTTGAATATTAACCAATGTTTACAATATCTACATGTCATGTCAAAGCACTTTTACCCATGAAGATAGCCATTTCTACTATTTACCCTTCGAAGTTGGATGTTCGATTCTGCGTCTACAATCTATTCGCCTGCCATATTTACCAGATACTAAAGTACACAATTTCAGTGAAGTGTTGTTTTCATTCCATTACGTCGATTAGATAAAAGAGGACACTAAGGAAGAAGAGGAAAATTTGCAGACATCAACTAAAACAGAAACCTTCAAATACAGCAATACAAAAAATAACAAAACCTATCACCACCACCACCCTTCCACCACCTTATGAAGAACCCACCCTATTTTCAGACGAGCCAGATCATCCTGTCGAGCTCTGCCCCTCCACCAACTAATTATCTTCTTGAACTAGACGTTTGGCTAAGCCCAACAAGAGGAGGTAACATTCTTCAGCAGCTATGAACCTCCACTGTAACATTCCCCACAAGTACGAATAGGAGTACCCGTCGATTAACTCCCTAGGCTCGACCTCCACCAGGTCCAGCACAAGCTCCTTGCCCCCAAAGAACTTCAGCTTCAGTTCAGCCATTTTCTGTCCTACGCGACGGTATCTAACGAAACCCATCGTTCTCTGGTAGCGTGTGTTGGAAGTGGTATCCATTTTGTTTTCGCAGAAAATGGATAAAGAAAGTGAAGACGAAGAGAATACAGTGGTACCCCTCAAAAGCCCTATTTATAGTTTCATTAACAACATTTATTACTCTGCAAGTACCACAACTTTGTAATTACCCTCCTTTATTACCTTCCCCAGAAATCAAATATACCTTAGTCATCCGTTCGACTTCCAACAACAAACAGTTTTTCCCAGCCAATGCCTCTACACCTATTTCTGAGACCCTTGCTAAGAGGGGGCGAATGTACCAGCTTACTCGTAGCCTTTTAGCTCCAGCCGAACACTCAAAGGCTACATCGAAGCCTAGGTAAACACATAAAAGCCAATTTAATCCGTAAACAAGCCTTCCAAGGCTACATGAAGATGAAGCCCTGAAGACAAAGCCTCGACTATAAGCAAGTCTCGAAGATTAAGACAGATCCCTCAGCATACAAACTCCACATCAGCATTTGAAATTCTTCGACCATATTCATTATAGACGCACGCTCCCACTATTAACGAAGTAATAGGTCGTTTAAGCGAGCAAGCTCTGTCAACGACCACAACCTCACCTCATTCGAGTAGCTAAATGACAGGTCGACTGACGAGCAAGCTCGTCGGTTGCCCAACACTCGATGCACAGAGACTGCAACGAAGCCACTCTTCAAATATCCCCAAAAGCCGAGCAAATGCCAGCGACTAAAAGATGGTAACAATGAGCACCCAATCCCACGACCCTGAAAGGATAGCCTAGGAAATTCCCAGGGCACGCGAGCACGGATTCTCCTAGGTCAAACCCTTCCTATAAATAGTGGGGAATGGATTAACCAAAGAGATTTTCTTCTTCTTCCTTCTTTAAATAGACTACTCTTCCTTAACGATCTCGAACGCAACCAGAGAGACAGAGAGGAACCCGGAGAGAGTTGAGCGGTGCCCTTCTCCGTTTCAGTATCAAGCCCGACCCATCGAAGGATTATTGTTGTCCCCTAATAAAACAAGGAGACGGCAATTGGCACCATCTGCGTTCCCCACCAAAGCATCTTCCGAGAACCAATAGTAGTTTCCACCTGCAATTAGTCCCAGGAACAAGCCATGGCCGAGATAAGAGTGGCGCTGGTGCAGCAATAAGGCCAGATGTCCACAAAAGATGACCAAATACGACAGCTCCAACTCGTCAACGATACTCTACGTGACACCCTCTATGCTAATACTCATCTGCCATAAGGCGGTCCGATGGCCTCCATGTCAGTAAGCGAGTCGTCCCCGTACGAACCAGCTCATAGGGATGGAGAAAATCTTAACCCTATAGTTGGAACCTTAGTAACGCCCGTTCACCAAACCCACGCACCACCTCGAGGACCAGCTATGCCTCCACACACCATGATTCGCCATGGCACGGGCCTACAATAGCATCGACCGGCTTGCCAGCTCAACCATAACAACCCACACCCACCCGGTCGATATGCTCCCCAGCTCGACAACCACTGAGTACCAACTCTTGTCATGGATTACGGTGACCGCTATGGCAACAACTGTGCAAAATAGTCACCATGGCATCCCCCTTATAGTCCTGATGACCTCTCCTACCCCCACGGCCACGACTATCACCCCCAATGCGACCGGAACCACGCATACAATGGGAGGTTTTACGACCGATACCCAGGAATGCTTTTGTGGGGACCGACCTATGTCCAAAACTACAACAACCATTTTGATGAGTCATCAGCCATAGGCAAAGCCATTCATAGAGGGGCACGGGAACCTATGACCAGCAGCCATTGACAGCAACGTCCGTAGAGGCACTTATCCAAACATTGTAAGGCACGAACCCAACTAGGCAGTTAACCATCGAGACACTCCGTCGGATCCATAATACACCTTTCACTGCAGCCATACGGAGCTACGTGCCAGGCCAAAGTTACTCTCAACCAAAAATAAAGGCATTTACCGGTTGCCAGGATCTTGGGCAACACCTATCCAAGTTTCAGTATAGTATCGACCTACAACATCAAACAAATTAACACATGTATCATCTATTCCCCTCGACCTTGTCTGACGGGTCCCCTGTCTTTTTTCAGAGTCTCAAGCTCAATTCTATATCCACGTTCAAACATTTCTCGTTGGCATTCATCGAGAAGTAGCTCCACAACCAGTAGTAAAAGAAACAGTTAGCGGAGCAGTTCTCCTTGAAACAACAAATTGGCGAAACCACCGACTTTTTCCTATTAAGGTTAAAAAGCAAGCTCACCCTCATAGAATGGACTGATGCGCCAACAGCCTACCTCACCTTCATGGGCGCCTGTCTCCCCGATTCTAAGTTGCGCAAGGCCCAGCATAGAAAATGGCCTAAAACCGTCGAGCAGCTGTATGAGAAGGTCCGTAAATATTAAAATGTAGAAGTGGACAACCGTACCTCTGCCTCACAAACTGCCACCCTCATGAGAACCACATCCACACCGATGCCGGTAGTACGTTCCGAGGCACCCAAACACTCACGGGAACACCAAGAAGATCTAAACTATAACGGGAAAAAACAACGTACAGATCACAACCCACGAGATAGCACAGAAACACCCAGGGATAGACGACAATGAACCACCCGATTGGATCATTATCCTCCCAGCGACCTAATCATTTTATAGGTGGACCTACTCCTCGCTGTCAAGAATGACCCCGAGTACAGAAAACATCGCAACAAGCCTGACCGACCTGGTCTTCCTTACTTCACGTATCACAAGATACGTGACCATACAACCAAAGAATGTTACGACCTCATCAATATGACCGAGACCTGGTTCCGCCTCGGCCGCTATACACATTACCTCAAAAGACCAATCCTGCCCGCTGAGAGAACGCCTCACCCCACCTTCGACCAACACGCAACAAACATACGGGCACCAGAACATTTAGCAGTATGCGAGATGATATTGGGTGACCTCAACCAAGCTCCTTCGTGGCATTCCATCTCTAATTCAACGAGGCAATGTTACTGCCTAACCGAGAACTAGTAAACCGCTCACGACATTGAAGCAGCCACTCGCCCTCCACGAGAACACGCCATCTACTTTGCCTATCACGACCTTCGTACAGTTTCTCATCCTCATGAAGACACCCACGCTATTTGGATCGTCATAGGCGGCATCGTCGTTAAGAGGATGCTGGTCAACTCCGGTAGTGGCGCTAATATCCTTTACTATGATGCCCTTTGCAACATGAACATGCAGGACTGCCTTGCACTGAACGAGCCATGGGAGAGCTCGTCACTCAGGTACAGGCAGGCCCGGTCATGGTACCTACAACTTTCAACGTCATCAACAATCCTACACAACACTATAATGGGATTCTAGGACGAGGCTGGATTCAAGCCATGAAGGCCATCCCCTCCTCTTACTATTAGGTAATACGCTTCCCAACAAAGTTTGGCCCCTACCGGATACGAGGCTGTCAGGTCGCAACCAGCATCTTCTATGCCAACTCATTACAAAAGTTAATCAATCAGGAAAACATAACAAAAAACGGAAAACATATCGAGCGAGAGGATTAGCAACGAACAGGGTACGACCCATGGCGGTCCACTCATCCCCCGTTCCTAGCCACCTGGACAAGGTAATACTCCCAGACATAGTACATGACCAAAACGATGCCATTAATAGTACGTTCAGTAAATCATGGACCCCACCTCTTGTGGAGTCAGTCGCTCTGATTGACATCGATGGCCCCACGAGAATAACATATATTGGTTCCTTTTTGGTAGGTGATGAGCGAGCGGACCTCATCATACTCCTACGGCAGTTCAAAGATATCTTTTCATGGTCCTTCGGCGAAATACCAGGCATAGACCCCGCGTTGGCCTTTCATTATTTACATGTTCATGAAAAGGCCAGCCCCGTCAAGCAGAAACCTCACCGAACAGCACCACGCCTACGTGGGGCTATCAACGATGAGATCCAAAAGTTGTTGCACCCAAGGTTTATAAGACCCATTGACTACCCACGCTGGGTAACAAATATGGTCGTGGTACCGAAGAAGAATGGGAAACCTGAGTGTGCATCGATTTTACCAACCTCAACCGACACTGGCCAACAGATAGTTTTCCTATGCCCCTTATTACCAAAGTAGTCGAATCTACGGCCTGCCACGAGAGGTTGTCATTCATGGATGACTACTCAGGATACAACCAAATACCATTAGCAGTGGAAGATCAAGAATGCACGTCCGTCACCACTGAACAGAACCTATACTGTTATGCAGTCATGACCATCGGCCTGAAGAATGCGGGATCCACTTACCAATGCCTCGTAAACGCTATGTTTGAAGAACAGTTGGGGAAAAAAGTTAAGGTCTATATCGACGACATGCTAGTCAAAAGTAGACTGAGCACCGACCACCTTAACGACCTCGAGACAGTCTTCACAAAGGTACGGTCTTATAAGATGCATCTTAACCCAGGGAAGTGCAGTTTTGGCATTTCCTCGGGAAAGTTCCTCGAACACCTCGTCACCCAACGTGGAATCGAGGCTGGCCCTGACCAAATCCGTGTTCTCGCCTGTATGCCATCACAACTGACGTTAAAACAAGTACAAGCCCTCGCTGGAAAAATTGTAGCTTTTGGACGCTTCATTTATAAAGCTTCGTACAAATGCCACCCATTATTTCAGTGTATTCGGGAGAACATAAAATGCTAATGAAACGATGAATGCGAGACAGCCTTTCAAAACATGCTGCATTACTTAGCCACTCCACCCATTCTTAGCGCCCCCACCAAGCACGAGTTACTGGGCTTGTACCTTGGCAATACAGATGCATCAATCAGCGCAGTCCTTGTACGTATAGCAAGCAGAGCGGAGAGGTCAGTATATTTTGTCAGTAAAGCCCTCATAGGAGCAGAACTGTAGTACTCCATTGTGGAGAAACAGGCCCTCGCTCTGGTATATGGCTCATAGAAACTATAACCATATTTCCTGTCACACAAAATTAGGATCATCACCACCCAACCACTGCGAGAGATATTTGCAAAGAAGGATAAAACACGGTGGATCACAAAATGGGCAATTACACTTGAAGAGTTTGACATCCGGTACAAACCACGAATCTCAATCAAAGGACAAGCAATGGCCAACCTCCTCGCAGACCTCCCCATAGATGATGACAACTGGCATAGCGACGAGGAGGATGACCTCGACACCCACATTGATATAGACGAGCCAACATATACTAAGGGATGGCAGCTATACACTAACGGGTCCATCAACGCTGGTGACTCTGGTCTTGGCATAGTGTTAGTTACCCCACCAATGAGATAATCGAGAAAGCCATGCGGGTCAATTTGACCCTCAGTAACAATGAGGCTGAATACGAGGCATTGGTATGTGGAGTAGAAACAGTGTTGGCCCTGGGATTGGAAGAACTCTCCATCATTACCAACTCACAGCTAGTTGTTAGCCAGCATAGCGGGATGTTCTGGGCCAACGACAAAATTTCCGACTACATAAAAACCCTGAAACAACGACTAAGCAAGTTCTAGAAAGTCAACCTCGAACATATCCACCGTGGTGAGAATAGACACTCGGACGCCCTTGCGTATCTAGCAGTAATCATCGGCGACACACTCCGCGTCATCCATATTGATTTTCTTGATAGACCGAGCATTACCTTTTACCCAATACCAGTTATGCAAACTGACCTACTCGTTCTGCCTGACTGGCGCCAACCTCTCCTTGACTTCCTCCGGGAACATCACATCCTTCCTAATGACCGATCAGTGGCCAAGAGCATCTACAACAGAGCCCATAAATATACGATGATTAATGGCGAACTCTTACGAACAAGCCTATATGCTCTACACCTCACTTGAATCGCTGGAAAGAGAATCAATACCGTTATCCCAGAATTCCACGACGATGTCTGCGGCGCACACACATCGGGTCATTCTATGGCTAACCGTGTTCGTACCCAAGGACTGTACTGGCCAACTATATGACAGGATTTCATAACATATGCCTAAAAATGTGACAAATATCAATTCTACGGGCAAATAATCCATGCACCAGCCGTCAACCTCCATACAGTCTCCAGCCCCTGGCCGTTTGCAAAATGGGGACTTGATATAGTCGGGGCTCTCTTTATGGTGCGCGGGAGATGCCAATGGCTACTGGTTGCAGCAAATTATTTTACCAAATGGGTCGAGGCGATACCCCTCGCTCGGATTAGGGAGGAAGAGGTCATCACATTCCTATGGAAATACATTATCACACGGTTTGGCATCCCCACAGTACTGATGACCGATAACAGAACACAATTCGTGAGAAGAAAAGTCACAGATTTTGTATGACCTTATCATATAAAAATCCTCCCTTCGAGCCCGAGATACCCTCAAGTAAACAAACAAGCCGAGGCCACTAACAAAACCATAATCGGAAGAATCATTAAGCGACTGGGCACGGCAAAGGGTCGCTGGGTGAGCGAGCTGCCCCACGTTTTGTAGTCCTACCGAATGGCCCCTCGGAAAAGTACAGGCTTCACACCGTTTATGCTCACTTACGGCTCCAAAGCAGTACTCCCTACTAAAGTCATCGCTAATACGATAAGATCCCTGATTGTTGACAGTGCAATTAATGACCGACTACTCGCTAAAAACCTCGACTTTATTGATAAAACCAAGGGGGAAGCTTCTTCCCGGATACTGCGGAATCAAAAGACATTTAAAAGAATCTATCACAAGCGAGTAATCCCTCGGCAGTTCTGCAAAGGCAACTACGTCAAGAAAAAAGTCTTCTCAACAGCTCACTATCACAACAAGGGTAAACTATAGCCTAACTGGGAAGGCCCTTATCTCATATCCCGCGACGCCAATGGTAACAAATACTACCTACTCAACCGCGATGAAGATGAACTCAAGTCCCCCTGGTATGCCATGAACTTCCACAAATGGGTTCATTAGAAATACAACACATGTACATGATCACACGTGCTCAATATAATTTTAGTTTTAACATCACAATCCCAAGCGTAGATCCCAGTTATATGATCACTCATCTTCAATGAGATAAAAATAGTTTTTTAAAATGAAATCACATAACTTGGGGCGTCCTTAAAGTAGGCCGTCCCCGTAAAGTACGAAAGTCAAGGTGTCCTTGAAGTAGGTCGCCCTGGCAAAATATGAAAGTCATTTTTTGACGTGAAAACGAAATTATGTAACAGGAGGCGTCCTTGACGTAAGTCATCCCCGCAAAGGACGAAAGCCGAGGAGTTCATAAAGGAGACCGCCCTCGCAAAATATGAAAGTCATTTTTTGACGTAAAAATGAAATCACTTAATTAGGGGCATCCTTGACGTAGGCCGTCCTCACAAAGCAAGAAAGTCGAGGTACCCTTGACATAGGCCATCCTCGCAAAGCATGAAAGTCGAGGTGTCCTTGAAGTTGGCCACCCTTGTAAAATATAGAAGTCACTTTTTTACGCAAAATATGAAATCACGTAACTGGGGGCGTCTTTGACGTAGGTCATCCTTACAAAGCACGAAAGTCAATGTATCCTTGAAGTAGGCCATCCTCCCAAAGCAAGAAAGTCGTGTTGTCCTTAAAGTAGGCCGCCCTCGCAAAATATGAACGTTATATTTTGACATAAAAGTAAAATCATGTAACTGGGGCTGTCCTTGAAGTAGGTTGTCCTCACAAAGTACAAAAGTCGAGGTGTCCTTGATGTAGGTCACCCTCGCAAAATATGAAAGTCATTTTTTGACGTAAAAATGAAATTACGTAACTGGTGGCATCCTTGACGTTGGCCGTCCTCACAAAGCACGAAAGTCGAGGTGTTCTTGAAGTAGGCCATCCTCGCAAAGTACGAAAGTCGAGGTTCCCTTGATGAAGGCCATCTTCGCAACATCTCATTTACGCAGACAATGTCCTGTATTATAACCAACCATTATGTCCCCGAAACCTACATTCCAACGAGGTGGCACTGACTGATTAATCAGCCGGCACCCGGTTATTACTCGATAAATGTTACCATTCATTTCCCCCGGGGATCACCCAAACGTGTTCAAACATTTTTTGGTTAAATCATCTAAAGGAAACCTCAGCCCTGCATCAAATTGCCCGAAGTAAGCGATGCATTGATTGGGTGCTAACGTCTCGCAATCCGGCCATATCCAGGTACTACTTCCTCGAGACTTTTCTCGCTCGTTTACTTCGTCTAGGAACTCCTACGTGATCCCTTGCTTCTCATAGTCGGCCAGCGAGCCAGGCAACCTCCACTCACTTGGATAAGGCCAAAAAGACTCAGAAAACCCCCTCCCGCGGGAACTTATAATGTCCTTATGGGCCAGATCTTCAGGAACTCTCCCTCACACCATGAAGTCCGCCTGTGACTCGGCCCTTAAGTCACAAGGCACCGATGTTCCTGCCTCGTGGTTGCGGCCACCTACCCATGCCACGGGTACGGCTCCCGACAGGACGGTCGTGAAGCCTTCCGTCGATGACTTGCCCTAAGAGACAAGCATTTCTCGGCTCGTTTCTTCCTATCCTTCCCTCGCAACTATATACCGAGACATACTCAGCACTCATATGTCCCTACACGAGCCAGGCGCAAACGTCAGGCTTAACCCTAAGGGAACGAAGGGCAAAATGGCCACCTAACTTACTAGGGCACCCTAGGAATAGGCTACCACCCCCCACTCTCATTCCCTGGCACAGCCGCAACAAATTCCTGCGACTACGCAAAAAATAACACAATTCGTCTCGGCGCTACGGTCATCCCAACCTCTCTAGTTACCACCGGCAGACGGTGCATTCCCCGATTAGCTCGGGTGTGTCGCACGGTTTAAAAACATATACAAGACAAAATATCACGATAAATAAATAGAGTTTCTGGAAAACTTACCCGTGAAATCCCAAATACAGTTCCAACACAAATACCTCCTGCTCCAGCCAAAATGCCCAAATGTTCAGCTCTTTCAATCAAGAAATTAAAACCAGAGAAGTAGAATTGAAAGAGACGATCTTTATAATGGAAGAGACAGCCTCTTTAAACATGTGAAGAGACAGTTTTATTTTAAATTTAGTGGGCTCACGTGTATGATTCAATACATTGCCCACTGCGCCAGCAGTCACACCATACACTTTCCCACAAATTTAATAATGAGCCCCTCTCTAAAGACGGTGCCAGATAGACTGTCACACACCCCCCTCCCCAATACAACGATCTCCACATAAGGCCAGACTACCTCAGATCTTCCTCGAAAGACAAACATGAAGGAGGAGGCGATTGTAAGAGCACGCTTCCGCTAGTAACGAAGTGGCAAGTCGTCTAAATGAGCAAGCTCTATCGACAACCATAACCACACCTCATCTGAGCAGCAAAATGACAGGTCAACTGAAGAGCAAGCTCGTCGATCGCCCAATACTCGATGCACAGAGACTCCAACGAAGCCACTCAACAAATATCCCCAAAAACTGAGCAAATGCCAGCAACTAAAAGATGGTAACAACGAGCACCCAATCCCATGACCCTGAAAGGATAGCCTAGGAATTTCCCAGGGCACGTGAGCACGGATGCTCCTTAGTCAAACCCTCCCTATAAATAATAGGGAAGGGATAATTCAAAGAGATCTTCTTCTTCTTCCTTCTTCAAGCAGAGTACTCTTCCTCAGCGATCTTGAATGCAACCAGGGAGACAGAGAGGGACCCGGGGAGAGTTGAGCGGTGCCCTCCTCTAGTTTAGTATCAAGCCCGACCCATCGAACGATTATTACTGTCCCCTAATTAAACATGGAGACTACATTCATACATGGTCGAAGGTAGACATGTCAGACAGCCAGCTCACCAGACAAGAATAGTGCGTTGTTAGTCCTGACAGCTATAGTAACAGAACCAATAATGGCAATAGTATCAAAGCACAGTACCAAACCTAACATTTACGGTGTCAACACTAACTCCGGGATACCCGCCTGATACATGGAGGGAACCCGAAGGATACACATGTAATTTGACCTCATATGGTAACTCAACCCTTTTTGTATTCTATAAAGAGGAGGGAGGGGGAACCATAGAGAGGTTACAAAATCTCTCCCCTAAACCCTGTAAATCACCCAGTACTCGAACCTTTGACTACTCGACAGTAATATCAAATCTCTTAAAAATCCCCATCAGTATCCCATTCTAGGCTACCACGCAATTATATTGATAGTAGGTTATTCATATTATTGATTGTGTGCTTGAACCCCTTTGATAGATGATAAACCCCGTAGTGTAAGATCCAACTTCCCCTCCTTGCAAAGTTAGGCCCCTACACCTATGTAGATGAGGAGGTGGTAGAGGATGATGGGGCTGACGTTGTGAGAGATTTGAATGGATTTTGTCCCCAAACTATACGAGAGAACGAAGGGGATGATGATGCCAATCCAGAGAATGTGAATTAGAAGGTAGAGTAGAATTGTTGACTATTTGGTTATGTGAATATGTGGGGTTTGTGAACAGTAACTATATGGATCAATGTAGGATAAATTCATGTAGGCTAAGTTATGTTTGTAAACCTTGTTTGAAGGAACGCAAGGATATGCGCCTCAAAATAAATAAATTAGAGAATGAGCTTGCTAAGGAGAAAGACGCCTCAACATCACCGCTGACTTCACAAGTGGAACTACCGGATAGAAAAGGATAAGAAATATTTGACTTGTATGCTTCATTACTTTAGAGCCACAAACTAAAAATTTGAGCGTGGAGACAAACCAAAATGTTGTTAACAGTTTAGGGGCAATGGTATTTAACAGTATATTGGCAATATCGAAGTATTATAAAAGTTAGACTATAGAGAATGTGTACCTTAGAATTAGAAGTATATGTTATTGTTCGTCGAATTGGGATCATACTTCGACCTTAAGTTTAGATGCAGTCTCACATAGCAGATGTCAAAAAATAGAAATTTAGTTAGAAATATGATGTATGTATTGAGTGAGTATCCTGAATCGAACTTGATGTATTGTATCTGAAATGTGTAAGTCGAATTGGAGTCAGCTTGCTTGAACGAAGAAGACACACGCCAATGTAACCAAGAGTTTGCAACAGAGTTTGATAGAATGAGAGAGGCAAACGAAGATAGGGAGGATCGACACGTAAAGGTACATTTCAAGTACATCGAGGCAACACAAACCATTGATGAACTCACTAAGAAGATCAAGGTGAAGGATGCTGAAATTAGTATGGGGTAAAAGGAGTTCGCAAAGACAAAAGAAAATACAGTAAAACTTAAAAGTCAGAATGATACACTCATGGTAAAGAGTAAGGAGGCTAACATGGCTCGATCCCGTATACTGGCGTTAGAAACGTAAAAGAAAGAGTTATACCATTTTGTGGCCAATCTGAATGACCAAAAGATCAGCAAAATAGATGAGCAGGAGCAGGCTCAAGATGATTTAGTGAATACCTAGAGCAAACTAGAGTGATTAAATAATAAAATGATTGAAAAAGATAACGAGCAGAAGTGAGCTCGAGATGACCTATCTAACTCTGAAATTACGGTTAAGCAGTTGACTGCAATTTTACCTGCTAAAGATATAGAGTTTCAGTTAGTACAAAAAAAATATGATGAGTTGAATAAGAGGGTGTCATAATTGAAGATCAATTTGGCTCAGAGAAATTTGCATGTCAAAAAATACCAAGACTAGAGAGAGCTCGAGGAAGAATAAAGGTGATGCCAGGGTTTTAATTATTTAAGTGGATATGGTTAGCCTATCTGCTCGAATCTGAGAGTTGGAGGGAAACGTAGCTCGAACTCAAGGTCGCTTACAAAATGGGAATGAGTGGCTAAGGTAGTACCAAAGTAAGTTGGATGCTAGTTATGTCAGGGAACAGGAGTTAGAGCGGTTGATCAGAGGTAAGGATATTTTAATAAGGAAAAATGATGATTTGTTAAGGAAATCTAGTACTGGGGTAGGTATAGACAGAGAGCTTGAGGAATTTCATGCCCTGGAAACTTCATTGAGGACGCTGAACCAGGTTGATTTAGATAAGGCAGATGGGAAGGTGAGGGAGCATATCAATCTTATGTCCCGCGTAAAAATTTAAATAGAATGGCATGAAGCACAGAAAAAGAGGTTAAAAGCACTCCTTCAAACAGCGAGAGAGAATTTTTCTAAGGCAGTCATGCCCAAGGCATTACGCTCAGAGATGTTAATGACAGTGATTGCCTATTTTGTAGAGGAAATTAAAAGGTTTGAGTTAGAGAGGGATACTTTGCACGACTGTTTGTCGAATAAATGATTTATTTCCAGAGCTGATGTAGATAGAGGAAACTGTATGAACTCCATAGAAATGGAGTTAGGTTCTTGACCTGCATAATTGGTAGAGCAAGGTAGGATCACTTTGGTTGCTCTAGCTCAAGATTTTATGGCTGACCTCCCATTAGCAGAAAATAATCTTTTGTAGTAACTTTATGTATAACCTATAAAAGTATCTATCGTCGAAATTTTAAGAGATGAAAGCTAGTTTTACCTTTACCTTAATTTATGTCTGGTAGAGTTCATTGATTGTAAACTAGTATTACCTTTATTTTAATCACAAAGTATGTATGGAGTTCGATCAAAGTTAGTTTTACCTTTGCTTTAACCGATATAATTATCGCTGCCATATTAAGAGATGAAAGCTAGTTTTACCTTTACTTTATCTTATGTCTGGTAGAGTTCTTTGATTGAAAACTAGTATTACCTTCACTTTAATTACATTGTATGTATAGATTTCAATGAAAGCTAGATTTACCTTTGCTTTAACCAGTATAATTATCGAAGCCATATTGAGAGATATTGACCTAGGTTGGCAATAGCGCGTTCCCTAGTTTCACTAATTCAATTCATATTGTAAGCCAATTTGAACTCATTTTCATCATCGGTATGCTCGTAGTCTTTGACTGGATGGTGATCTTCTGCTAGAATAACGGCTTCGGTGCCATAAGAGAGGAGGAATGGGTTACAGTCGGTTGATTGACGTGGAGTTGTGGGTATGCCCATAATATATGAGGAATCTTTCGTATCCAATTTCCTTTTTTCTGTGAGTAAAGTCTTTTCTTGAGTCCATCCACGATGGTTTTGTTGGTGATTTCGGCTTGGCCATTGCCTTGAGGGTAGTAGAGATTGAATGGTGAGTGAATAATATTGTGTGTGTTGAGGAAAGCTATAACTTTTTCTATAACGAATTGTGGCCCATTATCGATACAAATTTGGTAGGAGCATCAAAACCGAGTAATGATGTATTCCCAGATAAAATAGATGAGATCTTCTTCTCTAGTTTGACAAAGTGGAACTGCTTCTACCCATTTAGTAGCATAATCTATAGCTACGAGTAGGTATCGTCGGTTACTTGGAGTATTAGGAAATTCCCCGACTAGATCGAGCGCCCATCTATTAAATACCTGGAATACCTTGCTTGCATGTAGTTCGAGCGCAAGGGCGCAGATCTTGCATTCATGTCGTTGACATGTATCATATTTGCGTGAGTCATCTTCTACTTTCTTGCTCATGCTTGGCCAAAATACTCCTTGTGTAGTAATTTTGTTCGCAAGAGATCGACCTACGGTATGAGGGCCACAAGTCCCTTCATGTAAATCTCTAAGCATCTCGTCCACTTTTTTCTGAAGAGGCACTTGAGGTAAGGCCCCACGACTGAACTGCGATATAAAAAACCATTTTGATTTATACAGTGCCTTGAGTTTTCGATCAGCTATCAGTGTTCTTTTGTATATGTTAGAAGGGGTCATTTGCACTCGTTGTCGATGTCAAGGTAGGCAAGGAAGCGCTTTTGCCAATCGTCATCCTCCTCTTTATCGCCTCTATTATTGATCGCGCACACAGAAATATGATCAATGCTGGGGGTTGATATCACTTCGATCTTGAGATATCTAGCTTTGTGACCAAGACACCTGCTAGATAAGCAAAGGAATTAGTATGTCTGCTTTCAGCTCGAAGAAGATAATTGAGAGTTGCTTTCGTAAACTGGCTCATCATATCTTCAATGAAGGATGCAGAGTCGATCATCTTACCATTTTTCTTGTATTACTCAGAATAATGGTAAATGATAAGTAGAGAATCTGTATAGATGGAGAGTTCTGGTATGCCGAGCTCTAGTGCGAGGTCGAGTCCATGAATGAGAGCTTTGTATTCAGTGATATTGTTTGAGGCTTTAAAATCAAAGTAGATTGATTTCACGATTTTTCCATTGGAAGGGGTAACCAATACGATTCCAATTCCTGACCCTATGGGTCCTTCTTAACCATCTGTAAGAAGTCTCCACCTTTTCCTTGTAAGCCATTAACCTCATTCGTTAAATGTATTGGCAGGTGGATCTTTTGTAATTTCTTCGGTAAGGTCAAGATCGTGTTCCTCCCACTTGGGATCTTCCACTGGAAAATCCACAAGAAAATTGACAATGACCTGACCCTTTTCTTGTATCGTTGTTCGAACTTGATATCATATTCTCCAAACTGGCTAACCATTATTGTACTCTCCTAGATTTTTCTTTCTTGGACAAAACTTCCCAGAGTGGGTAGATTGTCATGACTTTATCTGAATGAGCTTGAAAGTAGTGCTTAAGCTTCTGTAAAGTATAAACAAGAGTTAGAAGGAGTCACTCAATTTTAGAATGCCTCATTTCCTCAGGAGTGAGGGTTTTACTGATGAAGTAGACATATTTCTCGATCTTCCCTTCAAGTCGAATGAGAACCGAGCTTATTGAAGTATCTCTTATTGTTAGGTAAATTATCTATTCCTCATTATCTAATGGAGTGCTCATTATGAGAGACTTCCCCAAATAGGTTTTGAAATCGCAAAAAATGCCTTGCATTCTGATGTTCATTGGATCTCTGCATTGAGCAAAACATTTCCTTATTTGGTATAACCACAGAGTAGTAAGAATAGCCAATGACAGCGATCAGAAGATTTTAAAACAAATCGGTTGATAGCGACAATATTGTTGACAAGTTTTTGTATGTCTTTCGTCGCCTTTGGAGATGACATGTTGAGGAGAGCTCGAATTTGATATTAATTGGCCTCAATCCATTTCATGCTGATGAGATGGTCGAGGAATTAGTATTCCTTATTGACACCTATCAGGATTGAGTCACATCCTGTAAGATTAAAGAATGTTAAATATTATGTTAAAATCTGTGATGTCATTGATTGACTGTATGCTCTTGTGCAAGAGATCATTTATGTAAACTTCCACAATTTTCCTAAGATGTGTTTTGAATATTGTAGCCATTAAGTATTGATAAGTTACGTCTGCGTTTTTAAGTTTGAATGGTATGACTTTATAGTAATAAAGTCATCTTTCAGTGATAAAAGTTATCTTTTCAAGATCTTCTTCCAAGAATGGAATCTGATTATATCCAGATCCAGCGTCCATCATAAATAGGAGTTTATAACTTGATGTAGAATAAAGAATTTTATCGATGTGGGAAGAGGGAAACTGTAGAATAAATAGTGTAGAATAAATAGTGTGTTTGTTTAGATCTGTGAAATCTACACAAACTCGGACTTTTCCATTCTTCTTTGGTATAGCTAAGATGTTGGATATCCAATCTGGATACTTTGTTTCTCGAATGAATCCCACTTTGATAAATTTATCAATCTTCATGTTAACTTCATTTTGAAGAGGAGGTGACAGTCGTCGCTATTTTTGTTTGACCGCCGTGGTAACATACCTTGGGTGGATTGACCTCAGGCATCTCTTCAAAAGTCCAAGCAAAGATATCTCGATTCAGTCGTATGAATTGATTAATAGCATCCTTATCCTGCTGGAAAAGTTTGGTACCAATAAAAGTACCTCTGTTAGGTCCATCAATACTAACGTATTTTGTAGGCCCTTCTATTGAAGGTTGATCATCAAGGTGATCAACTTTCTATAATTGCTATGCAGCATTTTTGTCAGAGGCATCTAGAATGGCAGAGACAGTATTTTTACAAGCTCGAGAAAGCTTTTGACTAATTTTAATTTCAAAGATACCATCATTGTACTTGAAGGGGAGTACTTGATGATTGGTTGAAGCGATTGCTTCCATGTTGTGAATCCAGCAGCAACCCATAATCCTGAGATAACAAGATTTAGCGTTGATGATGTAGAAGACGATGTCGATGGTGGTCAGTCCTGCGGTAATTGGTAATATGATCTTGCCTACTCGCTCATGTTTAGAACCATTGAATCCACAAATAATGGTATCGCTTGGAATAACTTAATCAGTCAATCTCATTTGGTCGATTGCGCTCTGAAAAGAAATCTCAATACCGCTTCTAGTATCGATCATTATTGTATGTATGACAAACTTCTTCATCTTGAGCATTTAACTAATGCATCATGATGTACAAATTTTACATGAATAATGTCACAATCTTTGAATGAGATCCCAAGCTGTCGATTGCTCGACTCAGGTAGAAGTTTGTCTTATTTATCGTAAGGCGTGGGATCGTAGCATTCTGACAATCTCCTGTGCTTGAATCAGCAAGAGTTGTTGATCTAATAAATTTCAATCATGTTATTGTGGTACATATGGTAGGGATATTTTTCCTCAGCTTGATCTTCGACCTAGATGACTTTGAGTTGTTTTTTATAGCTTCCATCCTTGTATAATTCCTGGTTGATAATGTATTTGTGCATCCGTCCCTCCTTGAATATGAATTCTAACAGCCGTTGTAAAGCATAGCCATTGTTAGTAGAATGATGGTTTACCTTCTGATGCATGTATTATGGGTAGCTCTCGATTGGTTCTAATGGTGAGAGGGACGAAATAGCTTATCCTTGGAAAGGATTGGAAAAATTGCGGAGATTCAAACATTCATCTTCGCGACGACCAGTTTAGGTATTGTTCCACCTTTTTGAGGATTATCGGTGTTGCCCTTTGAACACTTTTGATCACCCTGATCCTCTACCGGTTTATTATTTTGATCTATAGTTGGACCTTTAATGGTTAGGATGGATTTAGTAGATTTATGCCTTTTGGAATTAATCCTTTCTAGGTCGACATATCCATTGACCTTGGTGATCATATCCTCCAAGGTCGCAGGTTTGCTGAGGAAGAGGTATTTTTTGGCCTTACAGTCAAGCTGGAGCGCATTGGTAAAAGCAGTAATAGCTGCTTCCTGATTGAGGTTGTCTACTTTACGTGTGAGCTCCAAAAACTTCTGTGCAAAAGCCTCGAGATTCTCTCTGTGTGATTGTTTATGACTAATAAGGGAATATAAATTTTCCTTTTTGTCCCTGTTGTGAGCATATGTCTTGATAAATTACTTTTACAGCTGATTCAATGTGAGTATGGAATCTTTCGGTAAAGAATAGAACCACCAGAGTGGTTCTTCCTGTAGACTTGTTATGAACAAATGGCAGAGGATGTGGTTGAGATTAGAATACAACCCCAATGATTCACGGTATTGTTGAATGCGCTCATTTGGATAGGTACCCTTATATTTATGAATTTTCGGAGTATGAAAACCTTTTGGCATTTCTATAGCAAATAGTTCCTTGGAAATCAGACTTTCTTATAACTTGGTAAGTTTGTCTGTAGTTCCCAGAACTTACGCTTCAATCAACTCCTTAATGTCGTGATCCATATGCTCTTGTATGACATATTGACGTGTCGTTTGAGTGGCTTGGAGAGGAGGTTGAGGATTATGAGTACCGGGGCCCTCACACAAACGATCATGTGCTGGAATTCGAGGTTGTGGTCGATGTTCTTCATCTTGACATTTGGAGAATCAGTGACCTCTGTTAATTTAAGACTGAACTTCACCACCCAAATAAATAGAAGGTTGATGTTCGTGCTGAATATTTCTAGAAATATCTTTGTTGGTGGCTCCTCAAGGTCCCAATCTATCCCGTTCAGAAACCTATGAGGTCTCAAGCACTTGATCGCTATCTCTGGTTTGAGGAGCCTCTTGAGTATCCTGTAGAGCTTGTAATATAGTATGCACAGTTGTCATTTGGTCTTCATGTCGTTTGAGCGCTATCAAACGAGCTTGTCATTTGAACATGTTCCTCTATTTTGACGTGGAGGCTCCCCCTTAGTTCTATAAGTTATTCCAGTTCTGAATGATTGAGCTCGATTCTGGTTGCTGTTCATCTGGAAGTGACCATGATTGGAGATTTATAGTGAGTGAATGTATGCCTTAGGATATCGTAGAAATATATTCTTTCCCACCGACGGCACAAAATGTAATAGCCTAATTCCATAAGCTCGAGATGGCTCGGGAATTAGCTCTTACACATATGTTCCTATGACAAAAGCAAATATAATTTAACAAATAACACAGGTGATTTAGCGTGGAAAACCTTTGAATATGTAAAAAACCGCGACCTCAGATTGAGGATTTTAGTAATAATAATTTTTATTGCTTGAAGTAGATATCTTATTACAAGTAATTTCTCGAACTATAAATACTTGATCTTGTAAATAAGAATTTTGGTATTTGAGAATCTAAAAAATATGGTTTTCTTAGTTATTTCTCGTATATTTTTCTGGTCTATGTCTCTTTTGGAACTTTTCCCTTATATAGGCTTTGCCCATAATTCATTATCATGTTGAAGCACGTTCTCTTAATAATGTGGTAAGTGGCGGTTGACTGAATAAGTGTTGAGTTCGTGACAGATAGGTGTCTTTTACTTAGTCATGCTTTTTTGCTGTGCTCGGCCAATGTTCTTCATTAGTTTGTGGTGTACGTGTCAATGCTGGTTGTTTATGTCACGTGTATAATGCGTGGGTCTTATATGGAGGAAGTTTAAATTGGAAATAATTCTAATTGGGTTAGATCAAGGGATAGGTCCCTCCAACTACGAGCATATTTTCATAAAGGTGGATATAATTATTGTAATGGCCTAATTCTGTGAGCTCGAAGTGGTTTGGAATTAGTCCTTACACCAATATACCTGTGGTAAAAATCTAATAAACAAGAAATGACACAAGTGTTTAGCGTGGAAAACCTATGAATGGGTAAAAAACCATGACCTCATGTTAAAGGTTTTTGTAATGGTGACATTTACTGCTTGAGGCTGATGATATCTTATAACAAGTTATTTCCAGACTTAGAAATGATTGATCTTGTGAATAAGAATTTTGGAGCTTTGAAAATCTTAGAAAATATCTCTTTCTTAGTGATTTCTTCTCATTTTTTTGGTCCTTGTCTCTTCTAAAACTTTTTCTTTATATAGGCCTCTTCCGCAGCTCTTCTTCACACTGAAGCACATTCTCCGAGCGATGTGGTTAGTCGATATTTGACAGGGTAACTGCTAAGTTCATGTGAGACAGGTGGCTTTGACTTATTTAGGTTTTTTTGTTTGAGCTCGACTCATATTTCTTAGCAGTTCGTGGAGTACGTGGTGTTGCTGACTGGAGAAGCCGTGTGGAGAATGCATGAGTCTTACATGGAGGTAATTCAAATAAGCGACAACTCGATTTTAGGTGAGATCGAGGGATATGTCCTTTATAATCGCTGCCTCATAACCGAAATCACGAGTGGCATTGGTTGAGAAAGGATTTGGATATATGGGTATGCTTGTTTTGAATATTGAAAGAAGTAATGATGTTGTTGACTGAATGGAAAATTGCGTGTGCAAAAGTGAGATGGACGTGCATTGAATGCTGATGGGAATATTGATGTATGTGACGGTTAGGGTTTAAAAGGCTTTGTCGATATTGAATGATGGCACTTGGTGAAATGTTCTTGCGCAATGAATGTAGGGTTATATAAAGAGTACCTGTACCGAAGATTGTGACAAAGTACGTTTGATTTATTACAAAAAATCTCTGCCATTTTGGATGATGGTGAAGACTCATAGAATGGTCCTTAAGGAGCGAATCGCTTCAAAAATATAGAGGTTAAAGTTGAAGTTTTTCGGGGATCAATCCTTGGATGATCCTATTCCATCTCATGTTCCTCCGACGTATAGAGGTTTATCGGAGAATGAAGCGGTTGAAGCTGAAGAAGAGTTTTACTGTAGATGGAGGTTTCACCAAATTGTCTTGACAGGAGAGCTACGTTGGGTTTGTCTCTGCATCCTTGCGGAAGACAAGGTTTGGGGCGCAGATGTAAGGATAGGCGTAACTACGTTGCAGTTGCGCTAATTTCTTGTATCGCAATGGATTATAAGGTCGGGCCCTCTTTATCTCTGCCAACTGTATAGAGGTGGTGATTTTAGAGAAGGAGGCGATGGTAGCGGAGGAGGAAGACAAAAACTAGAAGTCTGCTTCTGGATTTCTATCACTCTTTGGCGGTAAGAAGACCTTCTAATTGAAGGGTTAATTCAAACACTGAGTTTTTTGCTTCCATAGTTTCCATTTGAAGTTCATCTAGACTTCGACCAAACTCATGGGAGTGAGCATACTCGTTATTTCTAATTTCTGCTTTCTATCAGGGTGAAAAATTACTGAAGCAGGACGAACTTAAGGATTTAATGTGTCGGAGTGCCTAAGGGACCTATTAGTTGGAAAAGAATTAAAAAACTTGTTATCTGTAAAGTAACTGAAGTTGAGTACTGGACAGATTTTGGTAGCTGTAAAATATCAGAAGTCGAGTACTTGAAAGACTTGTTATATGTAAAAACACTTGTAATATGTTTTGAGATGAAAACAATTTGTTATCAAACTTCGTGCTGATATAGATATAGAAGAACTTTAGAAATACCTAAATGATCTGAAGAATGTATGAAATGAAAGTATGAGTGTAGAAAGTACAAATATTTGTTAATATTCGAACTGTTCTAAATTCATTTAGGAAATTATACGTCATGAGGTGAACATTATTCTGTTTGCAAGTTGGAAATGTGGGAGAGAAAAATTGGTAGGAATTTTTAGAATGAAGATTCGAGGTCATAGAGGTCGATTAAAAAAATTGAATCAGGAAATTATAGGTTGGACCTAAAAAGATGTAGAATGATTGAGCTCGAGGGGAAGGGATAAGTTGAAATAATTTCCCAAGATTTTAGGGTTTTGGATACGATATACAAGGATATTAGTACTTTTAGAGGGGAATTGGAAGTAAAACATGTATAAATAAGGGTTGAACGATCTCTGAATATAGAAGAAGAGATAGGAATGGTGTGGACTCGATCCCAGAAAATTCGTAGTACTGCTAAACGATGATTGGCAATTAAGATCGCTGAAGTGCGGTAGAAATTTTTTGGATCATTGGGTTATGATGTGGAACTGCCTGTAAGGGAGTGTCAGCTCGAAGGACTTGATCTAAGGAGTAGGGAACTTGAGAGTATGCCTATTTTTTCTTAGAGGGATTTTGTCATGAATTAGTGAGGGATCCTGCAGATCAAGAGGAGTTGGTGAGATTGATCGCTAAGGTGGAGATCGAATTTGAGGCACGAGGATCGCTTTAGGTTTAACGGTTGGGTGTGGTGTTCGAGGCCATCAAGCCTGCTACAGATGAAATTATATGTGAGGTGAATGGAGTATTTGTAAAAATAGGTATGGCAGAGTATAACTGCTTTAAGTTTAAATAATTTTGAAAGAAATTACTGTTAAGATAGATCCTCTATTTTGGTAAATGTTGTTTCTGATCGTTGTGTAAAAGATGAAATTATAAATATTTGAATTTTTGTCATGGGAGCTTTGGAAATGACGTCAGTGTTGTTATAAGAGTAGAAGAAGTACGTACAGAAAAGGTAGGAAGTTTTATGAATTTGTCTCTTGTGGAAAAGTTGTGAAAACTTAATTACGCGTAAGAGTGAGCAAAAATGAGCGTGGTGGGGTCAAAGGAGATTTGGAAAAGAGAGATAAAAATATATTAAAATATAAGGGAAAGGGCAATGATGGGAAGGCGTTTTTGCCGAAAAGGTGTAAGACGTCTGACATGGATAGTAGAATGGATGCCTTGGTTCCAATACCAAGGATGGTTCATTTGAAGCTCAATAACTACCAGCGGTTAGAGAGAGAAAATATAAATACTACTTCATCTTCGTCAATCAAACGTTTTTCAACTTCTAAAACTTGAAGAGCAATGAGATTGGAAGGAACAAGAGAGGAAAAAAGGGTACAAATACTTGTAAAGATTTAAGCGAAAGGGATCATCAGTCAAAACATGAGAGAGTTACTAAATAAGAGTCGTGAAGGTGGCTATATTGCAGCGTGGTGAAGGATGGATACGGTGCTGCCTCGGATTCACATTCCGATATAGAAGGTTAGTGGTTATATTTGATCTGCGTATGTGATTTTGAAGATTAATTTTGAAGATTTTTGAAGGTTAGTGGATAGATTTTTGCTGTTAGGAAAAAGCAATAAATTACTATTTATAGTAACCTAAGAAAATATACTTGTTTATATGAGATATGAAAGATATTAAATGTGGTTGACAGTTATATATATATATATATAAAATAATCATAGATACCTGAACCTTTGTGTAGGTCGACCGTGAGGAGTATTTTTTAGGATAAATATCATTTCCTGTAGTTGATATGAGGAATTCCTCTGAAAGTGAGGCATCGACCTCTGGTCGGCCGACTAAGTCTGAGATTGGAGCGTCTGAAAGTGAGTAAGAAGTAGGTGTTGATCAATTTCTAGATTTCCCTGTAAGATTGGTGGCCTATTCTCCTCGTTCAGATACATTCAATGAATTTTGTAAAGCCAAGGCTTTTATAGGAGGTAGATGGGGAAATTGCATCGAATATGTTGGTAGGCAATTTAGGGGTTGCACTCTAGCAATGGGAGAAAAATATTTTTATTTGTTGGCTGATTTGGCGAATGGGAAAAGGGATAGAGGTATAGAGGAATCTATCTTGATTGATTATTGCGATGGGAATATTCAGAATAAACTTTTTGAGGGCTTTTAATGTTGCCTGTCTCAGTTGGAGTACGGGTTGTGTCCTCCCCTTAGCAATCTGGCTAAAGGGATTATGAACCTTATCGGTGCATGTCCCATTCAGATGAATGGGAACATATGGGAGGTGATAAGTATTTGTCAAGCCTTGAATATACTGTAGGTAGGAGAGGGTAAAAAAATAAGGATATCTTCTGAGGATGTGTTGCAATTTTACAGTATAAAAAAATTTGGTGCAAGTGGAGGGGCATATTTCTGTGCAAAAGCAACTCAGCCTCGCTTCTTCGATCTGAACTCAGCGGGTTGACCTTTGAACGACAATGTTATATGGGTGAAGGGTGACTGGCTTTAGAGAGAGGATGAAGAACCCATGGAACATCTGTTTAGAACTGTAAAGCAACGTAAGTATAACAATATATAATGTATGAGATTGATAGTTAAATTTGTATGATATACGCTAATGTTGATAGTTAAAATGTCATTACTGGATAAAGTTGCACAAGAAGAGACTGAGCTCGAGGCTGTATTGGAAGATCTTGGCATCAGCAGGAAGAACCGTGTTAACAGCCGAGTTAAAAAGGTTTTGAAATACTAATCAACGAGGCTAATGACGAATGTTATAAACAACAAGAATAAAGGGACTAAAGGGGAAAGGTGAGTTAACTTACTTAAGGCCCCAAGAGTGGATTCTACTGGTCTACCTGAATCCATTACGTCGAGCAAAATTAGATCCAACGTTCTCCAAGAGGTAATTGTTGAAGCAACCTATAGCTTATGGGGCCATGAAAAGTGATGAGGAGGTAGAAAAGGTGAAAATGAAAAGGGTTAAGCATTATGAAAATTTTAGAGGGAAGATTATAGAAGATCAACCTAATACGGAGGACAAATAGAAAGAGGTAGAGGAAAAGGCTAGGCTGGCAGCTCACCGTGGCGAGGAGAGGATGCACAAAATTGTAGGTTTATACGCTCGAATAAGTTTGATTTTGTATTATGATTCGAGTTAATAAATATGGTCGATTTTTGCTTGATTTTTGCAGGCCGCTCGGCTGAGGAAGGGGATATGCCGCGGGGCCAAAGAGGAGAGAGCTGAGCTAAAGGGGAAGAATATCGTGCTAGAAAGGAGCGTAGCTTGATTGAAGTCAGATTTGATCAAGAAGGGAAAATGGTTGGAGGCCCTGAAGGCTTCTCAAGTAGTAGAGATAAATAAGCTGCGGGCTGAGGCGATGGTAGATTTGGATGAGGTAGTAACTGAGCGTGACAGGCTCGGGAGGTTGAGGCCATGAGGACCGATACCTACGTGGAGGAGGAAGAGATTGAAGAGGATGTTGATGGGGTTGTTGAAGGGTTGGATGGTATGTCTCCTCAGACAGTGAGAGACAACCAAGAGGATGATGACGAACACTTAGAGGCGGAAATTAAGAAGGTAGGATAGTGTGATGGCACTGCTATTGTATGGATATTATGGAATATTGTAAATTGCTTGGATATATTTCGGATAGAATTTTGTAGGCTAAGCTGCTTTTGTAAGCATTGCTATAGAGACTTGAGGGCATACGCCTCAGAATAAAAGATTTAGAGGTTGAGCTTGCTCAGGATAAAGATAGCTCAACGTCCCTACTGTCTTTACAAGTAGAGTTGTAGGTTAGAATAGAGCAAGAAATATTTGATTTGTATGCTTCATTAATATAGAATGACAAATTAATAGATAGAGTGTAGAGACGAATCAAATATTCGTTACCTGTTTAGGTGCAAACGCCCCTGGAATGGTGCGTATTAAAGATGTTAGTTTTTGGCAAACAAACATATAGAGAATGTGTACTTTAAACTTAGAAGTATTTGTATAGGGCATTCATCCGAGATTGTACTTCTACCTTAAATCCAGAAATAACTTTATACAGTAGATGTCAAAAAATAGATATACTGTCTGAAGCTGCAGCCGAACAATTAAGTACAGCTTTCTCTGACAAAGATATGGAGTTTAGGATGGTATAATACAAGTGTAATGAGTTGAATGATAGAGTGGCTCAATTGAAAACCAATCTGGCGCAGGCCAATTCACGTGTTAGAAGAATCGAGGCTGGCGAATGCTCGAAGACGAATAAAAATAATGCCAGAGGTTCTCTTATTTAAGGTGATGTCGTTAGTCTGTCAGCTCGAATAAGAGATTTGGAGGGGGACTTTGACCGAATTCAAGGGCATGTACGTAAAGGAGTTGAGCAGTTATGGGAGTGTCAAATAAAGCCAGACTCTGTTCTTGTCAGGGAGAAAGGGTTAGAGCGTTTTATCCGAGGAAAGGAGATTGTTATAAAAGACAAAGAATAATTGTTAAAGAAAATTCCAGATGTGGAAGAACTGAACAAAGAGGCTGAGATACTCCGTACTCAGGTAGTTGATTTGGAGGCGATTAATCGAGCTGAGTTAGCTAAAGCTACTAAAAAATCTAAAGAGAACATTGCTTTTACAGATCGTATAGACACAAAAATGGAGAGCCAAAAGGCTAAGTACAAAAGATTAGAAGAGATCCTTCAGAGGTCGAGGATGGCTTTATCTCATTTAGTTGTAGCACAGGCCTTGCATTCAGACTTGCATAGGTCGGTGATTGCTAATTTTGTAGAAGAAGTAAAAAGAATTGAGATAAAGAGAGATACCTTCTATGACTGTATGTCAAAAAAGGGACGTTTCTGCAAAGGTTGAAATAGATCGAAGAGATTGCCGAGCTCCATGGGAACGGATCTGGACCCTCGATCTGCTGAATTGATAGAGGAGGGCAGGATTGCTGCAATTGCTCGAGCTCAAGAATTTATGGCTTGTCTGTAAGGGCCTAACTTCGCGAGAGGGGAAGCTGACTCTTACACTGTGAGTTTTATCTTCAACCAGGGGGTTTCACGCATAGAATCGATAATAACAAGACCTATTATAGAGATTATACACTTGCGTGGAGGCCTAGAATGGGTTACTCCATGACCTCTAGTGAGGATTTTTAAGAGTAATGTTATATATGTAGAATAGTCTAAGTATTGTAAACTGGGTTGTTACAGGGTATTCGAAGGTAAACTTGAAAGGTCTATTGGGAGAGGTTTTCTAACCACTTCATAGTATTTTTTTCCTCCTATTTATATGATATAGAAAGGGCTGAGTCACCATGGGGGGTCAAGTTACATGAATATCCTCCGGGTATAACTGACTTGTACCCGGAGTTGGTTCTGACACTGTAGTTGTTGGTTCTGACACTGTGGCTGTTGGATCTGGCACTGCAGTTATTGAACCTGGCATAATAGTTTTCAAGCGGCTTGTTTCTCTATTTTCTCTGGTGATCTGGCTACCTGACGTGTCTGCCTTCGACCATGTACGACCATGATCGAAGTATTTCTAGTACCGATGTGGCTCTTTTGCGCTGCTCATCTATCTTCGCCTATAGTAGTTGGCTTCGATGGTTTCATCAAGTGTTCGATTAGCCTCAGAAGTCTTCGTGGACGCAGCTATCATCTTACTGGGTTTCTGACCTCTAGGTAGGCTTTGATGTAGCCTTCGAATGTTAGATTGAAGCTATAAGGCTACGAGTAGGCTACTACATTCGCCCCATCTCAGCAGGGGCCTCAAAAATTAGCGTAGAGGGTGCGTGCTGAGAAAATGGTTGGGCTTGGGAAGTTGGAAAGTTTGACTAAGTGACTGTTGCAATTTCGAGGAGGGTAATTAAAGACTATGATTATTATGGGTTGTGATTGAGGAGGGATTAAATGCATCTACCTTCAAGTATAACTAGGGGGTGTTATGAGAGCTTTAAACATCTGCACCGTCTTCCCTGAGTAAAATATCTGCATCTTCTTCCCCGAGTAGTCAAACCATGGACACCACTCCTAATACGAGATATCAAAAAAGAATGGAAGCCAGAGAGTATCGGATAGAGGAGAAGACGCACGAGCTGATTGAGAAATTCTTCAGGGACCATGAGATGGACTAGGTTATGCCTGACTTGGTCAAACTAGAGCCAGAAGAATTGATCTCTGGGATGCCATATTCTCACTGGTAAAGGGTGCTGTAATGGATGAACACGCTTACCAGTAACCGATTCTACTTCTTACATCTTACAATGTATGGCCGAAGATCTGACAAATGAAAAAGACCGAGTTGATGACGAGAAGGCTAGTCTCTGTAAGAATTACCTTATCTGCAAATAGGGGCTTCTTTGTTGTGGCAGAAGTGCTAGTGAGGGATGATGGTCAAGAAGGTTTTTGGTTTGCTGTTAATGTTGTTTCTTTTGTTGTTTGTTGTTGTTTTTATTTAATTGGTGTAAGGAATTCTTCTTGAATGAAATTGAAATGTTTTGAAACAATTGTCGAAGTATGATATTGAACTGTTAGTGTGTAAGTGTGACAAATACGGTAGACGATAGTAATTTAGGCGCGATAACGATTTCTCGAATGCGGAGCTTCTAGGAACGATTATTAGAAAACTGTAAGCAACTGAGATAATGTCGAATAACCAAAAAATTTAGGCTGACATATCGAATATCTTGTATGTATGGACGAATGTTTGGTGTAGGCGGGATCATGAGAGGTTTGAAGGTTTGTTTTGTCAAAGGTAAATAGGCTTCGACTACAAAACCTGACTGCCGAAGTAGCTGGCATGTCAAAAGCGGTACTGTTTCTAGAGTAGAGTGCCCTGTAGGTTATCATAATATTTCCTCAGGTTATGGGAAAAAAGGGTAGAAGTGACACGTAGGTTTTGAGTTGTCAGTTTCGAGCATTGTACTTGAAGGTCGAAAAGTTTATAAAAGAATTTGAAGGGGGGCGCATGATACGCACGTGAGGGCAGTTGAAGGGTGCAATGGTAAATACATAGCTCGGCCAAAAATTGATGGGGAGTGGAGGAGTGGAAAAGATATCAGTGGGGAAACCGAGGCGGTTTTGTCTAAGGTATTTAAAGGGGTGAGGGAGGAACTGTTCCCCATACACTCAAGCAATCAAGCAATCATAGAGAGAAAATAGAGAGAGAGAAAGCAGACGTACAACATTGTTGAAGTAGTGCTTGGTGGAGAGTAGAGAAGGGATCATCATTGTTGCGGTCTGAATCATACGAACAGGTACTCTTCTGACTTTCTTCTTAGATAGTTTATTTGTAGTTCTCCTCTGTAGTTTCATCTGCTGTGAATGTATTGAGGGGTAGGTGTTGTTAGGGTTTATGTTGGCGAAGGCCTGGCTGAAAAAGAGGGTAATCCAAGGGGTTAGAGGTACTGCCCAGTAGGAAATTAAGGATATTGATGTGGTGACCAGAGTTGTAGTCGAACATTCAACTATGGGCTGGACAAGGGATAGGACAAATTATGATATCGAAACATAATAGTCGAATGTATCGATCTAATTGTATGCCTCTTCTTTTGTAGGGTATAATGCGTACCCGTCAATCTTCGAGGATGAAGCTGATAGATAGGGAGATCGAGGTAAATGAAACGAGTGTGTCTGGTCGTGACTTAAGGGGGGAGAGCATCGGCGTAGAGGTATTAGACGCTGCAACAGATGACCTTCCAGCTGTGGTAGTACCAGAAGGTGGGACTTCGTGTAAGAGATATCGTAAGGCCCGAGTGACCGAAGGGAGTAATGGAGAGGAGATGGAGGGAGGAGAGGGAAGGGTACATGAAGGTGGTGTCGAGCCTTCGGGGGATGAAAGAGAAGAAGGGGAGCAGAGTGATAGTATTTTAAGTTCGACTGGTTCGAGGGGAATTGTAGGGTCAGTCTCTGCTCAAGAGATGGCGAGACTTGATCGATTTATGGTTAAACTGGAATTATCAAAGGTACGGGTGGTATTAATTGTAGAAGGATCTGAGTATACGTCCAGGGCTATCCCTCGAGAGGGTTTCATGGCATTTAAAGGATAGATTCGGCTAAGGATATATCTACCCCTTCAAAGGCCAGTGAAGGAGGTATTGAACTTCAAGGAAGTTACCCCGTGCCAGATGAATGGTAACTTCTGCGAAATGATAAAGGTGGTCGAGGGTATGAACGTAGAATTGAGACGTGAGAAGAGGGGTTTGATCGAGTGGTTTGACATTTGTATTATTCTACTCGAGGAAAGCCAATAAGAAGGTGGATACATACCCCATCTAATGTCATGTAGATAAACAATGGCTATTTGATTTGTGCTCGACGGGTCGAGGGTGGGGTAAAGACTTGGTTGTGGTGTGAGATAATTATGAGAATGTCGAAGGGGTGGACATTTATAAGCTGTAGCATAGGGTCTATAATCCAAGTAAGTTGACGGTCGAAGGTTATATTTTGAAATATTCATCGAATAGATTGATAAACATTTTTTATTTATTTTTACAGAACCTGGTAACCAAACTTTGACGAAATCGGGGAGATATATTGACGAGCTGATTGACTTAGATAAGGAGTGGGTAAACCGGGAATTCAAGAAGCTAGGTATCAAAAGGAAGAGGCGGAAGAGGACAGATTCACTACTTCGAAATGTTCCTGTCATTTCTAGGCTATCAAAGGTGAGGGGAGAAGAAGGTACTTCGAGAGGGGTCAAAGAAATGGAAAGAGTAAAATTGATTTGGAAAGTGAACTATATTCCCAGGGGTGGGCACGGAGGGTCAGGTACTATATCACCGAGTGTGGTCAAAGTAGTCCCCGAAGTGCTGAGGCATACTGATAAAGGTAAGAGCAAGGTCGTTCCTAAACCTTCGAACATCCCATAGCCGAAGACTACTTCACATAAGAGGCCTCAGGAGCTGGGCACTGATAATGTGGATGATGTCGATGAAGCGCATCGCGAAGCCGAACTAGAGGAACATACTCGAGCCACAACCGCTTCGATGGCTACTCTTTGTGAAAATGACCCAGACAACGCTGTGAAGCAGATGAGTAAGGTACTCCATCAGGTATCTATTTTTTGGGACTCTATATTTTTTGTAACCTTGGATATGCTTCGAGAAGTACTGATTGTTCGAGCATTCAAGCAAGTGCATGCTTGGGCCCAAGCTTATGCCAAAGCCCAGAAGGTAACGACGAGGAAGCTGAAATAGGTGCTGGACAGTCTGAAGCTCTCTCGAGGGACCGAGGCATAGCTAGAATCTGAGGTTAATATGCTAAAGCGAGAGAGTTTAAGTATCAGAGCTGCATGTGCGAGGGAACTTGAAGCTAAACGGGATTACACCACTCAGATGCGAAAGATACTGGAGTCGAAGCTTTCTGAGAAGGAGAAGGAAATTGAAGAACAGAGGGAAACAATCCAGGGGCAATTCGATGAAGAGTGTGGGAAATCCAAAAACTTGAAGATCTTTATCGAGAGTTTGGGGTATGATCCCATAACTCTCGAACGCTTTCCTGTACCCAAAGGGTCTTTTGTCGATGGTGGTGTGCGATCAGAAGGGATAGAAGTGGATCCTTCTGTTAGAGTTGTGGGAGATGGCGTGGAAGCTCCTGTGTCCAAAGATATTACAGCTAGTGCGGTAGTTGATGGGGTGGCCAACGCTTTAGGGCTGAATCTTACTGTCAACGGTGCAGAAGGTATTGCTATGGAAGAGCCTGTGGGAGGAGGTGATGTTGCCACACCTATATGAGGTATTATAGTTGTCTGCCTTCTGTAATGAACTCTTTTCACTTATCTTGTTCTGGTGTTAGAATATTTGGAGTGATTGTTTGCAATCGAACACTTTGTAATTTATATGAGCTTGAGCTGTCTGTTTGTGATGGATTTAAATTGTTCTAGTGTATTGAACTTGTGTTGCTGATTTATATTGTACTAAAGCTGAATTATTGGTATTCCTGTATGTTGAATTACTGATATTCCTGCATGTTTGTATCTGTGTACGTTGAGAAGTATAGAATGCTTATAGCAGGGTTTAAACTAGAACCTTGATGAGCTTCGAGATCGTCCCTGAGTATCAGTCTAGTCGAGGGATGAACATGATACTTAGGTTAAACCAAGAAATTTATTGGACTTTAAAGGTCTCCACCGGGTTTGTCCACGGGATTGAACCTAGGCGAAGCATTATGTGTTTGCCCCCAATGCATTTCTGAGGGTTCAATTTTTCAACCATTCGTGCACCTCAAATTTGCTCGAATGGAGACTTGAAAAACATCGATGTCGCCCCCAAGTATTATTCTGGTTGAAGGGTGACATGATACTTAGCTTAAGCCAAGAAATTTACTAAACTTTGAAGGCCTAGGCCTGAACGAAACATAATGTGATCGCCTTCAATGCATTCCCGAGTCCGGTTTGTCAACCATTCATGCCCCTCAAGTTTGCTCGAATTGGAGACTTGAAAAATTTTGAAGTTGCCCCCAAGTATTAGTTTGGTCGAAGGTTTGACATGACACTTAGGTTAGGCCAAGAAATTCACTAGACTTCGAAGGTCACCCCCGGGTTTGTCCACGGATTTGAGCCTAAGCAAAGTATTATGTGTTTACCCCCAATACATTCTTAAGGGTCCGATCTGTCGACCACTCTTGCCCCTCAAATTTGCTCAAATTGAAAACTTAAAAAACTTTGAGGCCGCCCCCAAGTATCAGTCTGGTCAAAGGTTTGACATGACAGTTAGGTTAGACCAAGAAAGTTACTGGAAGATAAGACATGAATCTCAGAGGATAAATAATATGTTTATTGGTTATACTGCATCTACATCAGTTGAACAAGGTGGGGGTCGCGGCCTGTTGTATGAGACTAACTGCATGGTGTTCCAAGGATTGGGTAGAGGCTATTTTGCTTCTGTCATCAGATAATGGGAACCTTTGTCGGTTTTGTCATACACGACATAAGGTCCTTCCCAGGATTAGGCTAACTTGCCAGCATTTTGAGGCTTTGAAGAGGGTGTGACTCGTTGATGTACCAAATCTTCAATATTGAAACTGCGTAGTCGAGCTTTTTTGTTGTATGACTTCTGGAGAGAGAGTTGGTAATGGCCAAGGTTTGTTATGGCTCGGTCCCTAGTCTCATCAATCAATAACATATTACATCCGAGTTCAAACTCTTTATCTTCGTCTGGGAGGTTGGGGTCGGGTGTTGGCACTTCAAATTAAGTAGGTAGAACCGTTTCGGTAGCATAAGATAAGAGAAAAGGTGTATTGCCCGTCACCTTTTGTGGCGTTGTTCGAAAGGCCCAAAGTACATGTTGTAGTTCTTGAACCCATCTTCCTTTCTTCTCATCAACACGCTTCTTAAGACCATCGACAATGGTTTTATTGATTGCTTCGACCTGACCATTCCCCTGGGGGTAGTAAAGTGCTGAGGGGGAGAGGATGATGTTGTACTTCTTGAGAAAATTATGGACTTTGTTCCCAATGAACTGTGGACCATTGTCACATCGTATCATGCGAGGGCAGCTGAAGCGTATAATAATATTATCCCATAAGAACTTGATGACTTCTTCCTCTCTGGTTTGACATAAAGGTACGGACCCATTTAGTAAAGTAATCTGCTGCCACAAGAATATTTTCTTCGCTGCCCAATACTTTGGGAAAAGGACCCATGAGATCGATGGCCCACTACTTAAATGGCCAAGAGACTTGACTGTAATGGAGATCTTGTAAACGGTTATAGATGTCGTGGGTGTGATGTTGGCATTTGTCACAGTGTTTGGCGTACTCTTCAACTTTCTTCTTCATATTGGGCCAGAATAAACCTTGGGATATGGCTCGAAGGGCCATAGATCGACTAACAATGTGAGCACCGCAGGTACCTTCGTGGAGTTTGGCAAGAATGATAGTGGCTTTGTTTTGAGAGATACACTGGAGGAGGACGCCGTTTGGGGATTTGCGATGTAACTTACCTTTGAGGATGGTGTATCTGCGGTAATTTTCTAGTAACAAACGTTTGGCTTAGGGTCATCTGGGAGGGTAGAATTGTTGAACTAAGCAAGAAATGGTGTTCGCTAGTCATCTGGATCGAGACTCTCTCCCCTGGTATTGATGGCATTGACTTCCATCTGGTTGATACATGGGTGTTCGAGTACTTCGATTTGGAGTGTTCTAGATTCTGACTGGCCTAACATGGTTGTTATGTAGGTGAGGGCATCGACATGTCTATTTCTTCCTCGGGGGTAATGAGTAATAGAAGATTTTTCACCAGTGGCGAACATACTTAGCCATGCTATCGTTGGCCTGATTTTCACCAGTATATTGTCTTTGAACAAGTTGGGAGTCAGTAAATACTGCAAGTTTAGGGACACCAAGTTCGAGTGCGAGGTCGAGGCCATGGATCAAAGTTTCATACTCAGCCTGTGTTAGGGTTTCATGGGTCGCTTGGTTCAGGTTGGTCTTCTGTATATCATCTTCATGCTCCTCCCAGTCAATGTCTTCGACCGGGATGTCGACGAGGAAATATGCGACTACTTGGCCCTTTGGGGATATTTGTTTATTAAATGTGAAGTTGTGTTTGCTAAGATAAACAGACCACTGTTGTACCCGTCTAGATTTTTCTTTCTTGCTGAGTACTTCTCGAAGGGGGTAACTAGTGATAACACGTATGGGCACTACTACAAAATTGACCGACAGCCACGGTCTATATTAATTTTAGCCACAGTTACAACAGTAGCTAAATGCTACAAACCTAACCGTGGCCAAACCCAAAGATTCATGGCTAAAGAGATATACCTATTTGCTTTTGGTGGCACTCATTTAGTTTGTGGCCAAACCGTGGTGAATGACTAGCTAAAAAGCGGGATAGAAAATTCAGATTTCAAAACTCTCTGTTCCCACTTTGTGTTTTAAGATTTGTAAAGAAAATTTCTCCCAAAAATCTTCGATCATCTCTCTCTGAATCTCCAATCACAAGGAAGTAAGTTTCAATTTCTGATTTCCAATCTCCAATCATTAAATCTCCAATCTCCAATCTCCAATCTCCGAATCTCCAACTTCAGCTCATCCACTTTGTGTTTTAAGATCCCAGATATCTCTCTATGGGAGTAGCTATCTAATCTTGGATGCATAAGTTTTTTGATCTCCTGGCATGTGAGAGCAGTTAAAGCAGTTGCACTGACACCCACTGACAAAGCCCCAAAATTTTACCTAGCAGATAATGTGAAGAAGCCGTTGAACAAGAGGAAACACAAACCCACTAAGCTCGATCAGGTTAAATTTTTGAGAGATTTAGTTATTTTTGATGTTGGGTTATTTTTGTTTGATTTTATTTTGATGTTTGTGGTTGTTTTGGGGGAAAATTAGGGCAAGTATTACACCAGGGACTGCTTTAATTGTGCGCCTGGGAGGTTTAAGGGGAAGAGAGTTGTATTTCTTAAGCAACTTTCATCTGGGTTACTTTTAGTCACTGGTGAGTTGTTGTTATGTCAAATCCTTCTACAAATGGTTAATCTCTTCAAATCCTAACTATTTATAATTGATTTCATATTGACCACTTACCCTTTATTAAACTGTTAAATCTTCTCCGGTACAGTGGAGTGTACAGCTGCTGATGCCTTCAAACATGCAGGAGAAAACATAGTTTTTGCTAGTGGGATCCCCTTTGGAAATGTTAATCTCGGTTAGTTTTCTTATATATATTGGATCATATTTTATTCGCAAGTAGTATTTCTATATATCATTGCACTGCCCCCTTAGCTAATAATCTGCTGCATAGTTCCATGTCAAATTTTATGCTTCTACAAGAAAATGTACACTGCTTAAGGCTTCGCTTGGTATCTTGGGAATCCCTTCACAAATCAGGGATTTTGGGCATTTTCATCAATCTAACGGTTAGCAGCGGCTAGATAGAAGGAGAACAATCCAATGCTTCTAGGACGAGTGTTCAATACTAGCGTGGATCCAAACTCTTTGCATTTGATGTGGTTTATTAAGAATTTTTCCTTTTTATCATCAACAGCTTCTAGGACGAGTGTTCAATATTCTACGGGAGAATAATCCAGAGCTTGCAGGAGATAGACAAAGGACGGTGATGAGACCACCACAAGTTCTTCGGGAAGGCACCAAAAAGACATTTTTCATAAACTTTATGGATCTTTACAAGACGTAAGCTAAAGTCTTTATACTGCTATATTGTTTGCTTTGCCCTAAATTCTGGATGATAATATCTTATTAGTAGGCAAGTAGTATTCGCCTCAAAGTCAGGTAGTTTAAGGAATAGAGTTACTATTTTTTGAACAAAAAACTGGGGTTATGGAGACTCCCGCAAAATTATATTAATAAGAAAACGAAGTATTTACAACAAGAATAATGGGAGACAGCATGATTTGCTGTTTCATTCTGCTGCTTATAGATGTGCACCAGTGAATAATAAGTAACCTTTCTCAACAGTTTGTTGATATCTCTAAGAAAATATGCTACTTTCCAAGGTATGGATAGAGTGAATCACTAAAATCTCAATATCCAAGTAATTGAGTTGAGTTGCAGCTTTAGGCTATGATAGATACCTCAAGTTCAATAACACCAATGGAATCATAAGAGTGGATTGCAGCTATAAAATGCTAAGATAGCTTTAACTTCAGAGTCTCTTATTAGACCTCCGCAATGGCCAGAAGTGTCCTTCAATGGTCCATCGCAGTTGAGGGTGTACCTGTAATTTGTCCAATTCTTCCACTTTTGTGCTTAAGGTCTTCTTGTAGGCTTTGAGAAAATAGGAGTCCCCAGCTTGATAAGTAATTATCGACTTGACTGAAGCATACTCTTGCCAAATTTCTTTCAATGATAATCTCTTTTGTGATTAGTGCCAAAATAGTACCTGCAACTCTTGATTTGCTTTGAAAGATCCTAAGGTTTTTTTCTTCACACATATGGCCAAATTTAACAGGGAGCTTTTGATGCATTGCTTTTAGTAGTTTGGTTCATAAACTAGTGAAAAACAGAGGACTATACAAAGTTTATAGGTTAAATGAAGTACATTTTTTAAGGAATTGCGCTTCATATTTCTTTAGAGAAGGGGCATGCAAAGAAAAAGATGCTTTCTAGTTTCTTCTTGAAGATACAGTAGGAACAAGAGGCATGATCTAGTATTTTATTTTGTACCAAGAAATCTTGAGTTGCTAATCTGTCCCATACAGCAATCCAAGTGATAAATTAGTTTTTTGGGGACAACTAGTTTACCCTTACCAGCTTTTTCCAATCAACATTTGGTTGTTGAGATCTATTTCCATTCCAAGCATATACCGATAGATCCTGCTCTTATAACAATTTGGGGATGAAAGCATTTTTATATTATTCCAAACTTCATTTGTTTATGGATGTCTTGTATGTTAAGGAAGAATCCATCTGTTTTCACTTATATTACTTGATACTCTGCAGTTACCCAAATCCTAGTTGTAATTATGAGTGAAGAACCAAGACTGTTAGTAACTATTGAGTTGTTTATTTATGGATCTGCCCAGAAGATTGTAGATGTGCCACCTCCAATAACTGTGAATTGTGCTTTTATGCATCACTTCATCTCTTAAGAAAATATCTAAAGCCCATGAACAATCTGATGGGATTTGTGCAGTCCATATTGAGCAAGATTGTACTTCCAAGAAAATATCTATAACCCCATGGTTCTCGGTTGTCTTACAAGGTGTCTTCAAGGGTTTCTTTAAATCCTCTCGGGGCCTACGACAAGGCTATCCTCTATCTCCATTGCTCTTCATCATTGCAGAGGAAGTACTATCCAGAGGGTTAACCAAGTATTTTGCGGAGGGCGACATTGGTCTATTCCAATCATCCAGAGGTTGCACACCCATTACCCATCTATTATATGTGGATGATTTTCTTGTTTTCTTAAACGGAAGTCGCCGTTCAATCTGAGGGTTGATGCACTTCTTTGGAAGATATGAAAATTTCTCTGGCCAATTAATCAACAAAGCTAAAAGTGGCTTGTATATCCACCATAATGTTCTTGTAGCACGTAAACAGGTGATTCAGAGTGCTTGTAGGTTTCAAAGAGCATTTCCAATGATATACTTAGGGGTTCCAATAAGCTATGGCCGGGTATTGCTTATACACTTTGAACAATTGCTCCCGAAAATCCAACGTCGAATACAAGGGTGGCAAGGAAAGCTTCTATCACAGGGAGGTAAATTGGTTCTACTTACTCATGTCCTCAACTCGATGCCTGTACATCTGCTCTCATGTATATCTGTTCCAACTGGTGTAATAAGCAAGATTGAGTCGATGTTCGCTAACTTTTTTTGGGGCAGTTTTCACGGACAACAAAAACAGCATTGGGTTGCATGGGATGCAATATGTCGACCAAAACTTGAAGGTGGATTGGGACTCCATCGACTAACAGATATCAAGGTGAGTCTATTGCTCAAAAAGTGTTGGAATTTTGGTCACAGTAACTCGACATGGGCAAATTTTTTCCGGACCAAGTACACCATTAAAGGAGAATCGTCGGGTTTGCGTAGAGTAGATTCAGTTCTATGGAAGCAGATGCGAGGGCTCTTACCAACTGCGGATGCAAACACGACATGGTGTCTCGGCAAAGGCAACAAAAGCTTTTGGTTCGATGATTGGACCGGAGACGGCAGTTTATCGGATACACTTGATATCGCCTGCACTCAAGATATAATGGTGAAAGACATTGTTGTGAACAATAATGATTGGAAATGGGAGCTGTTAGAGCATGAAATACCAACTGAACTGAAGCATACACTCTCCCATAAATTCTTCTTCACCGACAACGACGACATTCCACTTTGGGGTCCGTCCAACAAAGGGGAGTTCACTGTTATCAGCCTGGGATTTTTGGCACAGACCGAGGAGGACAAATAAAGTCGTATGCAATGGATTTAGCATTCCACGGTACCCACAAAAACTCAGATATTCAGTTGGAAAGCTCGCTTGAATGTTGTCCCTGTTGACGCCTTTATTCAGAGTCGAATTCCGTTAGTCTCCAAGTGTTGTTGCTGTGAAGAGGGCGAGACAGAAGCAATGGATCATTTGTTTGTATAGGGTGTTGTTGTCGCGCGAGTATGGGCTTACTATGTCAATGTTTGTGGCGTCAGGCAAGGTTTCAGTTACAGCTGGTGGACGCGGCAAGGTGTTTGGCTGAATACAGCTGACATGGGCACGCAAATGGGTTTAATACGAGGCATCCTTCATGTTTATATTGTATGGGAAATCTGGAAATCTCGTTGCAAGGTTAGGTACAAGGAAGGGTGCATCTCGGTTGTCGACATTATCAAACGAATCAACATCGATCTTTATGGGAGTATGACCAAGTTTATGATAACACGTAGCAGTAACTTCGGTGACAGTATATCTCTTCATGTACTTCAAATCGCCAAACAATCAGCACCGATAAAAAGATAAATTATCGTCAGATGGAGACAGCCGCCTATAGGTTACTTCAAATTAAACAGCGACGGTTCAACACTTACTTCAAGATTGAGTGGGGAAGGAGGTATTATTCGAAACAACATTGGCGAACTTCATCTTGGTTACAGCATAGCACTGGGAACTGACACTAACACATTTGTAGAAATGTTTGCTTTACTACATGGTTTATTGCACTACAAAGGCATGGTTGGTTTCCTCTCATTGTTGAGGTGGATGCTGAACTTCTATTTAATTGGTATGGGTACAAGCACACATGTCCGGCTAGGTACAACGCAACTTGGAAACTCATTAGTCAGCTGGGAAGGGAGCTTCATATCATCATGCTACACACTTACAGAGAAGGAAATAGAACGGCTGATGGACTATCAAAACTTGGTAGTTCCCAGCACCCATAACTTTTTTGGAATGCGTCCATGTTACCACGACAAATTCAGGCAACTTACTTCTTAGATAAAATAAGAACAGCTTCTATTAGGCAGTAAACTAGTGGTCATGCTTTATGTCCTCCACATGTACTATTGCTTTTCTAAATAAATAAAACAAAAATTCAATAAATAAAAAATATTGAGCAAGATTGAAGATATTTTTTCTCTTAATCCAGGCTGACCATATGCTCCTTTTCCCTTAAATATGATTCCAACAATTTCTTGAGATTATGGCCTTATTGAATTCTTTTCAAGACTATGTCTCCAGTCCCCCATCTCTAGGCAGGAGTGGAGTTACTTGGAAATGTAACATCTGTTTTGAGGTCGCTTTGCTTTAGCCTTATACATGTTCTATAATAATAGATACCCAATTTCCCCCCTTACATATATTCTATAATGGTTGATACTCAATTTTCTCTGTCAGCAACTTACGTAATCAGTTACCACTGCCTACACATGGTTATTTGGTTAAAATACTCTTTCCATGCAAGGGAGTACCATAAATGAAACTAAACCATGAATTGAAATCCGAACCTATCACCATATTGCTAAACGAACTTGACAATTTTTCATTATGGCCGATACATCAGGGATATCTTAGACCCCTTATGTTGGTAAATTATCAAAGAAACTAAAAGTATTGCAAGTTATCATTGATAAGTTCAATAAATCCTGCGATATTGAACTTTGAGATATACCATCGATTTATCCAATGACATATCCTATATTTAAAAAAATATGAATTCCTATATTCTTTGAAATTTTCCATTCGTCATAGGGTCAAACGACGTTTCCATCTAACTGTTTGCCGTTTGAATAACGCTCTGCAAAATATCACTGAAATTTCACGATATTTTGAAATATCATCAATGTTTCATATTTTGTGAGAAGAGGCAGTTGCAAAATTTGTTGATGTATCATTTAAAATATCTTAAATCCTATAAGAGTTTTTCAGTTATAGACTTAACGTCTACATAAATTTATCATTTGAAATAACCCTGCTACACGCAAGGGGAGTACCATACAACAAAAGAACTCGAAAACATTGTTGTGGGCACATCTTTGTTAGTTTGGCAGTTGTTCATGGTAGAAGGGGGTATCTAGAACATGTACTGAGGTTATTATAAAATTGGGGAGCATCTCCGAATAACTTCTATTGTATATCAGTACCGAGTAATGGCATCTTGAATGGCAATATTAGTATCAGTGTTGAAACTATTTGATAGACACCAGGGGCAGAACTAGTAGAAGACTCACCTGGGCTATAGCCCGGGGTAAAATAAAAAAAAAATAAAAAAAAGTTGTTTCATTTGAAGATTGAACAAACCTTTCTTCCTCTCTTCCTCTCTCACACGACACAGGGGCTCTAACTCTCTTCTTCTCTCACCCAAGCCCACCTCTCTTCCTCTTCAATTTATCAACTAAGTAGAATTCAAGTTGTTTGAGAGAGAAAGAGAGAGAGAGAGAGAGAGATTTTGTTGTTTTAGGGATCCCATTCGATTTCTGCCCAAAACCCTAATTTCATTTTTTCTAAAATTAGGGAAAAAAATTAGGGTTTTAGGAGTGACCAAAACCTCCATGTTTGCAATAATGGTCCATTCCCTTTGATTAATTAGAGTCTGATTAGTAATTTGATTTCTTTGGATCATCATCAACTTAGTATTAGGGTTTTTGAGATGGAGGGGAGAAGAATTTCAGTCAGTCGTCGCCCTTGTTCTGGTCATAGAGTTGTCCCTGCTGCCGCGGAGAAGCGGCCTCGAGGTGATGGGTTTGTGAATAGCGTGAAGAAGCTTATGAGGCGTGAGATATGTTAGAAGAAGTCTCGGGCTTTTAGTATGAGTAATTCTCAGGAAAGGTTCAGGAATATTGGGTTGCAGGTTTGTGTTTTTGTTTTGCGAATTTAGTTTTTTAATATCTATGTTTCAAGTGTGTTTTATTAGAGAATTTTTTGTCATTGTTATAGTACTGAAACAATGTGGACATTTGGTGGGAAGTGCTTCATTTGTTTGTATTTTTTGAATATAGGCTTTTGGGATTAAATCGTTTCTTAAGTGCCAACGAAATTAATTTCCGGTTAGGTTAAAGTTTGTTGTGGAAGTTCTTCTAGTCTTTAGTATAATAGTTGTTTCAAAGGCACTCCCTTGATATGAATTTCTCACCTCTACAAAAAAAAAATATAGTAAATATCCCTCTAAAATTAGTAATATATTCCGCCCCTGTTAGACACCCCCCACAGTCCCACCCCTCTGCATAATGGAATTCATTAACCATAATCTCTGGTAAAAACTTTCTTTTGGAAATTTCTTCGGCTGAAACCTTTCCCATTCCATAAAACGATGACATTACTGCATTCTAATATGTACATAGTTTATTTTTATTATTTATAGCATGACTCACTTGTGTTCTGTTCTCAGTAACTTTAAATTGGTGTGAGCAAGGCAAAGGGTGAGATTTTACTTTTGTATGTTAATCGGTCCTTATTTTAAAGATATAGTAGTGTAGGATTTTCTGATATCTTTTAAGAGTCTAGTCTAAGAAACTCTCAAATCATGTTTCAGGATGCATAGGCAGCCGGAGCATGTCATGACTTTTTGGCTTGCTGAAATGGGAACTAGCGGATCTCTGGATGGCCAACAGCGATTAGTTGTTAAAGGAAGATTTGCTCCTAAAAACTTTGAAGGTATCTTGCATAAATACGTCAGTAAGTATTATATGTTATTTCTTGCCATGAATAATGGATGATATATATCTTCCTTTTTTATTCTTCAGTTGTCTTCCATGATTAGTGGTTACCTTCATTGCTTTTCAAGGTGTATATTATTTACATATTGGCCCGCCTCTTTCTTTTTGTATGCATACTGGCTTCCTCCGCTCTCATTTCATTACTCTTCAGGCCCCTTACTCTACTAAAAATGGACCAACGGCCACAATCAATATTAGTTTTGGCCATGGTAGGAACAATGGCAAAATACCACAAATTATACCATGCCCAAAGCTCAAAATTTGTCACGAATAGCATAGAGGTCGACGCAGGTAGTACCACTAAGTCATATTAGAACCGCGGGATCCAAAAACTTGTTTCGTCAAAGAGTTTCTTTATTTCCTCTTCCAACTCTGAGATCTTAGGGCTTAAGTTTCAAAACTCTAAATACCCAAGCCTAATCTCCTCTCTCTCTCTCTCTCTCAATAAAGAAAGCCGATCTCTCCTTGGGCAATTTCTCTATCAATGAAAACTCTTTCGTAGGTAAGTTTTGTATAAAAGCATTTCTCTCTATTTCTTTATATTTTCTCTCTGTCTCTCTTTGTATTTCTAAATTTATTGTATTGTGTGTAGAGGCACAAGTTGATTTAAGAAATTGGAAACTCAATTGTAAATTGTACCTTGGTAATCGAATTGAATACTTTGAATTCAAGGCATTATTTTTTCCGAAAAAAATTTCCCTTAATTTTAATTTTTAATTTTCATCGAATTGCAATTTAATTTTTACTCTGTTCTTTGCTTTAGAGATTCTCTGAATTTTGCTCTTAAGTGTAATTTGGGGTTTAGGATGATCATGTACTTTATTGGTGTTTTCTATTAGGCCAAATGGGGAAATGAGGGAGGAAAAGAGAGATGGTTGAAGGAAAATGGGATACTGCATTTAAGAATGGTTGTCTTAGTGGGTTAATTTAAATCCTGGGATTCTCAAACATATGGCTAGTTTAGTGGGTAAATTTGTTATCGTGGATCAGGCCCCAGACCTAGAGCCGAGGAGGCTCGTTACTAAGATGGGGGGATTATGATAGTCCCACATCGAGTAGGATCATCCCTAGAGTTTTTTTTTTTTATAAAAGGATGTTGGGGCTAGGCAAGGACCTCCACCAGAATTTAATAGAAAATCATCCCCAAAGTTATATTGATATATAAGCTAACACTCTTACTTAGTATCTACACATCAACACGAACAAACAAAACCTCATGAATAAGTTTGCACATTCTTCATGAGGAGTTGTTAATACGTATAATTATCATTATGAGGTGTTGTTCAAAGATCTGTGTGTGTGCTATGTTGAGGTACTAATGAGTTTGAACAATATTTGCTATTCTTATGCCCTTACTCTAGTAAGGTTTTGAAGGGTCTACTTCAAAAGATGGGAATTAATAAGGTGATTGGTAGTTGTTCTAAAGAACTTGAATGGGGGTTGGAATACTGTAGAGGGAACTCCACTAAATCTAGAGTTTTCATATTGGTGTTTAACTGTTTTGTTGAAAAGATCTGGAAAGAAAGAAAATTGAGAGTGTTTGAATATAAAGCAAATGTGTACAACAACATTGAGAAAAAAATCTTATCTGATGCTATGCTGTCAGGGGTGCCACCAGGGCGCTACAGGGCTGCGCCGGGGCGCCCAAATTTGAACCAACCACTTCGTCGTAACATTTTAGCGCTCTAGGCGCTTCAGAGAACAAGGCGGCGCTGAGGCGGGGAGCCCATTTCAAGGCGCTAGGTGGGGAGCCTTATGATATGGCATTTTTTATTTTATTTTTTTTGTTTTTTTGAAAACTGCCAAATGATATGGCTTATTTTGTTAAAAAAAAAAAAAAAAAAAAAAACTCAAACTGCCAAATGATTTGGCTCATTTAAGTTTGTGTTTAACAAAAAAAAAAACCAAATCAATTTGCATTTCTTCTCTCCTGCGTCTCTCCTCTCTCACTCTGCACCTGCGTCTCTCCTCTCTCACTCTCCACCTGCGTCTCTCCAAATCAATTTGCATTTCTTGATCCACATCCACTGCACCTGCGTCTTGCACCTGCGTATTGTTCTTAGAATTACTCTCTCTCTCTCTCTCGGGCCTCGGCGTTCTTCAAGCTAACGACGGCCGACGGGAACTGCTTTGTTTAAGTCTGAACAGAGTCAATCAAGGTCTGTTCTAGTGACCTTTAATTCACACTTTTGTTAGCCTCAACACTTGTTCTTCCTTTGCGTCAGTAAAACTGCAAATGCCAGGAGGACATTGTTAGCCTCAAAATAAATTTGAAGAAGATACATATATGTTTAATACTGTGTTTCTTCTTTTGTTTAATACTGTGATTTCTGAAAACAATTTCTTACTTCTTGACATCAGTTTTTCTTCTTTTCATTTATACCTCAGACTTAAATGCTTTTGATGATATAATTTGGATGATATAATTTGGATGCGTATAATTTGGATTTTGGATGATATAATTTGGATGATATATGTTATTAAGAGTACCCTATATTGTTAAGACTTCAGAGTACCCTATACTGGTTGCTGCGTCTCTCTCTCTCGGCGTTCTTGTTGGTTGCTGCGTCTCTCTCTCTTGCGATACTGCGATCTCTTGGGGTTTGTAATATCGGTGGAAGGTTCCCAGGGAAGTACTGGTCGGTATAGACTGACTAATTCGAATGATCCGGGGTGGGACTATGGTCAATAGGTAGATGGAAATAGAGATCATGTTAAGTGCGACTTTTGTGGTCATGTGTCGAAAGGGGGGATTAAGAGGTTAAAACAACATCTCGTGAAAGCTTCGTACAAAGGGACTATGTACAAAGACGTTAGGAAATGTGATAAAGTTCCACAAGATGTTGTTGATGTACTTAGAAGCTTTATGGAAGGAAAACAAAAAATAACTGAAGAGAAACAAAGTAAGAAAGATGAGATGATTAGAAACGTTAATGTGTATGGAAATGATGATGACGAGGTTGAAGAAGTTATGATTCAAATTCCTAAGAAGAGAAAAGGGCCTATGGATTCTTTTGTAGCCCTATTGATGTGGATTTCCTGCCCTAGAGCTCCTAATTCAAACGAAAACAAAAAAGCTTTAGAGAACATCCATGGTTACATTGCCGACTTCTTTTATGAAAATAGCATATCATTTAATTGTGCAAGATCAGATAGTTATTCCAAGATGATGCAAGCAATTGTCCAATACAATGATCCATCGAGTAAGTCTTTTATCTTACAAATTATTTTTTGCAATACAAGTTAAAAGAAAATTGTCAAATACACTCTTAATCTTTTTAGTTTTAAATTTAATTTGTAGCTTTCAAGCCACCCTCATATAATGACTTGAGAGTCAAGATCTTGAAGAAGAAGAAGGAAGAGACCTCAAATTGGGTAGATAATTTTAAAGTTCATTGGGAAACTTATGGAGTAACCATCATGACCGATTGGTGGATCGATGGCAAGGGTAGGATACTTATTAACTTTCTTATGAATTGTCCGAAAGGAACGGTCTTCCTAAAGTCTATAGATGGATCCGCACATATTCATGATGCGGAACTCATTTATAAAATGTTGAAAGATGTGATTGAAGAGGTTGGAGAGAAGAATGTTATTCAAGTAAGTCTTGAGTATTTATGTTTTTTCCTATCTTTGTTGTTTTGCTTAGACTTTATACATATTTGAATTTTTGTATACTTTTTCACTAGATATGCATGGATAATGCAAGTAATTATGTACTAGCGGGTGAATGGATTATGGCGGAATCAAAGATTTATTGGATGCCATGTGTGGCACATTGTATAAATTTGATGCTTGAAGATGTGAGCAAGATGCATTTGGTGGATGAAACAGTTAAAGATGCGAAAAAGATTTCCCTTTTCATCTACAATCACAAACATGTGCTCTATTTGATGAGGAAGCAAACAAAGGGTAGAGAAATTGTAAGGCCGGCGGTGACTCGATTTGCTACCACTTTTCTATGTTTGCATAGTATGTATGAAAAGAGACAAGAACTAAGAGACATGTTTCATACTGCTGAGTGGAGAAATAGCAAGTGGCCAAAGTACCCTTTGGAAAAGAAATTGTAAAAAAAGTTAAGAGTAATACATTTTGGAACAATATGCATACTTGCCTAAAAATTATGGCTCATTTGGTGGATGTGATTCGAATGGTGGATACCGAGGAGAAACCTTCTATGGCTTATATTTATTCGGCGATTGAGGATTGCAAGCTTAAGGTAAAAACTAATTTGGGAGACCAAAACGATGATGACCGCGAGTTATGGAAAAAGATGGAAAGAATTCTTGATCGTAGGTGGTCTGGTATGCTTCAAAAGCCTTTGCACGCGGCGGCTCATTATCTTAGCCCTCAGTATTATTATGCAACTCTTACAAGCTCAGATGAGATGGAATCAAATACTAAACTTAAAGAGGGTTTGTTAGATTGTATAGCAAAACTAGCTTTGGATAAGGAAGATGAAAGCCAAATCTTGCGAGATCTGATTGTATATCGTACCAAGGCTGGGAGGTTGGGAAAGAGGGGTGCTCAAGCTTGTATAAAAACAATTGCTCCGGGTTAGTAACTTAGTATTGCTTTTAAGTTACTTCTTTTTAGTGTTTAGTAATTTTAAGGTTTTTTTATTTTTATTCTTTTGATTTCTAAATATTATGATTTTTAATATAATGGAGTGGTGGATCACTTTTGGAAGTGAAGTTCCCGCCTTGCAAAGATTTGCTAAAAGAGTTCTTGGGCTTACTTGTGCGGCTTCTCCTTGAGAAAGGATTTGGAGTACCTTTGACAATGTAAGTTGCTTTTAGTATTTGTAACAAAATACATTATCAATTTATCTTATAGGTTAAAGTTTATTTCTCTAAGTTTTTATTTATTTATTTTACTATTGTAGATCCATACTAAAAAGAGGAATTGTTTGGAGCATGATCGGATGAGGGATCTTGCATATATTCAATACAATAGGAGGCTTAAAAAGCGTTATGAAGAACGTATTTCTGGAAAATAGATAGACCCAATTGTGTTGAAGTCCTTCGATGAATGTACGGAGTGGTTAGTTCCCGGCGATGCGAGAGACGACATTATGTTAGGGATGGACATGACTTATGGTGTGCTTGAGGACGCCGAAAATGGATTTGATGACCCCCCGTTGACTCGTACTTCTCTCACGAACACCGCTTCACATTGTTCACAAGAAGTGGCATTAAGCTCACGATCGACAACGCGTCATCTTCAAGACTCTTCCGACGATGATGATTACGATGTTGATGCGAACTACGGTATGGTTGATGGAGATGATGATGGCATTGACTCGGGATCGGATGAGGACATTTGATTTTATTATTCTGGCTAGATGTTTTTATTTTGGTTTTTTGGTTTTGCACATTTTGGATGATGGGGCTGGATTTAATTTTGGATATGCTAAGATTTTATTTTATGTTGAATTGATCTTCTATTAATCTATTTTAATGTTTGCTTCATTGTTTGCAATTTGGGATTTATCTTTTATGTTATTGACATATTACAATAATATATAACAAAAAATAATAATAATACATTGAGTCATTGCAATATATATATAATATACATTATGGGAAAAAAAATACATTGAGTCATGTTTGATACTTTAAATTAAATAATTATACAAATTTACAAATTTATACATATTACACACATTTTCCCGCCTAGAGCTCCGCCTCGCCTAGCGCCCCGCCCTGCCAGTAGCCATGCCCACCGCCTTGTGCCCCGCCCCGCCCCTGACAGCATAGATCTGATGTGAGTATGAAGTTGAGCCAAGATATCATTAAGATGGTGGATAACCATCACAACAGAGAGCTTGCTGAAAGATGGAATCTAATAGTTGAGTGGACACACTCCAAAATTATCCCTTGCGAATGGACTTGCCCCCCCCCCCCCCCCTGAAGGGTATGTCAAGATTAACATAGAAGGGTCTCTTACAAGTATGGGAGGTTATGGTATTATGGCTAGAAATTCTGAAAGAGTGACTCTAAAATCTTATGCAAGGAGAGGCAGACCTGGCAATATTTTCCTTCATGAGCTACAAATGGTTGATCAAAGTCTGCAGATGACCCTTAAGCTCGGTGAGAAGTAGATTATGGTTTCTGCTAGTTCTATGGTGGTTGTTAACCTGATCAAAAGTGGTTAAGACCCTCCGTAAATTGCTAGTAAGGTCATGAGAAGCATTAAGAATGGGATTGCTCAGTGTGAGAATTTTTGTATTGAGCACCAATTTAGAGAAGGCAACCCTACTGTAGTCCACCTTGCCTCCTTGTTATCTGAAGTAGGAGAAGTGTAGCTGAATACAGATGAGTTCTCAGATGAACTAACCATAATCAACCATGAAGAAGCCAATGGCAAGATCTATTACAGAGTGGTGAATGGCTATAGCCTAGCGCTGTGAAGTACATTTTTTTTCCTATGGAATCAGGCTCTTACTCAGCTCTTGTGCTCTTGAGCTGAAGAGTTGTCCCCTCTTACTTATTTACATAGGGTGCTTCTTACCTAGTAGGTGACTATTTACAAAGGGCTCTTGCTTAGAGTTAGTATCTTAACCTAATGAACATCCCAAAACTGGCAGCTATTTCAATAATCTACTGGCTATCGAGTCTCAATACTGACAAAAATAAAATATACGATAGAAGGAAAGTCCCTCGAGTACCACTCACAAGGATCCAATTAATTCTCCAGGTTTATCTGAAAATAAGTTGTTTCATATGATCCTACCAAATTATTTTATCAATCAACGTCTGGATCTACCGTTCATTTGTCAAGAACGTCCTCAACCTTGGAATTTATCTATTTAATAGTAAAACCCTGATTGAAGTAATTATATTTATAGCAAATTCATTTACAGGACCTTAGCAAATTCTGTTGTTTTCAGATGTATTTTGCCCTTATTTTTCCTTTTAATGTGTTTTGTTGCAGCGCTAAAATAAATTGTTCCTTGTGATAACTGTTGTTCTATTTTTCTGAAGGATTACAGGCAAAAGGATCCTGAAGTTATAGTCCTCGATCCTCCAGATGCCATACAACATGTACACAATATGCAGTCCATGCTGCAAGACGTAGCTGATCTAAACTTGTCCGAGTCACATGGTAACTCCGTTAATACTTTTCTTAACACAATTTTTTGCTTGAAGTCAATAGCTTAAAGAATCTTGTAACATGTATATAGGTGTGTGCAGAGTGCTTAAGTTTTAGTGTTAACATCCAAAGAGCTTATCCTTGTGGCTGATCTGAAACTAAGCCACAGTTATATATTGCATCATGAACAATTGTCAATATCTGTAAGTACTTGTATAGAATCCCGTTATTACATAATTGACTTGGTTGTAGTTATTCTAATTTTGTGTGAGTTCTTAGTACTCATCTTATAAGTAAACTTTGTTAATAATTTAAATTCACTAGACCTTGATTTAGCTTGTGGCACTTGAAATGATTTTACGACATGATTCAGTATTAATAATGTATATTTCCTTTAGAGTTATAACGCAACAACACACTTTGAGTCTACAGTACAAGACGTGTTCACCATGTACAGGAAGATAATTGGAAAGGTAAATGTTTTAGTAAAATCTAAGTTCATACTACTCATTCCTCAAACTATTTAAATACTCCATTGGCTATAAAGATTTTTCACAGATGCATTTGCTTTATACCTACCACATATGATTAAGCTAGCATACATCACAGTAGTTTTCTTCTCTTCAAGAATATGCATCAACTAATCCAATTACGGAGAAGCAGATGCTGGTTTATTAGCTTCTGTCAAAGATTTTCTATCGCGTAATTGACGTACAGTTGAAGGTACTATTTGGTTTCGTTGATTAAGTTTTATTTTAGGGTTTATCCATTGAACAGTTAGGGTTTTAGGTGTTGATTTTGAAATTGGGTATTTCATTGTAGGCTGAGGCAGACACGGATAAAGTGTTTGCGCAAGTGACTTTGCTACTTGAGTTAAATCTGTGAATCTGTCTTCTTAATGTATGAATCTATCTTCTTTGGGTGTTTGTTGTTATGGGTATTAGGTTTCGAGTGATTGTAATGATTGTACAAATGTGAAATATATATATATATAAATATATATATATTTTTGTAAATTGACTTTAGCCACGGTTAGTTTTGTAGTAAATAGCGTATTAGCCACAGATGAAACAATGGCAATTAACAAACATTAGCTATATTTATTATGGTGGTAATTAACAAGTATTAGCCACGGGAGATTTCGTGGGAAAGTTTATAGCCAATTGAGCTATTTTCCACGGTTTATAATGTATCCAATGTGCATTAATAGCCACGAAATAGCCACCACACTATCTATGGCTATATCTGATTCATTAGCCACAGTCAAGTTCGTGCTTGAGCATTAACCACATCACCAGTTGACGCGACCCTGGGCACGGGTATACCCGTGGCGAATGGTATTAGCCACGACTAGAGCAGTGGTCATTGACGCTGATTCCAGTAGTGGGGGTAAGCTTAAAAGTATGGTTTGAGCTTTCGAGCAGTATAAACGAGTGTAACGAGTAGTCGCTCGAGCTTGGTATATCGAGTCTCTGCGGGTGTCAAGGTTTTGATGATAAATTATATAAGTTTCTCGATGCTAGATTCGAGTCAAATGAAGACTGAACTAATAGAAGTATCGGTAATAGCAAGGTATAAAGAAAACATTTCACCTTTGATGGCGGTACTAATGATGGGTGGTCGACCATGGTATGTTTTGAGTTCGAGAAATGCTTATTCACAATCAGGATGCCATATTCGCGTATGAGGGAGAATAGCCAAGCACAACGGTCAGAGGATTTCGAGATAAAACGGTTGAGGGCGACTATCTTGCCAGCAACTTTTTGGACATCTATTTTGGTTCGAGGGGAAGACATGTCAATGAGGGCTCGGATATGAGTGGGGTCGACCTCGATACTCTGTTTGCTGATGAGATGGCCCAAAAATTTACCGGAAGAAACACCAAATTGGCATTTGTCTGGGTTTAGCTTCATGTTATATTCACGAAGTATGGAAAAGACCTCGGTGAGGTCATGAATATCGGTTTGTTTTTTAGGCTCTTACATAACATGCCGTCGATATAAACTTCAACCGACTTGCCAAGTAAGGGTTTAAATATGGTGGTAACAAGACATTAGTAAGTGGCACACGCATTCTTAAGGCCGAAGGGCATGACGTTAACACAGTAAAGGCCTTGTTCAGTGATAAAGGAAGTTTTAAGTTGATCCTCGGGGAGAAGGGGTACCATCATCGATAGTCGCTCATGTCTGGTTGCTGCATCCAGGAGTACCGAAATGATCAGGAGGGGGAAGCTGTTCTTCAGTGTGTATTTATTGATGTCTATGAAGTCGACACAAATTCCGATCTTACCATTCTTCTTATGAATAACAACAATATTGGTTATCCAGTCAGCGTACTTGAGTTCTCTAATGAATCCCGTAGCTAAGTATTTATCGTCTTTGAGGTTGACAGCATCTCGAAGCCATAGGGCCAACGTACGCTTATTCTGCTTCACTTCTGTAGAGTGAGGGATGAGGTCGAGTCAATCACATGCTATAGCGGGGTCCACAGCGGGCAACTCATGGATGTCCAAGCGAAGACATCTTTATTTACTCAAAGGAAGTCAGCGCGTTCGAGGCTTTTGGCCTCATCTAGGAAAGTACCAATGAACGTACCTTGACCAGGGCTGTTGAGTTCGATATAGACAGTAGGTTCAATGGGTGAGGTAGTTGGCATTGAAGGTATGGGGAAAGAGAAAGACATTGATTACAATGGTTGTTTGACAAGTTTTTGGGTCTGATCGATCTCCGGGTGTTCGCATGAGTGGGCAAGGCGTTGAGAGCCTTTTAAGTTCCACATATTGTAGGGGGTAGTAACAAAAAGGGTTTGGTGGTAAGTCGAAGGTATGGATCTCATTGCATGGAGCCAGTCGCGGCCAAGGATGTCGAGATATTAAGATTTCTTATCGATAACAAGAAAGCTGGTTTGGAGTCTAACTGGCCCTATAGTGATAGGGAGACTAATGTGACCGACAACGACTTTAATACCGCTGTTGAAGCCTTAGAGCTCGACATTAGCCCGGGTGATGAGGTCTGTTTTCTGCATAACTCGAACAGTCTGGAGGAACAGTTCGTTAGCTGCACTACCCGTGTCGATTAGCATGATATGGAGGATGAGGTGTTCGACCTTAATCATAATGACTAAAGGGTCGGAATAGGGGAAATGAACATACGACATGTTACAATCAATAATTAAGATACCCTCGGATTGAGGGTATTGGCTCAATTTCGGCTGAAGGGCGGGTAGCTTCTCCTGGTAGGTGAGTTTACAACATTCTTTGGCATGCTTACGCTTGCTTTTAGAATGGTCGTTGTCAATATTATTGACTTCGATGAGATAGAGTTGGTAAATGTAAACCTCGGCTGGGTCGGTAGCTGAGGCGGGTTGAGGCTTAAGGTATGACCTGTTAAGGTAGCTGGGGAGGTCAGCAAAATATTAATGCAGACGACCTGACATAAGAATTATTTTAAGAGAGTACTGCAGAGCGTAATACTTATTGGTGTGATGGCAGTTACATTTATGATTCTGGCAGTAAGGTTTACCTTGTTTAACCTCGATAGGGTGTTGATGGGATCACTAAGCTTGGGGAGGGCCGGCTTTAGTCATATTTTGTGGGCCTCGGTGGTCGTATCGTCGGTGTGGGGGTATTTGCGGCTCTCAATCACTTGTGAGGCGGGAGCGATCAAGGGTGTAGAAGGTTGTCGAGGTTTGTTCATATTGGTGGTCGAAGCTTTCCCCTGGAAATTTGACTCGCGGAGGCGCTCAAGGTCGATGTACCCATTAACTTTAGATAACATCTTCTCGAGGGCTCGCGGTTTGTGGAGCACAATGTACTCCTTGACGTAGCTATTATTCGGCAGAGTATTAGAATAGGCGAGTACAACGTTCGCACAGTCGAGGTTTTTGATCTTGCGCAACTTTTTGTGAAACCGCTTGGTGAAGGCTTCAAGGGTTTCATTGGGGGATTCGCGGAAGTTGAAAAGGGCATCGATACGGACCTCGCGGTCTTTGTTAAAGGTGAACTGAGCGATGAAATCGGTCAAAAGTTGTTCAAAGCTTTGGATTGAACCATTAGGGAGGCTAAGATACCATTTGAAAAGGCCATCGGTGAGGCTGGTGGGAAACAGTCAACACAACAGGTGGTCGGCCATGGAGTATAGGCTTAAGGCATTCTGGAATTCGAGGATGTGAGATTGAGGTTCAGTATTGCGATATTTGCTGATTTTGGGGGCGTAGAAATTTGGAGGCTTCTCGATAGCGAGAAGTTTGGGGCAGAGGGGGTTGTTTAACCGACTCCAAGAGTTCAGCATGCGGCTCGCACTGATGCGGATGGCAGTGTAGATTTTTTTGACTAGTTCCTACTGTGTAAGATAGGCAAGATGAGGGGGAGATATTTTATGATCGAAAGGGATGAGGCAGAATGTTCGGCATGTGCTCAACGCTTGTCTCCCTAAGATATTCTTGAACAGGGCGGCGTTTAGGGTATCTGGTAGTGCGAAGAGTAGAATCGAATGAATCCTCTATGGGGTGTATACCAAGGTAGATTGAACCAGTAGGTAGAATAGTGGGGGGTACACCCTCGGTGCCATGATGGACCGGGGGTACGTCAATATGTAGTTGGGGCCCAAGCTGGGCGCAGGCAGAAATACGCGACGGGGCAGGTGCTCGAGACGGGGAGGGGCATCTTAAGTCTGAAGTCATTGCAACTCGCAAACCGCATTGCGTAGATCATTAAGGCCACGATATTGTCTGTCTGCATCATCTAAATGGCGTTGTTGTTCAGCCTCGAACTCTTATTGGTATTCTTCGCGCTCCTGGTGTAATGATTTCGATGTCGCTCCTCAGCCTGAGCGAATTGTTGGGTAAGAAGGGCGAGCTGAGCGGTTACTCCATCGACGGAGTTGTCGGCAAGGGTCGAAGTAGACCAGAAGGTGGCTTATAGGAGTAGAAAATAAAGAGAGCAAAAGGGCAGGGGGAGGCTGGTAAGGTGGGAAAGCACGGACAGTGCCAAATGTAAGGGCCTAACTTTGGGAGTGGGGAAGCTGACTCTTATACTATGAGGTTTATCTTTGACCAGGAGGTTTCAAGTATACAATCGTTAATAACAAGACCTACTATAGAGATTATACACTTGCATGGAGGCCTAGAATTGGTCACTCTATGACCTGTGGTAAGGATTTTTAAGAGTAATGTTATATATGTAGAGTAGTCAAAGTATCGAGAACTTGGCTGTTACAGGGTATTCGAAGGTAAACTTGTAAGGTCTATTGGGAGAGATTCTCTAGCCCTTTCATAGTGCCTCTTCCCTCCTATTTATAGGATATAGAAAGGGCTAAGTCACCATGGGGGGTCAAGTTACATAATTATCCTCCGGGGACAATTGACTTGTACCCAGAGTCGGTTTTGACACTGTAGTTGTTGATTCTTATACTGTAGCTATTGGTTCTGATACTGTGGCTGTTGGATCTAGTACTGTGGTTATTAGACATGGCACTGTAGTTGTCAGGCATCTTATTTCTCTGTTATGTCTAGTGATCTGGTTGCCTGACGTGTCTGCCTTTGACCATGTACGGCCATGGTCAAAGTATTTCAGGTACCGATGCGACTTTCATGTGCTGCTCATCTATCTTTGCCTATAGTGGTTAGCTTTGATGGTTACTTCGAGTGCTGGATTAGTCTCGAAAGGCTTCGTAGATGCAGTTATCGTCATACTGGGATTCTGACCTCTAGGTAGGTTTCGAAGTAGCCTTCGAATATTCGATTGTAGCTAGAAGACTGTGAGTATGCTACTACATTCTCCCCCTCTCAGCAGGGGCCTTAGAAATTGACGTAGAGGGTGTGTGCTGAGAAAATGGTTGGGCTTGGGAAGTTTGAAAGTTTGACTGAGTGATTGTTGTAATTCCGAGGAGGGCAATTAAAGACTGTGATTAATGTGGGTTGTGATTGAGGAGGGATTAAATGCATCTTCCTTCAAGTATAAGTAGGGGGTGTTAGGAGAGCTTCAAGCATCTGCATCGTCTTCCCTGAGTAAAATATCTGCGTCTTCTTTAATTGCTAATATTACTACCTTAAATTATAACTAGGGGGTGACTGATTGAAGCTAGAAGGCTGCGAGTAGGCTCCTACATAGTCAACCTCCTATTGTAGGGGTAAGCGAGGCAGACATCCCCATAGCTAAATAGACTCCATTGTACAGGTTGTGTAGGGGCCTAACTTCGCCTGGAGGGGAAGTCGGCTCTTACACCACAGGATTTATCTTCTATCAAAGGGGTTCAAGCATATAATCTATAACATAAGTAATCAACTGACAATATACTTGCGTAGAGGCCTAGAATGTGACGCTCTACGACCTCTGATGAATATTTTTAAGAGAGTTTATATTACTATCAAGTAGTTGAAACTTTGAGTATTGTGTGCTTTACAGGATGATTGAAGGAAAACCAGTAAGGGTTCGGGGACAGAGTTCTTCCTCGTATAATTTTGGATGGCCTGTTTATGGATTGAACGGGCTTCAAGAATTCAAGTAGACTCTGAGGTAGCCTTCGTGTATTTGCTAGGGTAAAGGTTGCAAGTAGGCTACTACATTCGCCCCCTCTCAGCAAGGGTCTCAAAATAGCTGTTGTACGTTTGCTGAGAAAAAGCGTTGGTTGTTGGAAGTTAAACAGTTACACTGTTGTTTTAGAGGGAGGTAATAAAGAGGGTAATAAAGAAATGTTGGTACTTACGGAGTAATAATGTAGGTTGATGGGGCTATAAGTATAGGTTATAGAGACGGTAACACATCCGTACCCTTTTCTGTTGCACTTCTTCTCCTCTTTTTTGCATTTCCTGAAACATAATGGATACCACACCCAACACCCGCTACCAAAAGAGGATGGGATTGCCTGAGACCGTCGTATCGGGAAGAAGATTACTAAATTGAAGTTGAAGTTCTTCGTGATCATACTTGACTGGAACATGCTTGATCTGGTGGAGTTAGAGGTTGGGGAACCCATCAACGGGGGTAACTTATTCTTACTTGTGGGGGTAGATGAAATTCACTTTACAACTGCTAAGGGACGCTACCTCTACTGTCACGAGTTTTGTTGATGTCTTGTGTAGGGAATGATCATTTGTGAGAAATAGGGTTTTGCTGGAGATCTGTCCGTCTGAAAATAGGAGGTTCTTCTTAAGCGGTGGCAAGGTGGTGGTGATTGCTCTTTTTTAATATGACTGGGTTTTCTATTTATGTTGTAGATTTTGTATGACTGTGTTTAGGAGTCTCCTCATTCTTTGGTATTTTTCATAATGAATGAAACATAACCAGTACCAAATTTTAAGTTTGTGCCTGATAAATATGGTAGGCGAATATATGTAGCTTCGATGTTAACTGTGGCAATGTTACCTTATAAAAATTATCTTCGAAGTCTATGTAAATGGTCGTAGATTTTATCAATTTTTGGCTTTACTGAATGGTTGACTCTGATGGTCGAAACTCGATAAAAGAGTGGGAGACGATGAATAAGGGTCGACTGTTCGATATTAGTATTTGTTCGACTGCAAGCCTCAAAATGGGATTTGATTCGGATATTGAGAAGCACGTTAGGTCTGGAAGTTGTAAAGTGTGGACTGCTGAGTTTTTAAGGAGAAAAATGAAGACTGTAATGTTGCGACTTAGGATTAGGAAAGGTTTAAATGTACTTTAAGTATAAAATGTTGTGTTGTGGGGGAATTCTCATATCTCTTCTTTCTCTCTGAGCATAATGTCTGCATCATCGTCCCAAAGAAATGATATGCTTCAAATACAAAACACCAGTACCGGGTGGTAGCGAAGGTTCTCTGTTCGTGAGAAACCATAGAGTTGAAACAAAGGTTTTCTCGTGACCGTGACCTGGACTCAAGATTCTAAGTTGGCTGAACTGGAGCCAGGGGAATCCATTAGGGGATCCCTTACATACTCGTGGGGTGCTGCAGATGAGGGCCCATTTCCTGCCACCGTTTGGCCTTATTGGAGTCGTTTACTAAGGAGATGGGGGACCAAAGATGTTGTTGCAGCCTGGGTGCGAGAAGATGTATCCCGACTATAAAAGGGGATTCTCGAACTTTGTTTTGTTAACTGTTTAGATAGGATGTATGCATATGTATTTGTATTTTCTGTTTATTTTTACTACTTTGATCTGTTATTATGCGGAGGGTTTTTTTTTCGAATGAATTTGAAGTTTTAGAAATAACTGTGGACGTAGAATATTGGAATTATTTAAGGTAGGAAATATAATATATTCAAAGTATTTTAGGCGCGATCATCTTGGTCGAATGTCGAATGTCGAATGTGCAATAAATCCACTGCTTGATATATTTTGAAATTGAATGTGAGGTTATCTGATGAAAATGTTCGAGACACGATATAGTCGATTACTCGTGTACGGAAGTGGGTGTGCCAAAGGCTGGTTGATTTGACTGGGCGAATAGACTACCCAGACAGCTGGCCCGTCATTTAAATCCGTCTGGTTCATGGGTAATGTCCCATGCAGGTTATCATGATTGTTTCCTCGTTTTACGAAAAATGAGATTTTTTATGTAGGAATTTGATTTACAGCTTCGAGTGGGATCAAAGGTTCAAGTTATTTTGAGTTTAAAGTTAAGTCAAGTGAGCATGCAATTCACACGCGAGGGTAATGAAGGGCAGGTGGTCAAAACAACATCTCACTGAAAAGCAGTGTAGTGGGATAAGTGGCAATGATAGTCGTATAGAAATCAGGCAATTTTTTGGTTAGTTCGAGGATGTATATATAGAGGTAAAACCAATGTACTGTTCACAGAAAAACTAGAGAATGAGAGGAAGGGAACGTATGTCATTGTTTCGTGAAGCTTGAGAGAGTTATCTGGGTTATTGCAAGGACAGATTGACTTGCTGCTCGATTGTACTTCTGCTAACACAGTATGCCAATTGACTCTATCTATTTTTGTTTGGCTTTCCATCTATCTATATATAGAGTCTTCGGGGTTAAAGTGTTGAGGATTGTTCCGCGACACGGGGGAAACCATATGTACAGGGTCTATCCCCTTTGGGATTCTGAGGATTGATGGGGGGCTGGTTTTGTCGAGTTTTTGATTGTGTTTGTATCTGCTGGAGAGGTAGATAAAAAGGGGTATTGACACGTATAGTCGAATATATCGATCTAATTGCGTGTCTCTCTTTTGCAGGATAAATGCATACCCGTTTGAGCTCAAGACTGGGCTGATAGACAGAGGTCGAAAATGAGGCTAGTGTGGCTGTTCGTGCTCCGATGGTTGGGGCAGCGACGTAGAAGAACTAGTCATAGTAAAAGATTTCCCTTGGCCATTCGTGTTCCTAGACTGGGTGTTCAAGTTGTAGACGTCATAAGACGTGTGACTGAGGATAGTGGTGAAGAAGATATGGAAGAGGAGAGAGAGTGTCGCCAAGTGTGACGCAAAGGTCGAGTTGGGCCTTCGGTTGAGAAAGGAAGGAGGGGGAGCAAGGTAACCATAATGAGGATTCGACTGAGTCAGATAAGGCTATTAGTTTCATTCCGGATAGATAGAAGAAGAGGTTAGATCGATTTGTGGCTAAATATGGGTTGTCAAAGGTAGGGGCTATATTATATTCTGAGGGGTCAAGGTACAGCTTCCAGTCGAAGCCTTGAGAAGGTATTATGGCCTTCAGAGGACAAATTTGACTGGGGATGCAATTACCCCTTTAAAGGCTGGTGAAGGAGGTGTTAAATTTTTGGGAAGTAGCCCCATGCCAAATGAACGAGAATTTTTATGAAATGATGAAGGTAATTGAGGGTATGAATGTAAAACTGCGAGGTGAGGGGAAGAGTTTAATTGAGTGGCACGACATTGTCTAGTTCTACTCCAAGAAAGCAAGCCAGAAGGTTGGCACCTATCACATCCAGTGTCACACGGATAAGCCCTGGTAGTTTGATCCATGCTCAACTGGTCGAGGGTGGGACAAAGATTCGGTTGTAGTATGGGGAAACTATGAGAATGTCGGAGGGGAGGACCCTTATAGATTACGTCATAAATTCTATAATCCAAGTAAGTTTTCTGTCAAAGATTTTTTTGATATATTGTTCGAATAAACTGGTGATTGTATTTCTGTTTGCTTTCTAGGTCCTCAAAGCCAGACATGGGCGAATCTGAGGGATTATATTGACGCCTTAATCGATTCAGACGAAGATTGGGTGAATTCTGCCTTCATAAAGCTCGGTATCAAGAGGAAGAGGCAGAAAATGACATATTCCCTGCTTCGAAGCGTACCCATTACGTCGAAAACATCAAAGAAGAGGGGAGGCAAAACTGATTCGAAAGTGGTCGAAGGAATGAAGGAGGAGAATTTGACATGGAAGGTACAATATGTTCTGAAGGAAAAAAGGGCATCGAAGCTGGCGGCGCCAGCGCCCGTAGTAGCTAATGATGCTTCGAGATAGAGGCCAAAGCAGGCATCGACCCAGCCAGGAAAAGTAAAGGGCAGGGTCATTCCCGAGTCTCTAAGGGTACAGTAGACGAAGGGTACTCAACACAAAAGGCATAGGGCGCTGGTGGAAGATGATACGGAAGATGCGGGCGAAGATATGACGGAGGCTGAGCGTGAGGAATAGGCTCTAGCCATGGCTGCTTCGATGGCTGAACTCTATGGCGCTGACCCATACAAGGCGTCGAGGCAGATGAAGAGGAGTATGTACCAGGTAACTGTCTATTTGCTTGTGAGATACTGATATTTTCTTAAATGCTTCATTCTTCGAAAAGTACTAACAACTCAAATATTCTAGCGGACGGATGCTTGGGCGCAGTCTTTTAACAAGGTGGAAAAGTGGCAAAGAGGAAGTTACAGGAGGCGGTTAACAGTCTGGAGCTTGCTCGTGGGACTGGGGCATCGTTGGTGTTAGAGAATAAAAATTTGAAGCGAGATCTAGCGGCTATTAATGATGCATTTGAGAATAGATTGGAGGGTCAATGAAATAATCATGAGTATTTGTTGAGGTCAAAGCTTACTGAGAAGGAGAAGGAAAAGAGAGAATAGAATGAGCGTTTCCAAGGGCAATTTGATTATGAAGTTGCGGATAATGTCAGGCTGAAGGAGTTCATAGAAGATTTGGGGCATGATCCTAAAACATTGGAACGCTTCCCTGTTATACAAGATCCTGTTCCTGAAGGTGCTTTACAGACAGATTGGAGAGAGACAGGCATTGCTGATAGAGGTGTTGGAGGTGGCGCGGAGGTTTGCGTAGTCGAAGGTAATGCTGATGAAACTGCAACTGATGTGGTCGATGATGGTGCAGGGTCGAGACCTTCTACTGGAGGTGCTGGAGGTGTTGGCACTGAATAGCCTGTTAGAGGAGAAGATGCTGGTACTCCGAAATGAGGTATTAAACTGGGGTACTGTACTGTTTGTTTTTTATATTTCTGTTGGGTTATAATATTTGAACAATGTTGAGCTTTCTTTGAATTTGATCTATGAACTTGTGATTATTTTGAGTTGCTGTACTGAAATAGACTTGTACTGCATTGATTCTGTTTGGTTGTAGATTGTTCTGAAACTGATTTGTGTTAGCTTGACTTGTACTAAATTGTTGTGTTAGATTCTTGATGTATGCTCCAAACTAAATTTGAGTCTTTAATATATGTTGTACTGAAGTGTCTTGCATGTGGAAAAACAGTTGATATTCTTGTATACTTGTATCTGCATATGTTGTAAGTGTAGAATTCATGGAGAATGAACGATGCTTGAAGAGCTTCGAGATGGCTGTGATTCTTGGTTAGAACCAAGAGATGTACTAGACTTCAAAGGCCTAAGCCACAACGAAGTAAGACGTGGTCGTCCCCAATGCATTCTCAAGGGTCCGGTCTCTCGACCATTCGTGCCCTTCGAGTTTACTCGAAGTTGGAAGTTTGAAAATTTTCGAGGTCGCCCCCATGTATCAGTCGGGCCGAAGGGTTGACTTGATACTCAGGCTTAACCAAGAAATTTACTGGACTTCGATAGCTTGAGGTCTGATCGAAGTAGAACGTGTTAGCCCCCAATGTATTCTCGAGTGTCTGGTCTTTTGACCATCCTTGCCCCTCGAGTTTGCTCAAAATTGGAGGTTTGAAAATTTTCAAGGTCGACCCCAAGTATCAGTTGGGTCGAAGGTTTGACATGATACTTAGGCTTAACCAAGAAATTTATTGGACTTCGACAGCTTGGGGCCTGATCGAAGTAGACCGGGTTCACCCCCAATACATTCCCGAGTGTCTGGTCTTTCGACCATCCTTGCCCCTCGAGTTTGCTCGAAATTGGAGGTTTGAAAATTTTCAAAGTCACCCCCAACTATTAGTCGGGTCAAAGGGTTGAGAAGATACCTAGGCTTTACCAAGAAATTCACTGGAAAATAGGGGACGAAGCTTGGAGAAAAAGATGTTCATTAATTTATATTGTATTTACATCAGTGGAACAAGGTGGAGGCCGTGGCCTGTCGTATGATAATAACTGCGTTATATTCCATGGATTTAGTAGAGGTTCTTTGTCTTTTGTCATCAGGTATTATGAACCCTTGTAGGTTTTATCGCAAATGACATAAGGTCCTTCCCTGGATTCGGCTAACTTGCCGGCATTTCGAGGCTTCGAGGATTGGTTGACGCGCTGAAGTACAAGTTCTCCGATGTTAAAACTTGAATGTCAAACTCTCTTGTTATAGAACTTCTCCAGTGAAAGATGATAACGGCCGAGGTTGGCGATGGCCCAGTCTCTGGTTTCGTCGATCCAAAGCATATTGTACTCGAGTTCAAACTCATTATCTTCACCTTGGAGGTTGAGATCTCGTGTGGGTACTTCGAATTGAGTAGGGAGCACTGCTTCAATACTGCAGGCTAGAAGGAAAGGGGTACAGCCTGTAGCTTTCATTGCTGTTGTTCGGTAGGCCCAGGGACATGCTGTTACTCCAAAACCCATTGACCTTTCTTTGCATCGATACATTTCTTGAGACCATCGACTAGGGTTTTTCTGATTGCTTCGACTTGACCGTTGCCATGGGGGTAGTAAGATGTTGAGGGTGAGAGGATGATGTCGTGTTTTTTAAGGAAGTTTCTGAGTTTGCTCCAAATAAATTGCAGACCGTTGTCACATGAAATCATATGAGGGCATCCGAAACGTGTAATGATATTTTCACATAGAAATTTGATGACTTCTTCTTCTCGGATTCGACAGAAGGGTTGGGTTTCGACCCATTTGGTAAAATAATCTGTTGCAACAAGAATATTCTCTCGGCTGCCCGAATCTTTGGGAAAAGGACCAATGAGATCGATGGCCCAGCGTTTGAATGGCCAAATGACTTGACTGAAATGGAGGTCTTGCGAAGGGTTGTGAATATCATAGGCATGACGCTGGTATTTGTCACAATGTTTGGCGTACTCTTCGGCTTAATTTTTCATATTGGGCCAGAATAAACCTTGTTAGACGGCTCGAAGGGCCATAGATCGACCAGCTGTATGAGCATCGCAGGTACCTTTATGAAGTTTGGTTAAAATTTTATAGGCTTCGGTTTGAGAGATGCATCAAAGGAGGACGCCATTTGGGGATTTGCGATATAACTCGTCTTTGAGGATGGTGTATCTGCGACAAGTCTCTAATAAAGACCGTTTTGCTTTGGGATCATCTGTGAGGGTAGCATTGTTGAAGTAATGGAGGAATGGTGCTCGTCAGTCGTCTGGATTGATACTCTCTCCCCCAGTATTGATGGTATTGACTTCCATCTGGTCGATACTTTGGCGTTTGAGTACTTCGATATGGAGAGTTTGGGATTCTTATTGGCCTAGCATAACAGCTATGTAGGCGAGGGCATCTGCATGTCGTTTATTTCCTCGAGGATAATGAGTGATGGAAGATTTTTCAGGAAAACGGTCCATGTGTTGTCGAACAAGAGCAGCATATTCAGCCATGCGACCGTTTGCTTGATTTTCACCGGTGTAATGTCTCTGAACAAGTTGGGAATCTGTGAAAAATATAAGTTTAGGGACACCAAGTTTGAAGGAATGGTCGGGGCCATGGATCAAGGCTTCATACTCAGCCTCGTTGTTAGAACATTCAAAGTTTAACTTGAGGGCCTTCTCTATTCGATCATTGGTAGGTGTGACTAGGACTATACCTATCTCTGAACCGTTAGGCCCAGCGGATCCATCTGTGAAGAGACACCATCCTGTGTTTGGGATCCATGAATCGCTTACTTCAGGTTGGTCTTCTGTCAGGTAATCTTCATGTTTCACCCAATCGACATCTTCGACCGGGAATTAGCAAGGAAATCTGCTACTGCTTGGCCTTTTTGGGATATCTGCTTCTTGAATGTGATGTCATGTTCACCAAGATAAACAAACCACTATTGTACTTATATGGATTTCCCTTTTTTACTGAGTACTTCTCGAAGGGGATAGCTTATTATAGCACGGATGGGGTGGGCTTGAAAATATGGTTTGAGTTTGCGAGACGAATAGACGAGGGTGAGGAGCAAACGCTCGAGTTTTGTGTATCGGATTTTTGCAGGTGTCAGGGTTTTGTAAATATAATATATAGGTTTATCGATGTTTGACTCGAGATGAATGAGGACTAAACTGATAGAAGTGTCACTGACGGCGAGGTATAAAGCGAGTGCTTCGCCTTTGTCAGGGGCGCTGATGATGGGTGGTCGACAAAGATATGTTTAAATTTTGAGGAAGGCATGTTCATAGTCGGGTGTCCAGTTGATCTCAGGGTTGTTTTTCTTTTTGGCCTTGTGGAACCCTTGGTCGCGTAAGAGAGAAAAGAGCCAAGCACAGCGGTCTGAGAATTTGGAAATGAAACGGCTAAGGGCCACAATTTTACCAGCCACCTTTTGGACATCTTTTTTGGTTTGGGGCGATGGCATGTTGATGAGGGCTCGAATATGGGTAGCGTCAATCTTGATACCTCGTTAACTGATATGGTGGCCTAAAAATTTACCAGACAAAACACCAAACTGGCATTTGTCTGGATTAAGTTTCATGTTGTATGTTCAAAGTATCGAAAAAACTTCAGTTAGGTCGTAGATGTGGGTCTATTTTTGGAGGTTCTTGCATAACATGTCGCCGATGTAAACTTCGGCAGACTTGCCGAGCAAGGGTTTAAACATGGCTGTAATAAGGCGTTGATAGGTTGCCCCAGCATTATTAAGGCCGAAGGGCATGACATTAAAACTATAAAGGCCTTGTTCAGTAATAAAGAAAGTTTTAAGTTGATCTTTGGGGAAGAGGGGTACCCTGATTGTAACCCGAAGTCGCGTCCATCATAGACAGACGTTCTTGTCCAAAAGTAGCATCGAGGAGTACTAAAATAATTGGGAGGGGGAAGTTATCCTTCGGTGTGTGTTTTTTGAGGTCGATGAAGTCGACGCAGATTCTGATCTCGCTATTCTTTTTGGGAACTGCAATAATGTTTGATATCCAGTCAGCATACTTGACTTCTCTGATGAATCTCGCGGCTTTGATCTGTTTACTGCTTTATCTGTTTTACTGCTGTGGAATGGATGATGAGATCAAGGTGGTGGCATGCCAGATTGGGATCAACACCGGGCATCTCCTGAAACTTCCATGCAAAGACGCATTAATTTGGTCAACGGAAGTCTGTGAGTTCGAGGCGCTATGCCTCGTCGAGAAAGGTTCCAATGAATGTACCTCGACCAGGACCGTCGTGTTCGATATAGACAGTGGGTTCGATGGGTGAGGTGGCAGATGTCGAGGGTATGGTGATATAGAAAGACAGTGGTTGCTATGGTAGTCTGACGAGTTTCCGAGTCGGATCGATCTCCGGATGCTCGCATGAACGGGCAAGGCGTTGAGAGCCTTTTAAATTCCATGTACCACAGGGGGTAGTGAAATGAAAGGTCTGATGATAGGTCAAAGGTATGGAATGCATGACATGGAGCCAGTCGCGCTCGAGGATACCAAGGTATTCAAACTTCATGTCGATGACAAGAAAGCTGGTTTGAAGTATGACAGTGCCGGCGGTAACTGGGAGGCTGATTCTACCAACAGTAACTTTTGTGCCCCTATTAAAATCTTTTAGTTCGACATTGGCAGGGGTGATGAGGTCTATTTTCTTCATTGTTTGGACATTTTGGAGGAAAAGTACATCGGCTGCGCTTCTTATATCGATAAGAATGGTCTGGAGGACGAGGTGCTCGATCTTAATCATTATTACTAAAAGGTCGGAATGGGGAAAACGAGCATGCGATGTATCGCAGTCGAGGAAAGAGATGCCTTCAGGTCGAGGGGAGAGGCTTGATTCTGGTAGGAGGGCGGGCAGCTTCTCGTGGTAAGTGACTTTGTAGTATTCTTTGACGCGCTTGCGCTTTCACTTGGAACGGCTATTGTCGATATTATTGACTTTAATGAAATGTACTTGGTATATATGGACCTCGGCCGGATCGACAGTAGATGTGGGTTGAGGTTTGGGATATGACCTATCAAGGTAGCTGGGAAGATCAGCAACATACTGATGTAGACGACCTGCCCTGAGTATTATTTCGTGAAAGCGCTGCATGGCGAAGCATTTGTTGGTATGGTGACAGTTATACTTATGGTTGGAGCAGTAAGGTTTGCCTGGTTTTACCTCGATGGGAAAAGGGATACGCCATATGGGGTCTACCTAGATCTATGGTAGAAGGGCGTTGAGAGGGGCAGTGAGTGTAGGTAGAACTGGCTTTGGTCACTTCCTACAAGCTTCAGCATTATTATCAGTGTAAGGGTGTTTGTGGCTCTCAGTCTCCTATGAGATGGGAGCGATCAGGGGTGTGGAAGTAAAAGGTAGGCCTTGTCGAGGTTTATTGGTGGTAGAAGTCGAAGGTTGCCTCTGTTTATGTGATTCGCGGAGGCGCTCAAGGTTAATATACCCATTGACTTTTGAGAGCATCTTCTTGAGGGTTCGAGGTTTGTAGAGGACCAGGTACTCTTTGACACGGCTATGATCTGGCAAGGCATTTGAATATGCGAGTACGGCGTTCGCATAGTTGAGGTTTATGACTTTTTTTAACTCGTCGAGGAACCTCTTGGTGAAGGCTTCAAGGGTTTCACTGTTAGATTTTCTAAAAATGAAGAGGGCATCGACTCTTACCTCTCTATCTTTGCTAAAGGTGAACTATGCAATGAATAGATGGGATAGTTGATCAAAGCTTCGAATAGAGCTACTTAGGAGGTTATGATACCATCGTAGGGGGCTATCTATGAGACTTATGGGAAAAAGGCGACACATCAGGTGGTCAGCTGTGGAATAGAAGCTTAGAGCATTTTGGAATTCAAGAATATGAGATTGAGGGTCGGTGTTGCGGTAATTGCTGAGTTTGGGAGCACAGAAAATTAGAGGCACCTCAATAGCGAGGAGTTTTAGACAGAGGGGATTATTCATCCGACTCTATGAGTTTGGAGTTGGGCTCGAGCTGACATGAATGATATGTTGGATTTTATAGTCAAAGTCCTGTTGTGGACAATAGGCAGGATGAGGGTGGAATCGATGGGATCGAAGATGATGAGGCTGAGATTTTTGTATGTTTTCGGCGCTGTGCTCCCCGAGACATTCTCGAGCAGGGCGACGTTTGGAGTGTTTGGAGGAGCGAAGGGCAGAATCATAAGAATCCTCTGTGGGGTGGAAGCCAAGATGGATGGTGCCAATAGGGGGAACAACAGGGGCTGCACCTGCGGCACCAAGGTGGGCCATAGGTTCTTGGATATCTGGCAAGGGTCCCAATCGGTCCCTAGCGAGTATACGAGACGGGGCGGATTCTTGGGCCGGTAGAGGAGTGTCTAGAGGCTATAGACGTTGCAGCTCTCGAACTATATTGTGCAGCTTATCGATGACGTGGTTCTGTCTGTCGGCATCATCGAAACGGCGATGCCGTTCGGTTTCAAATTCTTACCGGTGCTTTTTGCGTTCTTGGTGAAGTTGCGTTTGGTGTTGCTCCTCGGCTTGAGCGAACTGCTGGAAAAGAAGGATAGTTGGGCAGCCACTCCGTCGACGGAATTGTCAGCATAGGTGGAACTAGAACAAAGTCTGGGGGCCATTGAGAATGATCTGTGGGCGCTGGAAAAGGGAGAAAATGAGCAAGGGGGCAAGCACAGACGGCGCCAAATGTAGGGGCCTAACTTCGTATGGAGTGGAAGTTGGCTCTTACACCACGGTATTTATCTTCAATCAATGGGGTTCAAATATATAAACTATGGTATAAGTAATCTACTGACAATATACTTGCGTGAAGGCCTAGAATGTGATGCTCCATGACCTCTGATGAGGATTTTTAAGAGAGTTTATATTACTGTCGAGTAATCGAAAGTTTGAGTATTGTGTGTTTTACAGGATGATCGAAGGTAAACAGTAAGGGCTCAGGGGAGAGATTTCGTCTTCGGATAATCTTTGGAAGGCCTGTTTACAGATTGAAAAGGGCTTTGAGATATTCGAGTAGGTTCCGAGGTAGCCTTCGAGTGTTTGACTAGGGTAGAATGCTGCGAGTAGGCTACTATAGGTTGTATATAACCTGAAAAGAAATAATATGTAGCACAGACATGTTGAGAGATGAAAGCTAGGTTTACCTTTGCTTTATCTTATGTCTGGTTTAGCTCTTCGATTGAAAACTAGTTTTACCTTTGTTTTAACCCTGGAGTTTATTAGAGTCAGTCAAACCAGGCGTAACCGGAAATTAACTGGTAGAATATCGCAAACATATTGAATGAGTTGAAAGCTAGTATTACCTTTGCTTTATTTTATGTCTAGTAGAGTCCGTTGATTGAAAACAAGTTTTACCTTGTTCTAACCGCAGGAGATTTAGTAGAGTCGGCCAAACCAAGTGTATTCTTGCTTTAACTGGAATGATATCGCAGATATATTGGAAGAGATGAAAGCTAGTATTACCTTTGCTTTATCTTATGTCTGGTAGAATTCGTTGATTGAAAACAAGTTTTATCTTATTCTAAATGCAAGAGATTTAGTAGAGTCAGCCAAACCAAGTGTATTCTTGACTTAAATGGTATGATGTCGCAGACATATTGAAAGAGATGAAAGCTAGCATTACCTTTGCTTTATCTAATATCTGGGTAGAGTCTGTTGATTGAAAACAAGTTCTACCTTGTTCTAACCGTAAAAGATTTAGTAGAGTCAGCCAAACCAAGTATATTTTTAATTTAAGTGGTATGATGTCGCAGACATATTGAAAGAGATGAAATCTAGTATTACCTTTGTTTTTTCTTATGTCTGGTAGAGTTTGTTGATTGAAAACAAGTTCTACCTTATTCTAAACGCAAGAGATTTAATAGAGTCAACCAAACCAAGTGTATTCTTAACTAAACTAAAATAATGTCGATTGAAAGCTAGTATTATCTATGCTTTAATCTATGTATTGTCTGCAAAGTAGAGAGATGTATGGAGAAAACTTGTTAGTTTCATTGAATCTTGAGAAAGGATGTACAATAGATGGAAATGGAAATCTCACTTCTGGAATGAAAAAGCAAGAAATGGAATTAGAGCAGTGAGGGACCTAACGATAATATCACTTAAGTATCCTAGTGTTCCAAGGACTTGAGATATATACGCCCTCTTCTGTCATGAGGTAATATGATCCCAGGCTTAAGAGACCTGTGATAAGGAATGGAGCCTCCCAATTATCTGCTAGTTTCCCAGCATGAGGCACATTACGGTGTTGAGGTATTTCTTTGAGGATAATATTATCGATTTGAAAGGTACAGCTTCTAACTCGTTTGTTGTACGAACTGGCCAGCATATGGTGATATCAACCTAGGTTAACGATGGCGTGTTCCCAGGTTTCATCGATCCAATTAAGGGTGCAAGCCAATTCGAACTCATTTTCCTCGTCAGTTAGCTCGTGCTTTTTGAATGGGTAATGGTATTTAGAGGGAATGATGGCCTCAGTGCCATAGGCAAGGAAGAATGGAGTACAGCCTGTTAACTGACGTAGAGTGGTACGGTAAGCCCATAAGACATGAAGAAGCTCTCAAACCCAATTCCCATTTATCTGAGAGTGTAACTGTTTCTTAAGTCTATCCACAATGGTTTTGTTGGTGATTTCGGCTTGGCCATTACCTTGAGAGTAGTAAGGATTGGATGGTGAGTGAATAATGTTGTAGGGGCCTAACTTATCGGCAGAGGAAGTTAACTCTTACACAATGAATTTTATCCTCTAGAAGGGGACTTAAGCATATAATCAATAGAAATCTATTGACAATATACTTGCGTGAAGGCCTAGAATGGGTCACTCTGCGACCTCTGATGAGGATTTTTAAGAGAAATGTTATAAATATCGAATAGTCAAAGTATCGAGCACAGGGTGATTATAGGGTATTCTAAGGTAAACTTATGAGGTCTGCCAGGAGAGATTTTCCAACCACTTCAAAGTTCCTCCTCCCTCCTATTTATAGAACATAGGGTGGGCTAAGTCACCATGGGAGGTCAAGTTACATCTGTATCCTCCATGGACAACTGACTTGTACCCAGAGTCGGTTCTGGCACTGTAATTTGTCGAGTCTATCACTGTAGCTATTGGTTCTGACACTGTGGTTATTGGATCAGGCACCGCAGTTATCGAGCGGTGTGCTCTACTATTTTGTCCAGTGAATTGGCTGCCTGACATGTTGCCCTTCGACCATGTGCGCACATGGTCAAAGTATTTCTGGTTCGACGTTTAATTCGAGTGTTCAAATAGTCTTGGAAGGTTTTGTAGACTTGAATATTAACTTAATAGGCATCGAGTCATCAAGTAGGCTTGATCAAAGCCTTTGAGTGTTCGACAAGTGCTAGAATGCTGCGAGTAGGCTACTACATTCGCCCTCTCTCACTAGGGGCCTTGAAAACTAGTGTAGAAGGCACATGCTGAGAAAAGTAGGTAGGCATTGGGAGTTGAAGGGTTAAGGGTTGACTGTTGAATGTGGCAGTTTCGAGGGGGGTAATTAAGAGGTTGTGGTGATTACGGTGTAATAAATGAGGTTAATGAAGGTATAAATATGGGTTATGAAGGGGTAAATCTGCATACTTTCTTCTTCCTCTTTAAAACTCACCATGGAGACCACCTCTGACACCCGACACCAAAGGAGGATGGAAGAAAGGGACCGCCAGAAAGGACGCAAAGCGGCCGAGCTGAAGATAAAGTTTTTTGGAGACAGGAGGCTAGACTGGGTCATGCCATGCCTGGTTGAGCTAGAGCCTGGGGAGCCAATCAATGGGTAACCGTATGCATACTGGTTGGGGTCTTGTAATGGTCGCTCCAAGCTGCCAACAGCCGGTACTATTTTCTTCAAAGCTTAGCCGAACGTATAGTGAAAAAGGAGGACCACTTACTGGAGGAGAAGCCAGGGCTGTACAAGAATACCTGCCCCGTCTGAAAAATAGGGGGGGTTCCTCGCAATGTGATTGTAGGGTGGAGGTGGTTGTTTTTATTTTTGATGGTGTTGTATGTCTGTTACCTTTTATTTGTACTGTCGAAGCATCAGAATAAAAGAATAGTTTAATGAAATTGAGTTTTTTTATTTTTATAAGTATGATAGACGAATAGATTTTAGGTGTAGTATCGAACTTTGACCTTCGAATGAAGCCTTTAAGAATAGAGATTATAATACTAAGGAAAGTTACTATGAACGATAATGTAGTGATTGAAGATATAGGTTAACATTCCGACCTTGGAATGAATAAGTGACCCTGAATTCTCAAAGTATTATGTAGAAAATGTTATGACAGAGTGTAGAGGGATGCTGATGATTCGAGAATAAAGATGTGTCGACTACAAGATCTCAGAAATTGGTGTAGAGTGTGTATGCTGAGAAGACGGTTGCGTTTAGAAATTTGAAAAAGTTTGACTGCTGCAATTCTGAGAAAGGTAAATGAAGACTGTGATAAATGCAGGTTGTGATTATGGAGGGTTTAAAAGCAGCTACCTTCAAGTATAAGTAGGGGTGTTAGGAGAGTTTTCAAACATTTGCACTGTCTTCTCTGAGTAAGTGTCTGCCTCATCTTCTCCTAATAGTCAAACTATGGATACCACTCCTAACACACGATATCATAAAAGAATGGAAGCCAGAGAGCATCGAGTAGAGGAGAAGATGCAGGAGCTAATTGAGAAGTTCTTCGGGGACCATGAGTTAGACTGGATGATGCCTGACTTGGTGGAACTAGAACCTGAAGAGCCGATCTTTGGGATGTCGTATGCTTACTGGTAGAGGGTGTCACAATGGATGAATCAACTTACCAGCAACCGGTTCTACTTCCTTCAGTGTCTGGCTGAAGATTTGATAACTAAAGAAGACCGAGTTGATAAGGAGGTTAGGCTCTGCAAGAATTGCCCTGTCTGCAAATAGGGGCTTCTTGGTTATGGTATAAAAGACTTTTAGTTTTTTATTGACGCTGTTTGCTGTTTACTTTATTTTTAATTGGTGTAAGGGCAGTTGCTCGAATGAAATGGAATGTATTGAAACAATTGTCAAGGTGTGATATTGAATTGTATGTGTATAAGTGTGATAAACACAATAGACAATGGTAAATTAAGCGCGATAACTACTTGTCAAATGTCGAGCTTGTAGGAATGATGATTAGAAAATTGTAACCAACTAAGGTAAAATTGAAGAACCAAAAAATTTAGGTATGTATGGATGAATGTTCGACATAAAGTGTAGACGATGGTTCATAGGCGGAATCAAGAGCAGTTTAGAAATTTCCTTGTATCGAAGGTAGATGGCTTCGACTGCAAAACCTGACAGTCCAGACAACTGGCATGTCAGAGGTGGTATTGTTCCTAGGGAAAAGTGCCCTACAGGTCATCATAATGTTTCCTTGGGATATGGAAAAAGGTGGATATGACGTATGAACTTGACGCAACAACTTCGGGCAAGGTACCAGAGGGTTTGACTCGAAAAATATAAAATTGATTAAATTCGGGCGTGGGAGGCGCACGTGGGAGTAGCTGAAGGTAAAGGCGTCAAAACAAAACTCAACTGAAAAGTAGGGGGAGTGGCAGAGTGGTAATGATGGCTGTTTTGGAAATCGAGGTGGTTTTAATTTTTTTGAGAAGGTATATATAGGGGTAAGAATAACGTTATTGTTCCCAGTTACCCAATCATTGAAAAACCAGAGAGATAGAGAAGGAGAACATATGCCATTGTTCCGTAGGTCTTGGGTATTGTTGAGGGAGAAGGATACTTGGTCGTTGCTAAGGGATCATCTAACTTACTAAGACGAGGAAAGCGTACTCCATTCAAACAGGTATGTCATCTGACTTTTGTCCTGCTGCCTCTTCTTCTATTTTTGTATGTGATTTACATGGAAGGGTAGATACTGCTAAAGTTAATATTTGTGTTGATGTGACCGAGTAAAAGGGGGTAACCCAAATGGCTAGAGGTCTGGCCCATTGGAGATTCGGGGTATTGAGGGTGTAACTTGGATTGGGGTCGAGCATTCGACTATGGGTTAGGTATATTTGGAGTGATAAAGAAAAATAGCATAGCCAAACGTGATAATCAAATATCTCGATCTAATTGCATTCTTGTGCTTTGTTGGGTATAATGAGTACCCGTCAATCTATGAGGTTGAGGCTGGGGCAGAAAGATGAAGAGACCGAGGTAAATGAGATGAGTGTATCTAGTCGTGGCTCTCAAGGGAAGAGAGCAGCGACGTCGAGGTGTTAACTATTGCAACAGATATCCCTCTTGCTGTGGTAGTATCCAAAGGTTTGAATGACTGAGGAAAGGGGTGGAGAGGAGATGGAGGGAGGAGAGAGAAGGGGGGACGAAGGTGTTGAGCCTTAGTGAGATGAAAGAGAAGAGGGTGGCAGTAGTGAGAGCTCGGCAGGTTTGGGGGGAGCTGCGGGTCAGTCTCGGCTCAAGAGAAGCAGAGACTGGATCGATTTATGGCTAAGCTGGAGTTATTGAAGGTAGGGGTTATATTTTATATAGTAGGGTCTGCGTATTCCTTTAAGTCTATCCTTCGAGAGGGTTTCATGGCATTTAGAGGCCAGATTTGGCTAGAGATGCATCTACCCTTTCAAAGGTTGGTGAAGGAGGTGTTGAACTTCTGAGAAATTGCCCTGTGCCAGATGGATGGGAACTTCTATGAGATGATAATGGCGGTCGAGGGTATGAATGTAGAACTGAGACGTGAGAAGAGGTGTCTGATCGAGTGGTAGGATATTGTATCATTCTACTCAAAGAAGGCCAACAAGAAGGTGGACACATACCACATACCCTCTTTCTCCCACAGGTGTCTGGCTTAGAAATTTTATTATAGATAGAGACGCTACGATAGCTTTGTTCTCTTCTTCTAGCATCTAGTGCTTTCCTATTTTCTATATCTACCTTAGGTAGGAGTAGGCATCATGAACTTCAGCTCCACTCCTCTTCTCGTCGCTCATCTCGTTATCGTCTCAGAGCGGCTTCGGTCCTCTCCATCGTGTCTCACCGGCAGCATACCCTATGCTTTAACATCATCTCTACCTATGGTTCTTCTTTGTATAGTATAGTGGCTGCTATCGCATTTGCATTTCAAAGACCAACTCCAAAGTGTGTGCTTGGTGACTTGCCTTTATCTTTGATTCTATCTCTGCGTCCATGCATGCTCCCATCTCAGGCACTATAAAAAATAACCTCTCTTTCTTCACCGTAGAGGTCTTATTTGTAAATTGGGGGGGGGGGGGGTTGTCCATCGCTTTCTAAATAGAGGATCGTGGTGATATTCATGAAGGTTTTAAATAGATGACGAGGTGCGGGTGAAGACAGAGCCTTGGCGCTGCGTAGAAAGAAGTGGAGAGGGGTGTGTTGGGGAGAAGGAGACTGAAAGCGATGGAAGAGTACAAGATTGGAGACCAGGACAAGAGTGGGATTATTCCATGCCATCACAAGGCATTAAAAGGTAGTTTAGAGGCCAGGCGTAGATCTTTGGTGTAGATAAGAAATACCTATTAGGCGCTTTAGATCATCATCATAGGCTGGGTAGGGGGGAGTGGAAGAGAGGTCCCCCTATCCTTTTTCTGCTCTTTTGCATTCTTTCAATGAGATTGCCTATCCCCCTATAGATATAGTAGGATGGCTTTTGGGATCGCTTTTGTCACGAAATGGAAGAAATCGCTACAAGACTAGATAGAAAGCGACAAGTCCCTTTTTTAACCAGTTCTATTTTGTAGTTATAGAGGGACTGTGTGTTATGGCCTCTTCTCCTTACGCGCGTCTTAAACCACCTATAATGCTCTGCCTATCCCCCTTTGTATGTAGTTAAGGAATGAAATCCTTTAGCTCTTGGGGGGTCTGAAAAAGAGAGTAGTCAGGTAGTCTAGCATGAAGGAAGAGTCGTCTGGCAGTCCAGCATGATGGCGTGGATTGGGTAGGCTTATGGATCGGATTGGTTCTCTCTTGCTAGTAGGCTATACAGGCAGGACTACTCTTAGAAATACGGAGAGAGATAGCTATACTCGACTATCAAGATTTATGGGGATAGCAAGGATCCTTGTGATAGGACTCTTGGTAGTCAAGTAGCAAAGCGTTTCCCGTTTTTCCTTTCTTCGGCAGTTTACCCTATCACTTTCTCATTAAAACCTAGTTCGGACTCATCTCAACAGAAAACCTACTGCGGGTGTTAATGTTTTAAGCCTCGACTCAAAAGTGACAATGAGAAGGATAGCGCTTTCCGTAGCTAGCCCCCAAAAAGCAACCTATAGGCGGTTTTGAGATAGGGGTCTGGAGAAAGAGTCATTCCTACGGCTAAAAGTTAGGAAGATACATATGCGGCCATTCCTTTAGGCCTTGGGCAGTGTGAAAGAGAGAAAGAAAAGGTCTAGTTTGTTGTAGCCTCTTAAAAAGGAATCTTACCACCAACACTAGACACCCAGGAAGTTTGCTCTGCTTTACTCTCCACTAGGCTATGTGGCTTGCCATATCAGAGTCGTCAACCCAACCTTTCTCAACATGACCGCTAGTTGTCCTTAAGCTCTAGCTCTGCTCTTATAAATAAGCTCTAACTACTTTTTTGCGGATCTTGGGTAAGAAGCTTTTAGGACAAGAGGCAAGGTTATTTTCTTGGGGGGGGGGGGAGAGAGACTCAGACCCTAAGCAAGGCGGGCAATGAACAACCCACTGTTTTGGCGTGAACTCCTTCTTTTCGTATGCAAGTTTAAAATTTAAAAGGAATTCACAGCCAAGACCATAGCTGCTACCTTACCTGGCTTGCGGAATTCATAGCCTTTTTTCTTTCATCGCTTTTCGTATAGGTATAGGCAACCACATCACATTCGATCCAGCAAGACAGACCGAATCCTACCACAAAATAGCTACCAAAGCAACCATCAGAGTGCGAGGAAGGATCCTCTACAGAGGCTCCAACACGCTTGAAGTCAAAAGGTGCCCTAACTGGTCCGATGTTCTTTCCTAGTTCTTTCTTGTGTTGGTGCTAGAGAACAAGCAATCTATTCTACGCTGAACTTTTAGCGGTTGCGTCATTCACACAACCAGGACTGGGTCGACTAAAACTCACCTAGAGAAAAGAGCGAAGGGCCTTGATCCTTTAAATCTGCTAGGCTACAGCTACCTCTTTTCTTTAGTGTTGAGCCACTCCTAACTGTTGGACAAAGCCACTACCTAGCCCACTAAAGCTTTTAGCCTTCTTCATTTTTACCAATGGCCAAGCGAAGGACCTACCTCTTTTCTTACTCTTTTTTTACTTTCGCCAGAGTCAAAGAATCAAAAAAGAGAGAGAACGACTCACAAGTTGAGCAACAAAAAGAAGTGGCTTTTAGAGCATCCACAGCAGACTTCTTTTTATAGGGAGTGATTTGAGGAGTTTTAAATCAAATTTAGAGTTGTGCACAAAACAGTCTCCCTAATAAAAAGGGTCACGTCAAAATTTTATATTAGCCACGTCAAGAGTTAAATTTTTTTGTTAAAACAGATTTCCATATCTCTTTCCTAATATTTGGGACTGTTTGAAATATCCCGATCAACTCCCCCTCTTCTACAAAAAATAAAATAAAAAACACTCCTCTGATCCACTCGCCTCTATTGATTTCACTATTTATTCATAAAATCTTATTCCTTGGAAGCCATCACCAACCACTTCTCTGAATTCAAGAAAAGTAAATGCAAGTCTCCAAAATTGCGAGGTTCTGTTGTGCTTGTGACAGGTAATCTTCTTCTCCGACAATCTTAGGCGTATCTTCTCATCTATCAAAGACACCCATAAAAATTACGTCACCCTTTATATTAAAATTCATTTATTTATTCAATTTTTTTTAATTAATTACTTGGGGTTTAACTTATTTAGTTTTTGATTTGAGGTATGGGGATTTGTTATTATCAAGTTGCTTGGATCGTTGATCTTCAAAACATCGGATAAGGGGTGCTAGAAAGAGAAATAATATCTTGTGATTCTTCTTCTGATGATGATTTCAGAGTACCAGAAAGAGCAATAATAGTACTAGAAGTTCTTCTATGAGGAAGGGGCCATGCTCATGACTTGAAATTTGTATAGAGACAGAGATGAAGTTTAGTTTTTGACAGGAGAGGTAAAGCTTAAAGTGCTCTGCATAGTGGGGAATTTCCCTCTGAAAATACAACTTTCTGGCGAAAAAAGACTTTCCACGTAACAAATTTAGTTTCCATGCAAGATTAAAGTTGTAACGTGGCTGACCAAATCCTTTCCCCCACTCCCTATTGTTGAGGAGAGAGAAAGTGAAATATAGGGATAGGGAGTCTAATAGAGAGTCTATAAAAGCTAATTTTTAACAAATTGCTTCCCTAAAATAAGTTTAGGGAGGCTACTATAGATGTTCTTACTTTGCTCATTCTCCAATCATAGACCGTCATAGACCTGCACTACTTTTTTGGATCTGGGGACTTGTCTTTTTTCTCTTTTAAACGTACAACAAGTCTGTTCTTTTTTTCTAAAGCCTTTGGAAAATGTCGTACGCAAGTTCGGCTACCTTGTATTTTCTCTGTTCGCAAGTCGCTTTTGTTTAACCTTGTTCGCCTTTTTAAAACTTGCGTATGGAGAAAAGACCTAGAAAGCGGGAAACCTTTGTATTTGTGGTCCCATTCGAACTTGATCCTATTCGCCAATAAGGAATAGGACCCATGATGGGAAAACCCGCTTCTAAATGTTAAGAAAGGCTCTTTTTTTGACCAACCTAAAAAAGCCAACTATTGTGGTTTTTCTGTTCCCCTACTATTCTTCTCGTTTGGGCTGTTGGGTAGGTTTGCTTTTTTTCTTTTAGCGACAAGAAGAGTGGATTTTCTCTATCGTAGCAGTTATGCCTATAGTCCAATGTAAAGAATCTTCATCCCGACCGTCTTCTCAACTTTCGTACGGTGAGTGACAAGACCAGTGGCGCCCTCCCCAAAGAGATGCTCTCGGCCTCTTCTCTGTAGTCAAGTAGTCCTAAAAAAGAGTCGCAGTCAAGTAGTCCAATTGATTCACTTATAAGGTGCTTTAAAATAGGTACAGGGTCTTTGTTTTTGGGTCTCCAAAAGGATCAGAGTGTGGCCCTACAGCTTTTGGGCCTATGTCCCTTAACTTTTGTACGAAGATAGGCACTCGAAGTGGAATTTGCACCTCCTTCTGTCCTTCTGTAATAGAAAGGAGACAGTCAAATAGGCGAGCATTAGCGAAGGTAACTTTTTTGTAGTTTAGAAGGATCCCAATCATTGAAGTCGTTTGAGCGTACACAAGTAGAGGGAAAAAAACCCCGAAGTTTCTGGTATTAAAAAAGAAAGGAGAAATGTTGTTGCAGCACACCTGCCTGGGACTCGATTACGGCTATCCGATCGGCCAGTCATGTCTGTAGATCACGCGATGACTCCTCCCTACTCGTCTCGTTCTCGTCGACCAATGCGTTGCGCAGCAGAAAAGGTCATGGTGGTAGTAGGGAATCCATTCTTACTTTTAAATAGTAGATCTTACTATCGAATAGCGGAATAGGGCCTCTCTAAAGGCGCACTACTGAGAGAGACCGTCTATGAATCGTCCCATCACGAGGTCAAGCCACACAGCTTAAAAAAGATCCTTATTCATTGTTCGCCTCATCAATGACCGCTAAACTACGCTCACCCTTTTCTCCTTTACTTTTACAGGATTACGAACCTCTAAACTACACTATTGCAGTTGGAGTTTGACTGTTTAAAAATGTCACGCTTCATGCAATCCGGTTGCCACTATAGACAAAAGACAGACATTATGTTGGGTTATTTCAAAAACTTATTTGACCTTGGACTTGGGCTTAAGTTTGGGTATGGGTTTGAGGCTTTTGTTATCATTTAAAGTAGGTCTTTTATCTTCTTCATTCTTCAAACGGCTATTCCTTTAGAAGACCTGATCTTCAGGGAGTAACGCATGCATTCAAAGAATGCTATGGATGTGAGACGTGATGATAACCGTTGTGTTTACATCTATAAATACCTTCCTTCCTCCTGCTATCAATACACAACACAAAACTACTGTTCATCGTCTTCTCTCTTGCTCTCTCTCAAAACGGTTTATACTTGAGGTGCAAATTCATTCAGTTTTTACGTAGACTTCCGGCGAAGCTACCATATATTCTCGTTGTATCCAGGGAGAGTACTTGAGATACTCTTTAAAGAGAGTGCGACCCACGCCTCAAGCGCTAATCATCTTGTTACTCTTTCGGATCAATCGTGGTTGCTGTTGCGAAGTTCAAAGTTGTTGTTGTTGTTATTTACCGAAGATCGAATATCTTTGACCTAACATTTGTGGTATTCAACTTGTTGTTTTAAGTTACTGTAGTTGTTGTTATTCGAAGATACTGTAGCAGCTCAAAGTTATAGTAGCAGATCAAAGTACTATAACAGCTCGAAGATACTGCAGCAGATCAAAGTTACTGTAGCTGTTGTTCCGAATTACTAAAATGAAAAGGGAAAGTTTATTACAGATTTTCTTTACAAATTACTTCTACAATTTTCATGAGTATCTACTATCTGTAATATGGTTCTTACCTCAGAAGTGCTGAAGTTTGACTCCAACAAACCCTCTAAGTTTGATGGTCTCAACTTCAAGAGATGGAAGAACAAAATGTTCTTTTATCTCACACTTAAGGAAGTGGCTTATGTTCTAGAACAAGAATGCCCTATTGAACCTCCCATTCCTGTACCTGCGATAGACCCTGACCTGATTACAAATGAATATGACAAAACTTTAGAATCAATTTTGAACTGGACTAAGGCTGACGTCAAATACCGTAATTTTATTCTAAATGGTCTAGCAGACGAACTGTACGATTACTATCTACAGTCCGAAACAGGAAAAGCCGTTTGGGAAGTATTTTAGAGGAAGTATGATACGGAAGAGGCAGGCTCTAAAAAGTTTGTCGTAAGCTGATATCTCAAGTTCACTATGGTCGACGATAAGTCGGTAATTACCCAATCACATGAGTTGCAACGAATTGCGCATGAGATCGTGTCCGAAGGGATACCTCTTGATGAACCATTTCAGGTTGCCGTGATGATTGACAAATTACCGCCTAATTGGAAAGACTATAAAAATATCCTGTGACACATGTCAAAGGAACTTACCATGGAGAACTTGATTACTCGTCTTAGGGCTGAAGAAGAATCAAGAAAACAAGACCTGAAAGAAGAAATCCTTTTGGTTCATGCCAAAGGGATGGTCCATCTGAAACCTAAAGGGAAACCTTTCAAGGCTAAGAATGGCGCTAATTGGAACAACCGTCCTAACGGTGGTAATCCGAATAACCGTCATAAAAATGGAAACCAGAATTCTAATAAGGTAATGAACCAAAAATCTCTACCAAATAACGGAACAGTTTCTATTGTGTGCTTCAACTGTAATAAGCCTGGACACATATCTAGAAACTGTCGAAACCGCAAACCTGTTGCTCAGGCAAACGTTACCGAAGAGCCATAAGTGGCTATGATCACGGAGATCAACATGGTCGGTAGAACCGACGGGTGGTGGGCTGATTTGGGCGCTTCAAGGCATGTATGCTATGAACACGATTGGTTTAAGATCTATAGGGAAACTGAAGACCAGAAGGTGCTACTTGGGGATTCTAATTGTACCAAAGTGCTAGGTACTGGAGATGTTGAACTGGTATTTACCTCTGGAAGGATAGTAACTTTGAAGGATGTAATGCACACTCATGAAATTAGAAAGAATCTTGTTTCTGGCTATCTTCTCAGTAAGGCAGGATTTCAGCAGACCATTAGCTCAGATCAGTACATTTTGACTAAAGGTGGGATTTTTGTGGGAAAAGAGTTCTGCTTGTAATGGAATGTTCAAATTGAGTATTGAAATGAATAAATCTACTTCTGCTTACTTGTTGTCTTCTTTTAATATTTGGCACTCTAGACTATGTCATGTGAATAAGAAGTTAGTACACAATATGAGTAAACTAGGTATGATCCCTAAAGTAGATTTAAATGATTTTGATAAATGTCAATCTTATAGTCAAGCTAAGATTACTAAAACCTCACATAAAAGTGTTATAAGGGAATCACAATTTTTGGATTTAGTACACTCTGACATTTGCAAAATGGATGGTAGATTAACTGGAAATAGTAAAAGATATATTATAAATTTTATAGATGATCACTCAAACTATACTCAGGTTTACCTAATGCGTCATAAAAGTGAAGCTATAGATATGTTTAGGTCATATGTAACAGAGGTGAAAAATCAGTTTGATAGACACATTAAAAGATTTCATAGTGATAGAGGCACAAAGTGTGATTTACATGAATTTCAAAACTTGTATGAATCCTTAAGGATTATACATGAAACTACTGCTTCTTATTCTCCAGAATCTAACGGTAAAGCGGAACGTAAAAATAGAACTTATACTGAGTTGATAGTTGCTATTTTGCTTAGTTCTGGATCACCCAAATCTTTATGGGGTGAAGCCTTATTATCTGCTTGCCATACTTTAAGCCGTATTCCTCATATCACATCTGAATTATCACCTTATAAAATTTGGAGAAAAAGAAAACCTAATGTTAGCTATTTTAAGGTTTGGGGTTGTTTAGCCTATGTTCATAAACCAGATCCTAAACGGATAAAACTAGCTAGTAGAGCTTTAGAATGTGTTTTCATTGGCTATGCTATTAACAGTAAAGCTTACAGGTTTCTTGATATTAAGAATAATATAATTATTGAATCACTAGATGTTAATTTCTATGAGGACAAGTTTCCCTACTTACTGAGGGACAGTGGGGGTAGTAGTGGCGGTTCTCAACCTTCTACATCTTTGACCCCTAATGTACCTCAAGTAAACATTCCTAGAGCTGTTGATTCTCATGATACAGACCCAGAATTGCGTAGAGGAAAACGTTTAAAGATTGTAAAGGATTTTGGTAATGATCTTATTGTACATACCTTAGAATCGGACCCCAATACTATCAGGGAAGCGTTAACCTCAAGTGACGCTGATTTGTGGCAAAAGGCCATTGATGATGAAATTGATTCTCTTACTACAAACGAAACCTGGGACTTAGTTAGCTTACCTTCTGGTAGTCATTCTATTGGGTGTAAATGGATATTAAAGAGAAAACTTAAACCAGATGGTACTATAGATAAATATAAAGCAAAACTTATAACAAAGGGATATGTACAAAAGGAAAATATTGATTTCTTCGACACATATTCCCCAGTTACTCGTGTGACAACCATTAGAGTATTATTGGTCGTTGCTGCCGTGTACGATTTATTTATTCACCAAATAGATGTAAAAAACTATGTTTTTAAATAGAGAGCTTGAAGAGGAATTATATATGGATCAGCCTGACGGCTTCATGGTACCTGGTGAGGAACTCAAAGTCTACAAGCTGAACAAGACCTTATACGGTCTAAAGCAAGCTCCAAAATAGTGGCACGACAGAATCGACCAATTACTTCTTACAAATGGTTTTAAGATTAACGTTGTTGATAAATGTCTATATTATAAAGTATCTGATAAAATTTATATTATGATATGTCTATACGTTGATGATCTACTAATTTTTTGTTCTACACTTGATATCATTTTAGAGACCAAAACCATGCTTAACAATAATTTTGATATGAAGGACCTAGGCGAGGCTAGTGCAATTTTAGGCATGAAGATTACACGCACAGACACTGGTATTACTCTTGATCAATCTCATTACATTGAGGAGATCTTGAAGAAGTACAAATATTTTGACCGTAGACCTGTTTGTACTCCTTGTGATCCACAAGTTAAACTTTTAAAGATCTTAGGGGAGGCAGTTAGACAGAAAGAATACATAAGTATTATTGGTAGCCTTCGCTACGCTACGGACTGTACTAAACCCGATATAGCTTATGCTGTAGGGCTTCTATGTAGATTTACAAGTAAACCAAGTTTGGTGTACTGGGGTGCTATTAATCGAGTTATGCGGTACCTGAAAAGGACCATGAACTTGGGTTTACACTATCAGAAGTTTCCTGCGGTCCTTGATGGATTTAGCGATGCAGATTGGAATTCATTTTCGGATGATTTCAAAGCCACCAGCGGATACGTGTTTAGTATAGCTAGAGGGGCAGTTTCTTGGAGATCCAAGAAACAGACGATTCTAGCTCAGTCGATTATGGAGTCCAAGTTAGTAACACTAGCTGCAGCTAGTGAGGAGGCTAGTTGGTTGAAAGACCTCTTGTCTTATATTTCTTTATGGAGTAGGCCTATACCGCCGATACTGATCCACTTAGATAGTACTACTGCAATAGCTAGAGTACAGATCAATTACTATAATGGTAAGAAGTTAGCAATACGTCGTAAGCACAGTACGATGAGAGGTTACCTCACATCTAGTACTGTTACAGTGGATTTTATAAGATCGGAAAACTACTTGGCAGATCCTTTGACGAAAGGACTGTCTCGTGACAAAGTGTGAAGCACATCCATAGGGATGGGGCTAAAGCCTGCTATAGAATCACAAGTGGTGGGAACCTAGCCTAAATGACTGGAAATCCCAAGAAATAGGTTCAATGGTAAAAACAAATCACTGTGATATAGAATCATGCAAATAAGGAGCTTGTCACTCTAGAGTTTATCTCGTTGTACATAAATGTAAATATACATGATATCTTGAAGCGAATATTAGGCTGAGTTTCTTAAACTCTTAATGAGTTATATATCTCATTATTTGAGTGGGGTGTCTAGCTACAAGAGCACTCTTCATAGACTCACCAAGGTGATTGTGGAAGTACGGCCGCTTCCTATGAGAAATTAGGCTAACTTCTCTAAAGCCTTCACCTATACTGGGATTAAGCACATGGCCGAAATGTACTGGCATTTAGGAACTGCACCTGGTAAGGTAGTATGTGGCTTTCCTCACTGTGTAAAAGCAAATAATAAATTCAAGACTCTGATCACTTATTATTCTTATACGTTGAAGATTGTCCACTACGTAAAGGTTCAAGTCTAATGACACCTTTACTTATGTACATCTCTATATATCAAAACCGTTATCTCGATTCTTTTCTCATTCGGAGAGTTTTTAAAAGTGAGGGATTATTGGGTTATTTCAAAAACTTATTTGACCTTGGACTTGGGCTTAAGTTTTGGCATGGGCTTGAGGCATTTGTTGTCATTTAAAGTGGGTCTTTTATCTATTTCATTCTTCAAACGGCTATTCCTTTAGAAGACCTGATCTTCAAGGAGTAACGCATGCATTCAAAGAACGTTATGGACGTGAGACGTGATGATAACCGTTGTGTTTACATCTATAAATACATTTCTTCCTCCTGCTATCAATACACAACACAAAACTATTGCTCATCGTCTTCTCTCTTTCTCTCTCTAAAAACGGTTCATACTTGAGGTGCAAACTCATTCAGTTTTTTACCTAGACTTCCGGCGAAGCTACCGTATTTCCTCGTTGTATCCTGGGAGAGTACTTAAGATACTCTTTAAAGAGAGTGCGACCCACGCCTCGAGCGTTAGTCTTCTTGTTACTCTTTCATATCAATCGTGGTTGCTGTTGCGAAGTTCGAAATTGTTGTTGCTGTTGTTATTTACCTGAGATCGAATCTTTTTGTTGCTCCGACCTAACATTTGTGGTATCGAACTTGTTGTTTTAAGTACTGTAGCTGTTGTTATTCGAAGATACTGTAGCAGCTCGAAGTTACAGTAGCTGCTCAAAGATACAGTAGCTGCTCAAAGATACTGTAGCAGATCGAAGTTATTGTTGCAGATCAAAGTTACTGTAGCTGCTATTCCGAATTACTAAAAAGAAAAGGGAAAGCTTATTACAGGTTTTCTTTACAAATTACTTCTACACATTACCCAAAAAAAAAGAGCATACTTGCGATACGGTGAAAAAAGAAAATAGCATACTTGCGTACGGTGAAGAGATGAGGCCTTACGGTCCCAATCCCTAATAGATCCCTAAAAAGGGGTGTCTAGCTGCGAGTTTTTGGCAGAGCATTGGGCCTATAGGCTATAGCTTCCGGGCCTGCTCCAAAAGAATAGTTAATTTCTTTTAGCGCTCGCCTAGCTATTTTCTTTCCCGAAGCGACCTAGCTCTTTTCTTTCGAATTGCTACCTAGTTCTTTTCTTTTCGAATCGATTCGTGGACCTCATTCTTCACTATCGTAGCACCTACCTTGAAAAGACCTTTCCCCTACGTCTTTTCTACTACAACCACAGTGGTAAACGCTGCTATCGACTCTTCATTCTAGCCGTTCATTGCTAACTGTTAGAGAAGGAAAGGAAAAAAAGTCGTCATCACTCTGAGGATCCTTGTCTTTTCCTTTATCTTTCTCTTTTCCTTTTTTCTGGAAAAAATAAAACAACGGAATGCCTGGTGTGCACTCAATGCTCTTTTTGATAGATTGGTAGATGAAGCCTACTCTATATCTCCAGTGTAAGAATCCACGGTCTAAGAATCACTATTCTGACATCCCTTGGCCGGTTCGTCTCTTATTAAAGAGTAGTTTAGAGGAAACTCTTGCTTAAGCTATAAGAATAGGTTCTGTTAGAGTTGCCAAAGCTACGTACTTTGGAGGCGTTGAGCTTTAAAAAGAGCTGAAATAAGGATGAAAGAAAAAGCAGTCCAATAGAGCTATATTTTAAGCGTAGTACGGAGAGTAAGCACAAGGATCCTATTTTAAAAAGACGCCTTTCATTCTTCCATGGGGAAGCACAACAGCAAGACGCGTTTCTACACGGGTAAGCACAAGGATCCTATTTTAAAAAGACGAGTTTCTACACGGATAAAAAAACCAGTCTATTCATACGCTCACGGAACGCCCATACGCTATAGAAAAGGATCATGCCTCTAGATCCTTATATTTCTCATGGAACACCCAGTCTATTCATACGCTATAGAAGGATCATGCCTCTAGATCTTTCTATCGCTATAGAAGGATCTCATGCCAATGATTGAAGGGATCGCGATTCAGCTATCGTCCGAAACCTGAGAAAGTCATGCAAAGGTCCTGCTGCATACGCTGTCGATGCATACATCAGCCATTCCAGTCAATGCCATTTTGCCTTCGTTAACCCCAGCCGTTCCAGTCAACACCATTTTGCCTTCCTGAACCCCTATTCCAGATCATCATAGTCATCAAAAAGGCACCTTTCTTATAAGCCCCTTTCTTTGCTAAAGCTACCAGAGGCGTGTGAATGTGGTTGACCTACGCTATCTTAGAAAGCCTCTAAACTACTTTTTAGGTCATCGCTATGTTTTGCTTATGCCTCTAAACTTTTTGCGCAAACGACGCAAATACCACGAGGTCGTCTTTCTTTACGTCTCGAAACTACCTTATCCACCGTCTCGGAGCTCATCTTTATCATGGGCTCCCTACCATTTTTTAACCACTATTACCTTGAATGCCTGCACCTTGATTTCGCTTTCATTAGGCTCTAGCTCTTTTCGTACGCAAGTTTAGTGGGTCTCGTGTCCGGCTACCTTCCATTTTTTAACCACTCTACTACGCTTGGATGCCTACACCTTTCCTTCGTTCCCATTTGCATCTTCCTTCTGGTTGCTTTAAAATGGTGTCCCCAAACTACCTTAGAAGCGAGGTCTTCTATAAAGAGCCTTCCTTGGTTCTGGCGCCTCAGTTTGGATCAGTTCTCTCATACTTAGTGGACGCTTTTGAGTGCCGAAGCTAGAAAAGTGACTCTGCATGAGTAAACGTCTCTTCAGCTTATGCAGTCTAGCTAAGATGCTTTTAGCTTTCTAGTGCGGGTTTTTTTTGTGTGGCTTCTCATTTTTTCCACCGTCTCCAAACTGCCTTCTTTTAAAGGCTACTAAACTCCTTCTGGCTCCACAACACACTACTAGACTACTAGATAAAACGCCTTCTAGACTACTAAAGGAAAACGCCTTCTAGCCTATTCATCACTGCTTAAAATCAAGGTTAAAAAAAAAGGCTGGCTTTCACCCTTTTCTTTAGCTATTCCCTAATGTATATCTCATCCGGGTTTTTTAGCCTTCCGCTTTCTAGTGACGGGCATTTTATTTCTTGCTGGTGCGACTCTAACCTATTCATCAGTCATCTATCTATAGCTAGTGATGAATGTCTTAGACATTACCGGTGATCACTTGAGGATCCTTCCTGTCTCATTGCTCTCGGATGAATGCCTGCTTTTTTTTATTTATAAAAGTGGGTCTTGAAAACCTATGCACTATGAAGCATAACTACTACAGAGGCGGTCCGACCTATGCTAGCGCTCCGCCATAGACTGCATACCCTATAGACATTACCTCCGAGTGGCTCATGATTCACCGGTAATGCCTTCTCGTCTTGTGGCTATCGCTCTCTAAATACTTGGACAGACAGAAGATTGCGGTATCTTCGCCTATACACTGCCTTCGGCCTTCCCCAAAAAACGCGTGACAGAATAGCAAGCCACAAGATCCAACCTATTACCTATAACAACCTATAACCAATAGTCTTCAGCTACCTCGTTCACGGAGCACGTCTTTGATGACAATCACCATTCAATGGTAGGATCCTCGCTTTAAAGCACCTTGAATCGGCACCAGGTCCGTGTGCACCGGCCTCTCACTATTAGTACTCATTCTCATCTCAACTTGTTCCTATTCTCATTCGTTGCTAACGCGAGCGAGCCAAATGCAAATTAAAGAAGCAACTTGCGTACGGAAAGAACGAAGGAAAATGGGAACCAATTAGAGCTAGCACTAATATAGAAATCCTCTTTCTGGGATTCCATCTCAAAAACACACTCCTTTTAAAGAGAAATCCCTTTCTGGTGTATAGGATGGAGGCAACTCTTCGGTGGAGGCAACTCTTCGCAGCTATCCAACAAGGCTTAACTTTTCTGACCTCAAAAACAAAAGGCCTCACCCGAAAGCGTTGACATGGTTTTTTCGATCTAGTTCTGTGTTTTGGGTAGGGGTGTGCTTTGGAAGGCCAAAAGAGATCCTTAGGGGTGTAGTTGATCTAAAGTTAGACTGCTAGGAAAACGAACTTCCACTGCCAGTAGGACAAACCCACGTCGGAAGAAGAATGCTATCGCTAGTTTTCTTCGCACCCAAGTTCGAGAAGTAGTTTAGAAGCCAGATCTAAGGTCAAAACAGGTATGAAAATCCTTTAATAGATACGTTCTGGGAATAGAGTAGTAAAGACTTAGAGGACTGATTGGGACTTGAAGTGAAGACCCAGAAATATGCTCCAAACTACGCGTATGCGTATACCGCCTTGCCACATTGGGGGAATAGAAAGATAGAAAGGTTGATCGGCATTGTTTCCGAGAGAAATTCGAGCCTGTCCTGGCATTTCCCACTAGACCAGGGGGCTTATAGGAGGGATGTTGCTAACTTAGAACTATCGCAAAAAAAAAGCCTGGCCTGTAGTTTAGGGATGTTGCTAATGAAGTTTTAGAGCTCAAGCTAAAAAAATGCCTGGCCTATTTTAAATAGCGCAGTGCCGGGATCAACGCGCTCAAACAATAGCTCAGATAGCAAGTATTTAAAACGTAGTTATGGAGCAAGACCAAAGAACTAGCATATTGCATCCGAGTTCAAACTAATTCTCTTCGTCTGGGAGGTTGGGATCGCGTGCTGGCACTTCAAATTGAGTTGGTAGAATCACTTCGATACCATAGGCTAGAAGGAGCGGTATACATCCCCGTCGCCTTTTGTGGTGTAGTTTGATAAGCCCAGAGTACATATTGTAGTTCCTGGACCCATCGTCATTTCTTCTCATCAACCCACTTTTTAAGATCGTTGACTATAGTTTTGTTGATTGCTTCGACCTGACCATTCCCCTGGGGGTAGTAAGGTGTTGAAGGAGAGAGGATGATGTTGTACTTTTTGAGGAAATTGTAGACTTTGTTCCCAACAAACTATGAACCATTATCACATCGGATCATATGAGGGCAGCCGAAGCGTGTAATGATATTTTCCCATAGAAACTTGATGACTTCTTCTTCTCTGGTTAGACATAGAGGTATGGCTTTGACCCATTTGGTAAAGTAATTTGTTGCCACAAGAATATTTTTTTGGCTACCCGAGGCTTTGGGAAAGGGACCCACGAGATCGATGGCCCTTCGTTTGAATGGCCAAGAGACTTAACTGTAATGGAGGTCTTGCGAAGGGCTATGGATGTCGTGGGCGTGGCGTTGGCATTTGTCACAGTGTTTGGTGTACTGTTCCGCTTGCTTTTTCATATTGGGCCAGAATAATCCTTGGGATATGGCTCGAAGGGCCATAGATCGACCAGCAGTGTGAGCACCGCAGGTGCCTTTATGAAGTTTGGCAATAATTTTAGTGGCTTCATCTTGAGAGATACACGAAAGGTGGATGCCGTTTGGGGATTCGCAACGTAACTTGCCTTTGAGGATGGTGTATCTGCGGCAGTTTTTAGTAGCGAATGTTTGGCTTTGGGGTCCTCTAGCAGGGTAGAACTGTTGAAGTATGCAAAAAATGATGTTCGCCAGTCATTTGGATCAAGACTCTCGCCCCCAATATTGATGGTATTAACTTCCATCTGGTCGATACTTGGGCGTTTGTGTACTTCGATATGGAGTGTTCGAGATTTAGAATGGCCTAACATGGCTACTATGTAGGCGAGAGCATCGACATGTCTATTTTTGCCTCGAGGGTAATGAGTAATAGAAGATTTTTTAGGAAAACGGTCCATGCACTGGCGGACGAGAGCAGCATACTCAGCCATGCGACCATTGGCCTAGTTTTTACCAGTGTATTGTCTTTTCACAAGCTGGGAGTCAGTAAATACTACAAGCTTAGGGACACCAAGTTTGAGTGCGAGATCGAGGCCATGGGTCAAGGCTTCATACTCAGCCTCGTTGTTGGAGCATTCGAAATTTAACTTGACGGCTTTTTCAATTTGATCATTGGTGGAGGTAACCAAGACAACACCAATCCTCGACCCATTAGGTTATGTGGATCCATCTGTGAGGAGGCGCCAACCTGTGTTAGGGTTCCAAGGGTCGTTCTGTTCAGGTTGGTCTCCGGGTAGATCATCTTCGTGCTCCTTTCAATCGATATCTTTGACCAGGAAGTCAGCAAGGAAATCAGCGACTGTTTGGCCTTTGTGGGATATTTGCTTCTCAAATGCGATATTGTATTCGCAAAGATAAACAAACCACTACTGTACCCGTCGAGATTTTTCTTTCTTACTGAGTACTTCTCGAAGGTGGTAACTTGTGATAACACGGATAGGGTGTGCTTGAAAATATGGTTAGAGTTTTTGAGAGGTGTAGACAAGGGTGAGGAGCAAACGCTTAAGTTTTGTGTATCGAGTCTCTGCAGGTGTCAGAGTTTTGCTAATAAAGTATACAGGTTTCTCGATGCTAGATTTGAGTTGAACGAGGACTGAACTAATTGAAGTATCGGTGACAGCGAGGTATAAAGAAAACATTTTGCCTTCGATGGGGGTACTGATGATGGGGGGTTGACCAAGGTATGTTTTAAGTTCGAGGAAGGCCTGCTCACAGTCGGGTGTCCAATTGATTTTAGTATTGTTTAACTTTTTGGCCTTGTGGGCACTTTGGTCGTGCAAGAGGGAGAAAAGCCAAGCACAACGGTCTGAGGATTTCAAAATATAGCGGCTGAGGGCCGCTATCTTGCCAGTTACCTTTTGGACATCTTTTTTAGTTTGGGGAGAAGGCATATCGATGAGGGCTCGAATATGAGTGGGGTCGATCTCGATACCTATTTTGCTGATGAGGTGGCCTAAGGATTTGCTAGACAAAACACCAAACTTGAATTTGTCTAGGTTAAGTTTCATATTATATGTTCAAAGTATCAAGAAAACTTTGGTTAGGTCTTGAATGTGGGTGTATTTTTGAAAGCTTTTGCATAACATGTTGTCCATGTAAACTTCAACCGACTTGCCAAGTAAAGGTTTGAACATGGCTGCAACAAACCACTGGTAAGTGGCACCCACATTTTTGAGGCCGAAGGGCATGAGGTTAAAACAATAAAGGCCTTGTTCCGTGATAAAAGAAGTTTTAAGTTGATCTTCGAGGAGGAGGGGTACCTGATTGTAACCCGAAGCCGCGTCCATCATTGAGAGATGCTCATGTCTAGCAGTGACATCCAGGAGTATCGAGATGATTGAGAGGGGGAAGCTGTCCTTCGGCATGTACTTTTTGAGGTCTGTGAAGTTGACACAAATTTAGATCTTATCGTTCATCTTAGGGACCGCTACAATATTAGATATACAGTCAGTGTACTAGATCTCCCTGATGAATCCCGTGGCTAGGAGTTTGTTGACTTCGATGTTGACGGCTTCATAAAGTTGTGGGGCCAACGTACGCTTCTTCTACTTTACTGTTGTTGAGTGAGGGATGAGGTCGAGGCGATGACAGGCTAAGGAGGGGTCGACACCGGGCATCTCATGGAATGTCCAGGCGAAGACATCTTTATTTTTTCCAAGGAAGTTGGTGAGTTCGAGGCTTTCTGCCACATTCAGAAAATTAGCAATGAATGTCCCTCGACCTGGACTTTCGAGTTCGATATAGACAATGGGTTTAATAGGTGTGGTAGCTGTTGTCGAGGGTATAGGGGTGGAAAGAGGCATTGATTGCTATGGTTGTTTGATAAGTTTTCTGGTCTGATTGATCTCTGGATGTTCACATGAGCGGGCAAGGCATTGGGAGCCTTTCAAGTTCTACATACCACAGGAGGTAGTAAAATGAAGGGTTTGGTGGTAAGCCGAAGGTATGGCTTGCATGGCATGGAGCCAATCGCGGCCAACGATGCCGAGGTATTCGGATTTCTGGTCGATGACAAGAAAGATGGTTTGATGTGCGACTGGCCTATTGGTGATAGGGGGACTAATGCGACCCACATCGATTTTAGTAGCGTCGTTGAAGCCCTTGAGTTCGATATTAGCCGGGGTGATGCGGTCTATTTTCTGCATGGATTGGACAGTCTGAAGGAATGGTATATCAGTTGCGCTTCCTGTGTCGATGAGCATTGTATGGAGGACGAGGTGTTCGACCTTAATCATAATGACTAGAGGGTCAGAATGGGGGAAACGAACATGCAATGTGTCACAATCGATAAATGAGATACCCTCGGGTTGAGGGTATTGACTCGATTCTGGTAGAAGGGCGGGTAGCTTCTCCTGGTAGGTGAGTTTGCAGTATTCTTTGACATGTTTACGCTTACTTTTAGAATGACCGTTGTCGATATTGTTGACCTCGATGAGATAAAGTTGGCAAATGTGTACCACGGCTGGGACGGCAGCAGAGGTGGCTTGAGGCTTGGGGTATGACCCGTCAAGGTAATCTTGGAGGTCAGCGACATATTAGTGTAGACGAGACCTGCCTTAAGAATTATTTCGAGAAAGTGCTGGAGAGCGAAGCATTTGTTGGCGTGATGGCAGCTACACTTCTGGTTCTGGCAGTAAGGTTTACCTTGTTTGACCTCGATGGGGTAAGGGGTACGCCATACTTGGTCAACCTAAATATGTGGTAGAAGGGTACTGATTGGAGCAGTAAGCTTGGGGAGGATCGGCTTCTGTCATTTTTTACGAGCCTCGGCGGTGTTGTCGTCAGTGTGGGGACATTTACAGCTCTCAGTCTCCTGTGAGACGGGAGCGATCATAAGTGTAGAAGGTTGCCCCTATCGAGGTTTGTTTTGATTGGTTGTTTAAGGCTGCACCTGGCGATTGGACTCGCAGAAGCGTTCGAGGTCAATGTATCCATTTATTTTGGATAACATCTTCTCGAGGGTTCGAGGTTTGTAGAGAATGATGTACTCCTTAACGCGGCTGTTATCTGACAGTGTGTTAGTATAGGTGAGCACGGCATTCACGCAATCAAGGTTTTCTATCTTGGGTGACCCGTTGAGAAACCGCTTGGTGAAGGCTTTAAGGGTTTCATTGGAGGATTTTCGGAAATTGAAGAGGGCATCGACCTGGACATCTAGGTCTTTGTTGAAGGCGAATTGGGTAATAAAAAGGCTAGATAACTGCTCGAAGCTTCGGATCAAGCCGTTGGGGAGGCTATGATACCATCGAAGGGGGCTGTCGATGAGGCTAGTGGGAAATAGTCAGCACAACAGGTGGTCGGCCGTGGAATATAAGTTTAAGGTATTTGGGAACTCAAGGATGTGAGATTGAGGGTCGGTATTGCAGTATTTGCTAATTTATGGGGCATAGAAATTTGGAAGCACCTCGACAGCGAGGAGTTTGGGGCAGAGTGGGTTATTTAACCAACTCCAAGAGTTCGGTGTGGGGCTCGCACTGATGCGGATGGCAGGATGGATTTTTTGGTTGAGGTCCTGCTGTGTAAAATAGTCAGGACCAAAGGGGATCTTTGTGGTCAAAGGGGATGAGGCCAAATATTAGGCGTGTGCTCAGCGCTGCACTCCCCAACTCGTTCTCGAGCAGGGTAGCGTCGAGGTTGTCTAGTAGTGCGAAGGGTAGAATCAGAGGAATCTTCTGTGGGGTATATGCCAAGGTGGAATGAACCAGTAGGGAGGATGGTGGGTGGAGCACACACGGTTCCAATATGGACCGGGGGTACGCCATGATGTGGTTGGGACCCCAGCCGGGAACGGGCAGAAACGCGAGATGGGTCGGGTGTTCGAGATGGAAGAGGGGCGTCTTGAGGCTGACCCCGTTGGAACTCATAAACTATATTACGCAGATCGTCGAGGGCACAATATTGCCTATCTGTGTCGTCCAAACGATGTTTCCATTTAGCTTAAACCTCTTGTCTGCGCTCTTCGCGCTCCTGATGTAATTGGCTTCGATGACGCTCCTCAGCTTAAGCGAATTGCTAGGTAAGAAGGGCGAGCTGGGCGGCCACTCCGTTGATGGAGTTTCCGACATGGGTGGAAGTAGAGAGGAGGGTGGGAGCCATTGGAGGTGGATGGTAGGATTAGAAAAGGGGAAAAATTAAGGGGAAGACTGGTTGGGTGGGATAGCATGGACGACGCTAAATGTAGGGGCCTAACTTCTCGGGAGAGGAAGTTGACTCTTACACTATGACTTTTATCCTCTACCAGGAGACTTAAGTATATAATCAATACTAATCTATGGACAATATACTTGCGTGGAGGAAGGGGTCACTCCACGACCTCTGATGAGGATTTTTAAGAGTAATGTTATAAAAATCAAATAGTCAAAGTATCGAGCACAGAGTAATTACAAGGTATTTGAAGGTAAACTTGTGAGGCCTATCGGGAGAAATTTACCAACCCCTTCATAGTTCCTCCTCCCTCCTATTTATAGAGCATAGGATGGGCTAAGTTACCATGGGAGGTCAAGTTACATCTGTATCCTCCGGGAAAAATTGACTTGTACCTGGAGTCGGATCCGACGCTGTAATTTGTCGAGTCTGATACTGTAGCTGTTAGTTTTGATACTATGGTTGTTGGATCTGGCACCGCAGTTGTCGAGCGGCGTGCTCATCTATTCTGTCTGGTGAGCTGGCTGCCTGACATATTCCTTTTCGACCATGTGCGCACATGGTCAAAGTATTTCTGGTTCGTCGTATTCTTCATGTGTTCGAATAGTCTCAGATGGCTTTGTAGGCTTGATTATTGACTTAATAGGCTTTAAGTCATCATGTAGGCTTCAATGTAGTCTTCGAGTGTTTGACAAGTATTAGAAGGCTGCGAGTAGGCTACTACACTTGCCCCCTCACAGCAGGGGCCTCGGAAACTGGTGTAGAAGGCGCATGCCGAGAAAAGTAGTTAGGCGTTAGGAGTTGAAGGGTTGAGGGTTGACTATTTAATGTGGCAATTCCGAGGGGGGTAATTAAGAGGTAGTGATGATTGTGGTGTAATAAAAAAGGTTAATGAAGGTATAAATATGGGTTATGAAGGGGTAATTTTGTATACTTTCTTATTCTTCATCTTTAAAACTTACCATGGAAGCCACCCATAACACCCAATACCAAAGGAGGATGGAAGAAAGGGACCGTCGGATAGGACGCAAAACGGCCGAGCTGAAGATAAGGCTTTTTGGTGACAGGAGGCTGGACTGGGTCATGCCAGACCTGGATGAGCTAGAGCCTGGGGAGCTAATCAATGGGGAACTGTATGCATATTGGTGGGGGGGTCTTGCAATGGACATTCCAAGTTCCCGACAGCCGACACAATTTTCTTCAGAGCTTAGCCGAATGTATAGTGGAAAAGGTCGACCAGTTGTTGGAGGAGGAGCCAGGGCTGTACAAGATAAACTACCCCGTCTGTAAATAGGGGGTTCCTCGAAATGTGATTATAGGGTGGAGGTAATTATTTTTTCTTTTGATGGTATTGTATGTCTATTGCTTTTTTTTGTACTGTCGAAGCATCAGAATGAAAGAATAGTTTAATGAAATAGTATTTTTTGTTTTAAAAGTATGATAGACGAATAGATTCTAGGTGCTGTATCAAACTTTGACCTTCGAACGAAGGCTTTCAGAATAGTGATAGTAATACTGGGGAAAGTTATTGTGAACGATATTGTAGTGATCGAAGATATAGGCCAAAGCACCTTGCCTGCATGGAGCTCAAGCGCAGGGGCGCGTATCACTTTTCCATGTTGCTAACATACGTTATATTTGCGTCAGTACTCTTCTGCTGGCTTGCACATGCCGGGCCATAATACTCCTTGCGTAATGGCTCTATTTGCCAGTGATCGACCTGCAGCATGAGAGCCACAAGTCTCTTCGTGCAGATCGTAGAACATCTCGTCTACTTTCTATTTAGAGAGGCACTTGAGGTAAGGCCCTGTGACTGAATGGCAGTAAAATGTACCATTTTGATTTATGTAGTGCTTCGAGTTGTCTATCTGCTATCGGCGCTCCTTCGGATCTGCTGGATATGGTACTTGACATCTGTTGTTAATACCGAGATAAACTAATAAAGGCTTTTGCCAATCGTCGTCTCACCCTTTATAGCCCCTAGTGTTTATCGTGCATACAAAAATACGATCAATGCTGGAGGTTGAAACGACTTCGATCTGGAGATATCGAGATTCTGTGCCTTAGACCCCGGTTAGATATGCCAAGGAATCAGCATGTCTATTTTCACTTTGAGGAAGATAATCGAGAGTTGCTTGCGCAAACTTGCTCATCCTATATTCGATCATCTTACCATTCTTCTTGTATTACTCAGAGTAATGGTAGATGATGAGTAGTGAATTTGTGAAAACTGAGAGTTCAGGGACGCCGAGCTCGAGAGCGAGATCGAATCCATGAATGAAAGCTTCGTATTCGGTGACATTATTGGAGGCCACAAAATCTAGGCAGATTGATTTCACAATTCTATCGTTTGAAGGGGTAATCAATACAATTCCAATTCCTGACCCTGCGGGTCATGCTGATCCATCAGTAAGAAGTTTCCACCCCTTTCTTGTAATCTATTCAGCTCCCTCATCAAATACTTTGGGGGGTGGATCTTCTGTAACTTCCTCTAAAAGGTCAGGATCATGCTCCTTCCATTCGGGATCTTCCACTAGAAAATCTGTGAGGAAATCGACAACGGCCTACCCTTTTTCGGAATGACGTTGTTCAAACTTGATATTATATTCTCCCAAACTGATTGACCATTGTTACACTCTTCTTTATTTTTATTTCTTGGATAGAACTTCCTAAAGTGGGTAGTTCGTCATGATTTTGACTGAATGAGCTTGGAAGTAGTGCTTGAGTTTCTCTAAAGTATAAACAAGAGTAAGAAGAAGTTTTTTAATTTTAGAATACCTCGTTTCCATTGGAGTGAGTATTTTATAGATGAAGTAGACTGGTTTCTCGATTTTCCCTTCAAGTTGAATGAGAACTGAGCTAAGTGAAGTATCTTTGACTACTAAGTAGATAATCAGTTCCTCATTATCTATCAGATTGTTCATGATGGGAGACTTCCCCAAATAGGTTTTGAGATCCTAAAAAGCTATTTCGCATTTTGGTGTCCATTTGACCTTTATATTTGGCTAAACTTTTTCTCATTTGGTACAATTGCGGCATAGTAGGAATAACCAACGACACCGGTTTAAAGATTTAGAAACAAAACAGTTGGTAGCGGCAATTTTACCGGTAAGTTTTTGAACGTCTTTGGTCATTTTTGGAGATGGCATGTCGAGGAGAACCTGAATCTGATATAGATTGGTCTCAATCCCCATATTGCTGATGAGGTGGCCTAGAAATCAACCTAAATGTACTCTGAATTGACACTTAAAAGGATTGAGATGCATCCTGTAAGATCGAAGGATGTTGAATATTATGTTGAGATCTGAAATGTGATTGATGGACTGTATGCTCTTGCACACAAGATCGCCAATGTAGACTTCCATAAATTTCCCAAGATGTGCTTTAAATAAAGTAGTCATTAATCGTTGATAAGTTTCACCTGTGTTTTTGAGTCCGAAGGGCATGACTTTGTAGCAATAAAATCCTCTTTCAGTAATGAAAGTGGTATTTTCTTGATCTTTATCTAAGAGTGGAATCTAATTGTATCCTGAAGCAGCATCCAACATAGATAAGAGTTTGTAACCTGCTGTGGAATCCAGGATATGATGAATATTTGGAAGAGGGAAACTATCGTTTGGAGTGTGTTTGTTAAGATCGGTGAAATCTACACAAAGGCGGACCTTTCTATTCTTCTTTGGGATAACGACGATGTTGGATATCCAATCCGGATACTTGGCTTCCCGAATAAATCTCACTTTGATCAATTTTTTTATCTCCATGTTAACTTCATCTCAAAGTTGTAGTGATAGGCTTCGCTGTTTCTGTTTAACTGCAGTGGCGTTGATGTTTATTGCCAATTTGTAACATGCCTTGGCCAGATCAATCCCAGGCATATCTTTGAAAGACTAAGTAAAAATGTCTCAAATTAATCGTAAGAACTGAATGAGAGTATTTTTTCATGTTGAACCAGCTTAGTACAGATAAAAGTACTTCTGCTAGGCCCATCAATGATGATGTATTCAGTGGGCTCCTCCCTGAAAGGATGATCATCGAGGTAATCAGCTTTTAGTAATTGTTATGCAACATATCTGTCTGAGGTATCTAGAATAACAGAGATGGTATTTTCGCAAGCTCGAGAAAGCTTTAAACTACCTCTGATCTCGTAGATACCATCGTTGTGTTTGAAGCAGAGTGCTTGATGATAGGTGGAAGCAATTTTATCCATGTTATGAATCCAGCAACGGCCCTTAATCCTGAGATAATGAGACTTGGTGTTGATCACATAAAAGATGACGTCGATTGTGGCTGGCCCGCGGAAATAGGCAAGAAGATCTTCCCTACTCGCTCTTCTTTAAAACCATTGAATCTACTAATATCGGTGTCGCTTTGAATGACTTGATCAGCCAATCCCATTTGGTCGATAGTAATCTGAAAGAGGATCTCGATATCGCTACCAGTATCGACCATCATTGTGTGCATGACAAACTTCTTCATCTTGAGCATTATGACTAACGCATCATGATGTATGAATTTGACATGGCTAGTATCACAATATTTGAATGATATCCTGAGCTGGCGATTGCTCGACTCAGGTAGAAGTTTAGCTTCTTTGTCTTGAGGTGTGGGATTGCATCATTCTAACACTCTCCTGCGCTTGAATCTGTTATATTTGGTGATCTGATTGATCTCGATTATGTTGCTGTAGCGCATATGGTAAAGATGCTTCTCCTCAACTTGATCTTTGACCTAAATAACTTCAAGCTGCTTCTTATAGCTGCCATCTTTGTATGATTCTAGGTTGACAATATATTCGAGTATCCTTCCCTCCTTGAAAATGTATTCAAGCAACCTCTGTAAAGTATAGCAATTGTCAGTAGAATGATGCTTTCCCTTCAGGTGCATACAGTACGATCGGCTTTTGATTGGTTCCAATGGCTGAGAGAGACGGTAGAGCTTATCCTTTGTGAGGATTGGAAAAATTATGGAGATTTAAGCATTTATCTTTGGAAGGACCGGTTTAACTTGTGAGCCGCCTGTCGGTGATTCCCTTGACGCGCTTTTGGTCGCCCTAATCCTCGTTTAGTTCAGTGTTCCGATCCGATGGACCTTTCGTGGAATGGACAGATTTAGTAGATTCATGTCTTTCAGACATCATCATTTATAGGTTGACATAACTATTGACCTTGGTGTTCATATACTCCAAGGTTGCAGGTTTGTTGAGGAAAAGATGCTCTTTGGCTTTGCAGTCGAGCTGGAGCACATTGGAAAAAGCAATAATAGATATCTTTTGATCGAGATTGTCTACTTTACGTATGAGCTCTAAAAAATTCTTAGCAAATGCTTCAAGCTTCTCTCAGTGTGACTGTTTGAGACTCATAAGAGAATACAAATTTTCCTCTTTATCTTTGCTGTGAGTACACGTCTTGATGAATTGCTTCTACAGTTGGTCGAATGAGTATATGGAGTCTTCAAGGAGAGAGAGGAACCATCAGAGTGGTTCCTTCTACATATTTGGGGCGAACAAACTGCAGAAGATGTGGTTGAGATTGGAATACAACCCTAATGAGTCACGGCATTGTTGAATGTGTTCCTTTTGATGGGTACCCTTGTATTTGTAAATTTTTGGAGTATGGAAACCTTTCAGAATATCCATATCGAATAGTTCTTTGGCAATTAGACTTCCTTGTATTTTGGTAAGGTCGTCGGTCATGCCCAGAACCTGTACTTCGATCAGCTCTTTAATATGCTGGCCCATATGCTCTTGTGTGACATAGTGACGGATCGGTTGAGCGGCTTGACGAGGAGGTTGCAGATTATGAATATCGGTACCTTCACTCTAAAGATCTCATGCTGGAACTCGAGGCTGAGGTCTTTATTCCTCTTCCTTACGCATGGAGCATCGGTAACCTCGACTGAGCTCAGATTGAATGTCTCCCCCCAAATGAATGGAAGGTTGAGGTTCATTATAAATATGTCGGGAAATGGCTTTGCTGATGGCTCCTTGAGGTCCTAATCTTTCCCGCCCAGAAACCCAGAAGGCTTCTGGCACCTGATCATGATCTCATATTGGGGGAGCCTGCTGAGTATCCTACAAAGCCTGCAAGGCAGTCTGCATTGTTATCATTTGATCTTCATGTCATTTGAGTGCTGTCAAACGAGCTTGTCTTTTGGCGTCGAGCTCCTTCTCGTGGAGCTCTCGGTCGCGAGTTAACTATCTTTTGAGTTCATTCCGTTTCTCCGTTTCAGTATTGATATTCGCCCATAGCTCTGAAAGTTATTCCGGCTCAACTGAGAGATCGAGTTGGACTCTGGTAGTTAGTCACCTGGATATGACCACGATAGAAATGTTGTAGTAGATTAACTGAACACCTTAGGATATTTTAGAAAGAATCTCTTTCCCATAGACAACACCAAATGTAAGGGCCTAATTCCGTGAGCTCGAAGTGGTCTGGAATTAGTCCTTATACCAATGTACCTGTAACAATAATCTTATAAACAAGAAATGACGCAGGTATTTAGCGTGGAAAACCTATGAATAAATGAAAAACCATGACCTCGTGTTGAGGGTTTTTGTAATGGTAACTTTTATTGCTTGAGGCTGATGATATCTTATTACAAGTTATTTATAGACTTAGAAATGATTGATCTTGTGAATAAGAATTTTGGAGCTTTGAGAATCTTAGTAAATATCTCTCTCTTGGTGATTTCTTCTCCTTTTCTCTGGTCATTATCTATTCTGGAACTTTTTCTTTATATTGGCCTCTTCCGTAGCTCTTCTTCGGGCTAAAGAACGTTATCTGAACGATATGGTTAGTGGTTGTTTGACTAGGTAACTGCTGAGTTCGTTAGAGACAGGTGGCTTTGACTTGTTCAGGTTTTTTGGTTTGAGCTTGACTGACATTTCATGACAGTTTGTAGAGTACGTAGTGTTGCTAACTGGAGAAGTCGTGTGGAGAATGCGTGAGCCTGACATGGAGGTAATTCGAACTGGCGACAACTTAATTTTAGGTGAGATCGAGGGATAGGTCCCTACACTTATATGAAGTAATGTACCCATTCTTGTATTTTGTCTCGACAATTTTGAAAAAAATGACGATGGAGCTCAGACGTTGAAGTTCATGAATATTGTCGATAAGGTGTTGTTTATGCACGACTTGTCATATGTAAGGAAATGTGTTATGGATATGGTTTTGAGGTTCTCGTGTCCATACATGGATTTCAACTATTGTAAGCCATAATCTTTCAGAACTTTCTTTCTCAATAGCAATAAAAGACCAACAAATTGTGCTCCCCATATCTCTTTTCACTTGTACTTCATTGATTGTCTTGAAACTTAAAATGCTTTCCAATCTATATTTTCTACTTCTATTCATTTTACAAATCTTAAGATCCTTCTTCTTATTTGCATTCACTTTCTGGGTGACTCTTTCCCCAATAATCTATTTTCTAGTTGCACGGCCCTTAGGAGATAATGATAACAAAATGTACTTGGGAGAATTTGAAAAGTTTTGGTGTTTCTTCTTTATTGTTGAAGTACTTTGCAATGAGTGATGAGGACTACTTCATACATATGGCCAATATTAGTAGTAATGAAATCATGATTAAGGCACCTAAACTTGTTTCCTTTGTCTTAAAATGTAATTGACCTCTGATATTGTTTTGCTAAACCTACAATCACTTTCCAAAGTGGATATTTATGTCCTCCCGTGTCATCTTGAACGAAGTTGTTATGATAGAAACCTTCTTCGAGGGCTTTCCAATGTTAAAACCCTTTCAGTATCTTGTAACTTATTTCAGGTATGTATTTGTCCTTTTTTATCTTTACGCAATATTTAATGCTTTATGTGACGCATCTAATTTTTTTTATGGTTATGTGAACTTTATAATTCGTGAAGAAGGGTCCTTGATAGCTTTTCCTAAATTTTGTAACCCAACTGAATTGGAGTTAATTACACATCTTTTGCCGAATACATATCATGATTTCAGAAAAACACTATTTCACTTCCTCCAAATCTCCCCTAATTTGCAGTCACTGTTCTTCTCAAAGACAAGTCGTGAATGTCTAAATTTTTTGTTCTCGTAGTTCTGTTTTTTTTTTTTTTTCTTTTCTTTTCTTTTTTGAGTAGTAACTAAACTCTTGATAAATTTTTATTTAGGGATATGGCTATTCGTTTACTACAGGAAACCATTGGTTGTTAGATAGAGGGCCTTCATGTTTATTATTTCACCTTAGAAAATTTGAGTTCAAGCATGTCAAGGGGAATGAGATGGAGCTTCATGATGTAGGATACATTTTGAAGAATGCTAGCGCCTTGGAGAGAATGACTATAATTGCTACTTTCACATGCAACATAAAGGAGGCTGTATTTAAGTTACTAATGCTTCCTAGAGGCTCTACAAGCTGTGTGATCAAGTTCTCCTAAGGTTTTGAATTCTGTCAAAGACCCATTTTGAATGTAGCGGTTGATATGTATAGATCCTAGATTGGATTTGTGGGAAGTTAATGATTTTGGTGAAGTATTTAGGAATTTTGAACCGAAAGTCTTTCGTTAATACTTATTAGTTATTAGTGTTGGTCAACTACAGAGTTCAAGCTTCTATTATCATTGTGGAAGTCTTTACGTTTGTATTTTGCTACTTCTCTGAACTCTCTATAACTATATATCTTAAGCAACATTTGTCATTTTTATGAGAATGAGAAGTTATTTGCATATATATTCTGTAAAGATTGAGTTTTGATCAAAGGTGGAAATCATAAAGTTTGAGATACTTTTCCTATCCTAAGTATCCTTCATCCAGTTAATTCATTTTCTTATTGTCTTGGAATTGCAAAGGCTAGTGTCACAAAATTCTTAAGACATGCCTCCTAATGTAATGCTCTCTGCAGTATCCTTGTAAGGAGCTTTATTCCAAGGATTCTATGGTGCAGTTGAAAAAAGCTTATTGAGCGCAACGTTGTAAGGTGGCATCCTTATTGTTGGAAAATACAAAGGATATTTTGGTTTTCTTTATAGTTTGAATGGTAGAACAAAATATTTAGTCCCACATTGGATATGAGGGAAGCTCAACTCTACTATATAAGTAGGTCTAACACATAACTTGTTGTGATGTGTATGAGAGTTGGTGAATCACACGCGCATGTGCGACTCATGTGTGGAAACTAGCTTGGGTGCATGAGCTACCCATGGGCTTGCTCGACCTATGAACCCAATTATTATTAGAAGTTTATGATTGAGCCTTGGGGATTGGGCCATGGGAATTCATTGGAATACTTAGTCACTTTTATGGGTTTGAGGTGTGAGTTGGGTTGTCTCCAACAGATGCACCTTAAGGTATAACTCTTGGTGAAGTGGCACTGACTTGAGGTGTGGCCCTTGGTGAAGAGTCACCTATGCTCTATATAACTCAACTTTATTTTCATTTATTTTATCAGTTTTTTAGAGTTTTCTTGAGTCATTTTCAAGAGAGAAAATTAACGCAATCAAAGTTCATTTGACAGAGGGATAGAAGTGTTTTCTTCTCTCTGCGACTAATTGTTCTACCCAGGGAGATAACGGCCTACATTCCTTCAAAGCACAGTGGCAAGGGAGAATCTGTCTTAAGGAGATAGTGCGTATACACTATACTCGGTCATCTCCATAAGAAGTGTTGTTTGTTCATGCAGATTAAATAATAATCTTATGACAAACTATTTTTCTGTATGATCAAAGACTACAACAATGGTGAATCTCGCAAGAAGGAGGGTGAAAAGAGCAACCCTCAAGTTCTGAAGGTGAAGCCCGAGAAGTTTGATGGTACTAAATTCAAGCGTTGGAAGCAGAAGATGTTATACTTTCTCACGGTCTGAACTTGGCAAAATTCCTCAAGGAGGACAAACCAGAGTTAAAGGAGGAAGAAACTGACTTAATAATTGTAGCTATAGTGGAGGCGTGGATTAATTATTATGAATTTCTTTGTCGAAACTATATCCTGAATGGGTTGGACAACACATTATACAATATGTATAATCCAATGGAGTCTGCAAGGGAACTGTGGGAATCTATAGACCATAAGTATAAGACCGAAGATGCCGGACTGAAAAAATTTGCTGTCGCCAAATTCCTTGATTATAAAATGGTAAATTCCAATAGTATAATCAGTCAAGTACAGGAACTGTAGATTATCCTCCATGATATTCATGCAGAAGGTATGAAGTTAAGTAAATCGTTCCAAGTTGTTGCGATAATTAAGAAGTAACCTTCATCCCAGAAGGACTTCAAAAGTTATTTGAAGCATAAAAGAAAGGATATGAAGTTGGAGGAGTTGATCGCAAGGCTAAGGATCGAAGAAGATAACAAATCCAACGATAAGAAGGATGTTGTTCATTCTTACGATACCAATGCTAACATGGTCGAGGGAAACCCTGAACCCCATAAGAATAATGGGAAGAAAGGAAAAAATGGAAAGAATTATCTATGCCTGAAAGGCAAAGACTTAAATAAGTTTACAAGGAGTTGTTATGTTTGCAAACCAGGGTACAAGTCAATAGAATGTCACAAGCGTAAAAGCGGACCAGAAAAAGATAAAGGCACTCAAGCAAGCATTGCTGAGATGAAGAACCTGCGTGCAGTGATCTCTGAAATCAACCTGGCAAGCAATTCCAGAGGCTGGTTTGTGGACACAGGGGCCACATGCCATATATACTATAATAGGTGTTTATTTACTACCTACAATAAGACTGAACATGAAGAGAAAGTGTTTATGGGAAACATTTCAATGTCAAGGGTCGAAGGAAAAGTGAAAGTAGTTCCTAAATTTATATCCGAAAAGGAAGTTACTTGGAATAAAGTACTGCATGTGCCCAATATCCGCAAGAACCTTGTTTCCAGAGCACTGCAGATTAAGAATGGTTTAAAGTTAGTGTTTGAGTCAAACAAATGTATCATGACTAAGAATGTGGGAAATGGTTATGAGTATGATGGACTGTTCAAACTAGCAGTCTTATGTAAACCCGTTTCAATTATCAATAAGAATGATAATTATATTTACTTGCTTGATTCATTTAATGTTTGGTATCAATGATTCGTACATGTAAATTATAGTTTGTTACGTAAATTAGTCCATTCAGGATTGCTGCCTAAATTTAATCTTGATTGCAAACAAAAATGCGAAGTATGTGTTGAAGCAAAATTTGTAAAACAGCCTTTTAATTCTATTGAACAATGAAAAACTTAACTACTAGATTTGATTTACAGTGATCTTTTCGATTTGAAGTTTATTCAAACATGAGGTAGAAAGAAGTACTTTATTAGTTTCATAGATAATTGTACAAGATACAGTCATGTGTACTTGCTCAAAAGCAAAGATGAGGCATTGGAAATGTTTGTTATTTTCAAAAAATGAGGTTGAGATTCAACTAAACAAAAAGATTAAAGTTCTTAGAATTATTAGGGGTTGGGAGTACAACTCTACTACACCTTACACTCCTCAGATAATGAATTTTCTGAGTGGAAAAATAAAACTTTAAAAAATATGCTTAATGCTATGCTTATTTGTTCTGGTTTGTCGCAAAACTTGTGTGGGAAACATTACTTTCTGTGAATTATATTCTCAATAAGTTACCTCATAAGAAGATTGTTAAGACTCCTTATGAACTCTGGAAAGGTATAGGGCCTTCCTATAAGTTCTTAAAAGTGTGGGGTGTCTTGCAAAGGTACAAGAACCATTGCCAAAATGGTCTAAGTTAGGACATAAAACTATTGATTGTATTTTTATTGGCAATACCAATAATAGTAGTGCATATAGATTTCTCATATACAAATCTGAAATAAATGATGTGCATGAGAATACCATTATTGAATCGTGAGATACTATATTTTTTAAAAGAATAATTCTATATAAAAAGAGTGATAATGTAAAACCTCTTAAAAGAACAACTGATGTTTCTTCTAGTAGTGATCAGCATACCACTCCTTCAAGTTCTAATTTTAATGCAGAACCAAGACGTGGGAAACGACTTAAAGTTGCTAAGTCTTTTGACAAAGATTTTGTAGCATTCCTATTCGAAAATGAGCCCCGAACCTTTAAGGAAGACATGGCTACACCTGAAGCTCCTTGTTCGAAAGAGGTTGTAGAGAGTGAGATAGACTCTATAATGCATAACCATACTTAGGAATTGGTAGATCTTCCACTTAGCAACAAACCTATAGGTTGCAAGTAGATTTTCAAATAAAAATTGAGCACTGATGTTCAATTGAAAAGTACAAAGCCAAACTTGTTGCCAAAGGCAATATGAAAAAAAAAGGTTTGGACTATTTTGATACATATTCTCCAGTGACAAGAATAGCCTTTATTCGTATGTTGCTAGCTAATACAGCAGTGTATAAGCTTGAAATACTTCAAATGGATGTTAAAATAACATTCTTAAATTGTGAATTAAATGATGAAATATTTATGAAGCAACCTGAGGGGTTTATTGTCAGAGGACAAGACAATAAAGTATGTCGGTTGGTTAAATCTCGTTATAGATTGAAGCAGGCACCTTTACAATGGTATGAAAAAATTGATGGAGTCATGTGAAGGATGGCTTCAAAATCAATGAATGTGATAGATATGACTATATTAAAAGTATTAATGGTAAGCATGTAATTGTGTGTCTTTATGTAGATGATATGATCACCATGGGGACTAACATAGATGTCATTATGTCTGTATTGGCCTAATTTTGTAAGCTCAAAGTGGCATGGAATTAGCTCTTATACCAATATACCTGTGACACAAACTAATGTAAAGAAAGAAATGACACAAATTATTTAGCTTAGAAAACCTTTGAATAGATAAAAAACCACGGCCTCAAGTTAAGGGTTTTGTAATAGTGAGTTTTATTACTTGCGGCTGATATCTTATTATATGTGATTTCACGACTTAGAAATGTTTGATCTTGTGAATAAGAATTTTAAAGTTTTGAGAATCTAGAAAATGTAGTTTTCCTGGTGATTTCTCATGTATTTTTCTGGTCCTTTTATCTTCTAGAACTTTTTCTTTATATAGGCCTTCTCCCCAGTTCTTCATCGTGTTAAAGCACGTTCTATGAATAATGTGGTTAGTGGCAGTTGACTGAGTAACTGTTAAGTTCGTGAGAAACATGTGTCTTTGACTTGTTCAGGTTTTTCTGTTTAAGCTCGACCCACGTTCTTCTCTAGTTCGTAGAGAATGTGGAAATGTTGACTAATTAAGTCATATGTAGAATGCGTGAGTCTGACATGGAGGTAGTTCGAACTGGAAACAACTCGATTTTCGTAAGATCGAGGAGTAGGCCCCTACAATCGCCCCCTCGCAACTGAAGTCACGAGTGGCTTTAGTTAAGAAAGAGTTTGTGGGTATATGGGTATTTGGGTTAAAAGTATGAAAATGAAGGAAGTATCAATGATGGAATTTTGACTGCATGGAAAATGCGCGTTTATGGGGGGACATACATGCATTTAATGTTGATAGAAATATTGATGTACGCAACGGTTTGAGTTTGGAGAGTTATGTCTATATTATGATGACGCTTTGGAAAATGTACCTGCACATTAAATGTAGGGTTATATAAATAGTACATGCACCGAAGTTTGTGGAAAAGTATGATTATTTGTTGCCAAATTCTTTAAAAGTTTTGACATTGGTGAAAACCTAGAGAATGGTTCTTGAAGAGTGAATTTCTATGGAGATGAAGAAATTGAAGTTGAAATATTTTGGTGATCAGTCCTTGGAGATGCCTATTCCCGTTCCTGTTTCTCTGACGTATTAAGGTATGTCGAAAGATGAATTGACTGAAGGAAAGGAAGATTTTTATTCTATGTGGAGATTTTACCACATTGTCTTAACAGGCAAGCAACGTTGGGTTTTTATTTGTATCCTTGAGGAAAATAAGGTTGGGTAGATAGATGCGAGGATCGGTGTAATTTTGGAGTTGTTGTACCGATGTCTTGCATATGACTAGATTCTAAGGCCGGACCCTATTCATCTCTACCAACTCTGCAGAGGTGGTGATAATACAAGAGGCGGCGATGGTAGTAGAAGATGAAGACGGAGAATGGAAATCACCTTCTTTACTTCCATCGTTTTCTTAGTGTTGAGAAGACCTTCTGTTTGAAGAGTGGGTTCAAGTACTGAGTCATTTCTTTTTCATGCCCAGACTTCCTCCAAACCGAGTTTCTGGTTAGAGTAAGATGGTTCGAATACTTGTTTTGCATCAGAGGATCCTTGGAGTAAAACATTACTAAACTCAGATAAACTGAAGGATTTAATGTTTCAGAGTGCCTAAAAAACCTATTATCTGTAATACACTTGAAAAACTTGTTATCTGTAAAGTACCTGATTTCGAAGTACTTGAAAGACTTGCTATCTGTAAAGTACCTTAATGATTTATTATATGTAAAGTACCTATAATTGTATTCGAGATAAATAAAATTTGTTATCTAAACTCTGTGTTGATATAAAATAGAATAACTCCATAAATTGAGTTATGAATAATTGGAAAACTTCAGAATATAGGATGAAATGAAATGTATTAGATTAGAACGTAAAAATTTTTATACTAATCGAGCTGTTAAAAATATGTTTATTAAATGAAATATGTGCAATATGAGATGTTCGACCTGGGGGCTAAATTTTAAGGGAGAGAAAAAATTATAAAAGTTTTAGGAAGGGGAACCCGAACTCCTAGAGGTCATTCCGGAATACTAGATTGGGAAAGAATAAGCTCGATATGGATTAAGATGAAATAATAGAGGTTGATAGGAAGATATATGTTAAAATAACTTTTCTTAAGATGTTAGGGTTTCTGTTACGAGATAATAGGTTAATATCACGAGTTGTGGGGATATCGTAGCAAAAAATATATAAATGGGGGAATAAGTTTTAATCGTGTGGAAGAGGATAAGAATTGTGTGAACTCGATCTGAGATAATTCATTATGCCGCTGAGGGTCGTTTGGCGATAAAGATATCTAAAGTGCGGGAGCAGATTTTTGGACTCCTAGATTATGATGCTGAACTGCCAGTGAAGGAGGTTCAACTTGAAGGTTTAGGTAGGATTGGGAGAGAACTTGAGTATGAAAATCATTTCTATGAGAAGCTATTCCGAGAGATCATGGTAGATCCTGTAGCTTGAAAAGATGTTGTGAGGTTGATTGCTGCAGTGGAGATCAAATTGGAAGATGTTAGGATCGCTGGAGGACAACTGATAGGATGTGGTTTCCCATGACATCAGGGATGCTTTAGGTGTAATTATATGTGAGGATAATAAATATAAATATAAATTTGGGTGGCATGAGTGTATTTAATTATAATAGTTTGAATAATTGGCAAAGAAATAAAGCGAGAATAAAGCTTAAATCGATCCTTTATTATTGTGAATGTTGTTTGTGACTGTTGTGAAAAATGGATTTGAATACTTTTGACATTTTTTTGAGAGTTTTGGAAATGACATCAGTACTGTTATAAGTAGAATAAGCAAGAATAGAAAATACAGGAGCTTCTGATTTTGTTCCTTGTGTAAAAGCTGTGAAAACCCGTGTACGTGTAAGTATGAGTCATCATAAGTGCGGTGAGGTCAGAGGGAGATTTGGAATAGAGAGATAAAAAGAGATTAAAATATAAGGCAAATGGCAATGATGGGAAAGAATTTTCACCATAAAGGTGTAAGACGTTTGACATTAATAGTAGAAGAGATGCCTTAGTTCCAAAACTGAGGACAGCTCGTGCGATGCTCGATCACTATTAGCAGTTAGAGAAAGAAAATTTAAATAATGATTTATCTTCTTCATTCAAACGTTTCTCAACTTTTAAAAACTTGAAGAGCAGATAGAGAGGGAGAAAAAATAGTAGAATGTCTTGCGAGGATTTAATCGAGAGTGATCATCAGTCAAAGCGAGAGAGAGTTACAGAGACTAAGTCACGACGGTGGTTATACAGCAGTATTGTGTGGGATGGATTTGGCGCTATGTCAGTTCTCATTCCAACATAAAAGGTTATTAGTGGATTTATGATAAATGAATACATTTATTAAGATCATATTTTGTGTCTAGGCAAATCTAAAAATTGCTATTTATAGTAATCTATAAAAATTTGTTTCATTTATGATATATGAAAGATATATGTATGTGGTTGACGTATATGTTAAAGATAATGATAAATACCTAGACCTGTATATAGGTTGATCGTGAGGAGTATTTGTGTAGGATTAAACCCTCATCTATAAATTTATAGTTGATATGGGGACTTCACCTGTTAATGAGGCTTTGACCTCTAGTCGATAGGCAGCGTCCAAAATTGTAATCTCTGATAGTGAGGATGAAGTAGGGGTTGATCAATTTCCAAATTTCCCCAGAAGATTGGTAACCTATCCTTCTCGCTCTTACGGGTTCAAAGAGTTTTTCAAAGACAAGGCTTCTATAGCGAGTGGATGGGGCAGTTGTGTAGAACATTCTGGTAGGCATTTTAGGAATTGCACTGTAGCAACTGGAGAGGAATACTTTTATTTATTGGCTAATTTGGAGAAGGAGAAACGAGATAGGGGCATAGACTAATCGATCTCTTTGGAATACTTTGATGGAAACATATAGAGTGACCTGGCAGAGAGACTTTAGTGTTACCTGTCTCAGTTGGAGTACGGGTTGAGTCTTCCCCTTAGCAACTGGCGAAAGGGATTATGAACATCATCAGGAGATGTCCTGTTCATTTGAACGGGAACATGTGGGAGGTGATAAGTGTTTGTGAATTTTTGAATGAGATTGAGATTGAGAGGAGGATATTTCTTTGAGGATGTTTTACAGTTTTATGGGGAAAAAAACTTTTTTGCAAGTGGAGGGGAATATTTTTTTTAAGAGCTCGACTCGGCCTCGTTTCTTCGATCTGAACTTAGCAGGTCGACCATGGAATGACAATGTGATATGGGTGAAGGGTGATTGCCTTTAGAGAGATGACGAATAACCCATATAACTTCTGTATAGAACTGTAAATCAAAGTAAGTATAACAATGTATAAGATTGATATGCTAAAATTGTATGTTGTTCTGCTGATGAGATGTCTTGTTATTGACAAGTTCTTAATCCATGGTGGCGAGGAAAGAGTTTCTGCTGGATAGAGTTGTTCAGGATGGGACAAACCTCAAGGTAATGCTGAAAGAACTCGGCATTAGCTCAAAGAAACGTGGATATAGCCGATCTGAGAAAGTTTAAAAGTCTCAATTGTCGAGGTTAATGACGGGTTCTGATGGCAGCAATAAGAAGAGAACTGATAGGGAATGGTGAGTGAATTTGCCCAAGGCCTCTGGAGTGGACTACGCGGGGATACCAGAGTCTACAATGTCGAGCAAGCTAGCTCGTACGTTTCCCAAGAAGCTGATGTTGAAGCGTGGTTCGACCTTTGGAACCACCGGATGTGACGAGATCATAGTAAAGGAGAAAAAGAGAAGGGTTGGGCCTTCTAAAATGTTGGGGGTATAGGTCATAGAGGATCGACCTATTATAAAGGACGAGTTGAAAGAGGTGGAGGAAAGGGCTAAGCTGGCTGCTCTTCACGGGAATGAGGTGGTGAGATAAATGGTAGGTTCATATGCTTAAAAACCTTTGAATTTTTGTATTATGATTCGAGCTAATAATGAGGTTGATTTTGTTTGTTTAGTAGGCTGCTTGTCTAATGAAGGGGATATGCCTCGGGGTCGAGGAGGGGAAATTTGAGCTGAGGAAGGGGAAAGTCAAGCTTGAGAATAACATAGCTCGATTGAAGGCTGACTTGATCAAGGAGGGGAAGCGGCTGGAGACCCTGAAGGATTCCCAAGTGGTAGAGATCAGCATTCAGACCGCGGAAGCGAGAGTGAATTTGGAGGAAGAAGATGATGAGGTAGAAGATGTTGTTGTTAGAGTAGTGGATGGTCTGGATGGTGTTTCTCCTCAAACGGTGCGAGACAACCAAGGAAATGGCAATGAGCATCCAGAGGGAGAAAATGAGAAGGTAGATTAAAAGTATGATTCTGTGATTGTATGAATATTTTAGAATCTTTGTAAACTAATTGGATATTGTTTGTTGGATAGAATTTTGTAGGCTAAGTTACTTTTGTAAACCTTGTTGTAGGAACTTAAGGACATGCGTCTCAGAGTAAAAGATTTATAGACTGAGCTCGCTAAGATGAGAGACGCCTTAGCATCCCTATTGTTTTCTCAAGCGGAGCTATAGCTTAGAGTAGAACAAGAAATATTTGACTTGTAAGCTTTATTAGTATAGAGCTACAAAGTTATAAATTGAGTGTAGAGACAGACCAAAAACCTGTTATCAGTTTAAGGGCAATGGTATTGAAATAGTGCACAGGAAATGCCGAACTATTGACAAATTAAAATATAGAGAATGTGTACCTTAGACTTGGAAATATATTTTATGGAGCATCCATCTGAGATTATACTTCAACATTAAGTTTAGAAGTAGTTTTACACAGTATATGTCAAAAAATAAATATTTTGTTAGAAATTTGATATATATGTTGAATGAGTATTCTGAATTGAACTTGATATATCGTATATGTAATATGCAGGCTGAATTGGAATCAGTTCGCTCGAGCAAAGATGAGGTAATCCAATGTAAGCAAGAATTTGCGGAGGTATTTGATCTGATAAGAGAGACAAATGAAGACATAGAAAATCAGCATGTAAAGGTACACTTCAAATTTGTTGAGGCAACCCAAACTGCTGTCGACCTCACTTGGAAGATCGAGGAGAAAGATGCTAAAATTAATACAGGGTTAAAAAGGCTCACAGAGATGAAAGAACACGCAACGAAGCTTAAAAGTCCAAAAGATGCGCTGATGGCAAAGAGTAGGGATCCCGACATGGCTCGATACCGTATACATACGCTAAAAAGATCAGATGAAGGGTTAAATCATTTTGTGGTCAGTTTAAAGGATGAATTGATCAGTAAAAAGAACAATTAGGAGCAAATTCGAGCTAATCAAGTAAATACCAAAAAATGACCTAGAGCGATTAAAGAAGAAAATGGGCGTGAAAGATAGCGAGCTAAAAAAAACTCAAGATGATCTATCTACCTCTAAAGTTACAGTTGAGCAGTTGTCTACAGCCTTACCTGCTAAAGATATGGAATTTCGAACGGTAAAACGGTAGTGTGATGAGTTGAATGTAAGAGTGACACGATTGAAGACCAAATTGGCACATGCCAATTTGCGTGCCAAAAACACTGAGGCTGGGGAGCGCTCGAGAAAGAATAAAAATGATGCCAAGGTTTCTTTTGTTCAAGGTAATGTAGTCAGCCTGTCAGCTCAAATATGAGAGTTGGAGGGGGGTGTAGCTCGAATTCAAGGTCATGTGTGAAAAGTAGTTGAGCAGTTAAGGGAGTACGTAAGGAAGCTGAATGCTCTTTCTAGGGAACAAGGTTTAGAGAGGGTTATCAGAGGGAGAGAGATTTTGATACAAAAGAAAGACGAACTATTACAGAAAACTCTGGTAGGGGAAGATTTAAATAAGGAGATTAGGAAGCTTCCAGCTCAGGTGGCAGATTTGAGGGCGATTAATCAGGCAGAATCAGATAAAGCTAGCAAGAAGGCAGAAGAAAATATCACATTCACAGCTCGAGTAGATAGTAAAATGGAAAGGCAAAAAGAACAGTATAAGAAGTTAGAAGATCGCATTCAGCGGGCGAGAGTAAATTTCTCTAAGGCCGTTATACCCCTTGCATCGCACTCAGACTTGTTGTTGTCGGTGATCGCCTATTTTCTAGAGGAGGCAAAAAGGCTTGAGTTTGAAAGAGGTACCTTGTTCGACTGTTTATTAGACAGGGAATGTATTTGTAGAGCTAATATAGATCAAGGGGATTGTATGAAGTCCATGGAAATGGATTTAGGCCCTCAGCCTTCTAAATTGATAGAACAGGGCAAGATTACTGTGATTGTTTGAGCTTGAGAATTTATGGCTGATTGACCACCTATAGGAGGGGAAAGCGTAACTGACATCTCAGTAGCAGAAAAGAATCTATTATAGCAGTTGTATATATAACCTAAAAAAATTAGCTGTTGCAGACATATTGTGAGATGAAAGCTAGTTTTACCTTTACTTTACCTTATGACTGGTAGAGTCTTTGATTGAAAACTAATATTACCTTTATTTTAATCGAAGAGATTTAGTAGAGTCAATCAAACCAAGTGATATCCTTGTTTCAACTGGTATAATGTCGCAGCCATATTGAGGTAGATGAAAGCTAGTTTTACCTTAACTTTAACTTATGTCTGGTAGAGTCTTTGATTAAAAATTAGTATTACCTTCATTTTAATTGAAGAGATTTAGTTGAGTCAGTCAAACCAAGTGTTATTCTTGTTTTAACTAGTATGATATTGCGGCCATTTTGAGGTAGATGAAAACTATTTTTTCCTTTGCTTTATCTTATGTCTAGTAGAGTCTTTGATTGAAAACTAGTGTTACCTTCATTTTAATCATAGAGATTTAGTAGAGTCAGTCTATCCAAGGGTTATCCTTGTTTTAACTAGTATGATGTCACAGCTATATTGAAGTAGATGAAAACTAGTTTTACTTTTGCTTTATCTTATGTCTGGTAGAGTCTTTGATTAACGTAGAGTGGTACGATATGCCCATAAGACATGAGGAAGTTCTCAAACTCAATTCCCTTTTTCTGTGAATGAAGCCTTTTCCTGAGCCCATCTATGATGGTTTTGTTGGTAATTTTAGCTTGGCCATTGCCTTGAGGTTAGTAGGGATTGGATGGTGAGTGGATAATATTGTATTAGTTGAGGAAAGTTATTACATTTTTTCCAACAAATTGTAGCCCATTATCGATACGAATTAGGTAGGGGCACCCAAACCAAACCGAGTAATGATGTGTTCCCAGATAAAAGAGATGACCTCTTTTCTCTGGTTCGACAAAGTGGAACTGTTTCTACCCATTTTGTAAAATTATTTGTAGCTACGAGTAGGTGTTGGCGGTTTACCTGAAGAATTACAAAATTTACCAACAAGATTGAGTGCCCATCTTTTGAACTGCCAAAATACCTTGTTTGCATGTAGTTCGAGTTTAGGGGCACATATTATTTGCCTATTTCGTTGACATATGTCATATTTGTGTGAGTACTCTTCTTCTTGCTTGCGCATGCCTGACCATAATACTCCTTGTGTAATTTCTCTGTTTGCTAGGGATCGACCTGTGGCATAGGAGCCACAAGTTCCTTCATGTAAATCGTAAAGTATCTAGTTCACTTTCATTCTAGAGAGGCACTTGAGGTAAGGCCCCATGACTGAACGGCAGTATAAGGCACCATTTTGATTTGTGTAGCATTTTGAGTTATTGATTAGCTGTCGGTGTTCTTTTATATCTGCTGGAAGTGGTCCGTTGCATTTATTGTTGATACCAAGATAGGTCGTGAAGGGCTTTCACCAATTATAATTTTCCCCTTTAACGCCCCCAGTGTTGATCGTGCATGCAGAAATACAATTAATGATAGGGATTGAAATTACTTTGATCTAGAGATATCGAGCTTCTGTTCCCAAGACCCCAGCTAGATATGCCAAGGAATCGGAATGTTTGTTTTCACCTTGAGGAAGATAATAGAGAGTTGGTTGCACAAACTTGCTCAACCTATCTGCAACGAGGGCTGCATATTCGATCATTTTGTTATTTTTCTTGTATTTCTTAGAGTAATGGTGGATGATGAGTTATGAATTTGTGTAAACTGAGAGTTTTGGGAGGCCGAGCTCAAGTACGAGGTCGGGTCCATGAATGAGAGCTTAAAATTCAAGCTGATTGATTTCTTAATTTTTTTGCTGGATGGGGTAATCAATACGATTCCAATTCCTGACCCTGCGGGTCCTGCTGATCAATCTGTAAAAAGTCACCACCCTTTGCTTGTAATCTATTCAGCTCGCTCATCAAATACTTTGGGGGGAGGATCTTCTATAATTTCCTTTGCAAGGTCAGGATCATGCTCCTCCCACCCGGGATCTTTCACTGGAAAATCCACGATAAAATTGGCAATGGCCTGACCCTTTTTAAAATGATGTTGTTCAAACTTGATATCATGTTCTTCCAAACTGACTGACCATTCTTGCACTCTCCTTGATTTTTCTTATTTGGACAGAACCTCCCGAAGTGGGCAGTTCCTCATAACTTTAACTGAATAAGCTTGGAAGTAGTGCTCGAGTTTCTGGGAAGTGTAAACAAGAGTATGAAGAAGTTTCATGATTTTTAAATACCTTGTTTCTGCTGGAGTGAGGGTTTTGCTTATGAAGTAGACTGGTTTCTCGATTTTTCCTTCAAGTCGAATAAAAACTAAGTTAATTGAAGTAATTATAACGTCGAGGTAGATAATAAGTTCTTCATTATCTATTGGATTGCTCATTATGGATGACCTCCCAAAATAGGTTTTGTGATCCTGAAAAGCTGCTTCACATTCTAATGTCCATTGAACCTTTATAACTGCGAAGTAGTAGGAATAGCCAACGATAGCTGTCCGAAGATTTTGAAACAAATTGGTTGATAGCGGCAATCTTGCCGATAAATTTATGTATGACTTTCATCATTTTCGGAGAATGCATGTTGAGGAGAGCCCGAATCTGATTTGAATTGGCCTCAATCCCATTCTTGCTGATGAGGTGGCCGAGAAATCAACCTGAATGTACACTAAATTGATACTTATCAGGATTGAGATGTATCCCATAAGATCAAAGAATATTGAATATTGTGTTGAGATCTGAGATGTGGTTGGCTGACTGTATGCTCTTGTACAAGATATTGCCAATATAGACTTCTATGACTTTCCCAAGATGTGCTTTGAACATAGTAGTCATCAACTGTTGATAAGTCGTGCCAGTGTTTTTAAGTCTGAAGGGCATGACTTTGTAGTAGTAAAGTCCTCTTTAAGTGATGAAAATGGTCTTTTATTGATATTTTCCAAAAGTGGAATCTGATTGTATCCAGAAGCAGCGTCCATCAAAGATAAGAGTTTGTGACCTGCAGTAGAATCGAGGATTTGATGAATGTTGGGAAGAGGGAAATAATCCTTTGGAGTAGGTTTGCTTAGATTGGTGAAATCTACACAAACTCGGACTTTTCCATTCATCTTGGGAACAACGACGATGTTGGATATCCAATATGGATATTTGGCTTCTCGAATAAATCCCACTTTGGTCAATTTCTTAATCTTCATGTTTACTTCATCACGAAGTCAAGGTGATAGTCGTCGCTGCTTCTATTTGATCACCGTGGCGTTGATGTTGATGGAAAATTTGTGAGATGCCTTGGCTAGATTGACCCCAGGCATTTCCACGAAAGACCACGTAAAAACATCTCGATTTAGTCGTATGAATTGAATGAGAACATCTTTATTATATTGAACCCGCTTAGTACCGATGAAAGTAACCTCTGCTAGGTCTATCAATGTTAATATATTATGTGGGCTCCTCTATAGAAGGTTGATCATCGAGGTAATCAGCTTCTGTAATTGTTATGCAGTGCATCTGTCTAAGGTATCGAGAATTACTGAGATGGTATTTTTGCAAACTTAAGAAAGATTTTGACTTCCTTTGATTTCATAGATACCATCACTGTGTTTGAAACGAAGTGCTTGATGATTGGTGAAAGCGATTGCTTCCATGTTGTGAATCCAGCAGTGGCCCATAATCTTGAGATAACGTGATTTGGCATTGATTATATAGAAGATAACGTCGATGGTGGCTAGTCCTGCAGTAATAGGTATGATGATCTTGCCTACTCACTCTTCTTTAGAACCATTGAATCCACTAATATCGGTGTCGCTTGGAATAACTTGATCGTCCAATCCCATTTGGTCGATAGTACCCTGAAAAAAAATCTCAATACCGCTTCAAGTATCAATCATCATTGTGTGCATAACAAGCTTCTTCATCTTGAACATTATGAATAATGCATCATGATGTGGAAATTATACATGACTAATGTCGCAATCTTCGAATGAGATCCCATGCCAGCGATTGCTCGACTCAAGTAGAAGCTTGGCTTCTTTGTCTTGAGGTGTGAGATCACAACATTCTGATAGTCTCCTATGCTTGAATATGTTAAATTTGGTAATCTGATAGATTTCGATCATGGATCTGTGGTGCATATGGTAGAGATGCTTCTCCTCAGCTTGATCTTTGATCTGGACAACTTTAAGCTGCTTCTTATAGCTGTTATCCTTGTATGATTCCAGGTCGATAATATATTTGAACACCCGTCCATCCTTGAAAATGTATTCCAGCAACCTCTGAAAAGAATAGCAATTGTTAGTAGAATGATGGTTTACCTTATGATGCATGCAGTACGGTCGGTTCTCGATTGGTTCCAATGGTTGAGAGAGACGGTAAAGCTTATCCTTAAAATGAATTAGAAAAATTGTGGATATTCGAGCATTCATCCTTGGGATGACTGGCTTGACTTATGAACCACCTTTTCAAGGGTTGTCAATGTTTCTCTTATAGCGCTTTTAGTCACCCTGATCCTCCTTTGGTTCGGTACTTCAATCTGTAGATGGACCTTTCGTGGTAAGGATGGATTTAGTAGATTTATGCCTTTTGGACATCATCCTTTCCAAGTTGACATAACTATTGACCTTGGTGATCATATCTTCCAAGGTCGTAGGTTTGTTAAGGAAAAGGTGTTTTATGGCCTTGCAATCAAGCTAGAGCGCATTTGTAAAAGTAGTAACAACTATTTTATGATCAAGAATGTCTACTTTACGCACGAGCTCCAAAAACTTCTTCGCAAAGGCTTCGAGCTTCATTCAGTGTGACTCTTTAATAGTAATAAGAGAATATTAATTCTCTTCTTTGACTCAATTGTGAGCATGCGTCTTAATGAATTGTTTTTGCATCGGGTCGAATATATGCATGGAGTCCTTAGGTATAGAGTGGAACCTCGGAGCGGTTCCTCCTGCAGACTTGCGGCAAACAAACAGCTGAGGATGTGGTTGAGATTGGAATACAACCCCAATGAATCACAGTATTGGGGAATGTGTTCTTATTGACCGGTGCCTTTATATTTGGGAATTTTCGGAGTATGGAAACCTTTTTGAATTTCCATATCAAATAGCTCTTTGGCAATTGGACTTCCTAATAACTTGGTAAGGTCGTCGGTAGTGCCCAGAACTTGTACTTTGATCAACTCCTTAATACACTGATCCATATGCTCTTGTGTGACATATTGACGTGTCGGTTGAGTGGCTTTATGAGGAGGCTGCGGATTATGAGTATCGCTACCTCCTTACGATCTTATACTAGAACTCGAGGTTGAGGTCGTTGTTCTTCCTCCTGACGTATGGAAAATTGGTGACCTCTGCTGATCTCAGACTAAACTTCACCACCTAAATGAATAGAAGGCCAAGGTTCGTGCTGAATATTTTTAAAAATAACTTTACAGGTGGCTCCTTGAGGTTTTAACGTTTCCCGTGCAAAAACTATAGAGGCTTATGGTAATTGATCATGATCCATTATTGGAGGAGCCCGCTGAGTATTTTGTAGAGCTCTTAAGGTAGTCTGTATTGTTATCATTTGATTTTTATGTCCTTTGAGCGCTGTCAAACAAGCTTGTCGCTCGGCTTTGAGCTCTATGTCATGGGACTCTCGATTAAGAGTTAATTGACGTTCGAGCTCAATGCATTTCTCTGTTTCGGTGTTGAGATTCGTCCGTAGCTCTATAAGTTGTTACGGCTCAACTGAATGATCGAGTTGTATTCCGGTTGTTGGTCGTCTGGAAGTGACCATGATTAAAATTTGGAGTAAAGTGAAAGTATGCCTTATGATATAATCTTTCCTATAGACGGCACCAAATGTAATGGCCTAATTCCGTAAGCTCAAAGTGGCTTGAAATTATCTCTTACACCAATGTACCTGTAACACAAACTAATGTAAAACATAAAATGGCACAGGGGATTTAGCGTGGAAAACTTTTAAATAGGTAAAAAACCTCAACCTCGAGTTGAGGGTTTTTGTAATAGTGACTTTTATTGCTTGAGGCTGATATCTTATTACAAGTGATCTCTCGACTTAGAAATGCTTGATCTTGAGAATAAGAAGTTTGAAGTTTTGAGAATCTAGAAAATGTAGTTTTCTTGGTGATTTCTCGTATATTTTTCTGGTCCTTGTCTCTTATAGAACTTTTTCTTTATATAGGCATTTTCTACATTTCTTCATCGTGCTGAAGCACATTCTCCAAATAATGTGGTTAGTGGTGGTTGATAGAATAACTGTTGAGTTCATATGAGATAGGTATCTTTAACATGTTCAGGTATTTCTATTTGAGCTCGACCCACGTTCTTCACCAGTTCGTGGAGCATGTGGTAATGTTTACTGTTAAAGTCATGTGTAGAATGCGCAAGTCTGACATGGAGGTAGTTCAAACTGGAAACAACTCGATTTGGGTAAGATCAAGGTGTAGGCCCCTACAATGTCAACAAAGAAAATGTTATCCAAGAACTTTGATATGAAGGACTTAGGTGTTGCAGATGTTATTCTAGGCATAAAGATTAACAGAACACTACAAGAACTTGTGTTGTCTCAAGTACATTAGATAGAGAATGTACTTAAGAAGTTTAATAAATTTGACTGCCATTGTGTTCAAACACCATACGATAATATGAGTCAATTGATTAAGCACATAGGTAAACTTATTACTCAAATAGAGTATGCACGCATAATAGTTAGTCTAATGTATATTATGAACTGTACAAGACCAGATATTACTTATGTGGTTAGCAAACTGAGTCTGTATACTATAAACCCTAAACCGAGCCACTGGGAAGTATTAATTAGTGTTTTACTATATTTAAAGCATACAATTGATTATTGGTTGTACTACACAAGATATCTAGTTGTCATTGAGGGATACAGTGATGCAAACTGGATATCAGATTCTAATGAGTCATACTCCACAAGTTGATACGTGTTTACACTTGGTGGTGAAGTTGTCTCATGGAAATCCTCAAAACAAACATGCATAGCTCGATCGACTATGGAATTAGATTTTATTGCTCCAGATTTAACGGGAGATGAAGCTGGGTGGCTTTGATAGTTTTTAGAGGATATTCCTATGCGGCCAAAGCCAATACCTGCCTTATGTATCCATTATAATATTCAGGCAGCTATTGCATGGGCAAAGAATAATGTTTATAAAGGTAAGTAACGACATATACGTCATAGACACAATACTGTCAAGACATTACTTGCAAGCAGAGTTATATCCCAAAGCAGCGCCTATCATAAATAGGAGTTCGCGGTCTGCTGTGGAATCAAGAATTTGCTGGATATTAGGAAGAGGGAAACTGTTCTTCAGAGTGTGTTTGTTTAGATCAATGAAATCTACACAAACTCGGATTGTTCAATTCTTCTTTGGTATAACGGCGATGTTGGATATCCAATCTGGATACTTAACTTCTCGAATAAATCTCACTTTGATCTATTTCTCAATCTTCATGTTAACTTCATCTCGAATGATACCCAACTTTATTTTCATTTATTTTATCAATATTTTAGAGTTTTCTTAAGTTATTTTCAAGAAAGAAAGCAGACGCAATCGAAGTTCATTTGGCAGAGGGATAGAAGTGCTTTCTTCTCTCTACGAAAGATCGTTATATCCTGGGAGATAGTGGCCAACATTCCTGTAAAGCACAGTGGCAGGGGCGAATCTATCTTAAGGAGATAGTGTGTATATACTAGACTCGGTCATCTCCTTAAGAGGTGTTGTTTGTTCATGCAGATTAAATAACAATCTTAAGATAGTCTTTTTTTTATCAAAGACTGTAACAATGATGAATCTCGAAGAGAATGAGGGTAAAAAGAGTAACCCACAAGTTCTGAAGGTGAAGCCCAAGAAGTTTGATGGCACTAAATTCAAGCGTTGGCAGCAAAAGATGATATTCTTTCTCACGACTCTGAACTTGGCAAAATTCCTCAAGCAGGATAAACCAGAGTTAAAGGAGGAAGAAACTGACCCAGCAACCATAGCAGCAGTAGAGGCGTGGATTCATTCTAACTTTCTGTGTCAAAATTATATCCTAAATGGGTTGGACAACACATTATACAATATGTATAGTCCAATGGAGTCTGTAATAGAACTTTGGGAATCCTTAGACCATAAGTATAAGACAGAAGATGCCGGACTGAAAAAATTTGTATTCGGTAAATTCCTTGATTATAAAATGGTGAATTCCAAGACTGTAATCTGTCAAGTACAGGAACTGCAGATTATCTTGCATGATGTTCATGCAGAAGGTATGAAGTTAAGTGAATCGTTCCAAGTTGATCCGATAATTGAGAAGTTATCTTCATCCTGGAAGGACTTCAAAAGTTATCTGAAGCATAAAAAGAAGGAAATGAAGTTTGAGAAACTGATCGTAAGGCTAAGGATCGAAGAAGATAACAAATCCAATGATAAAAAGGATGTTGTTCATTCTTACGATGCCAAGGCTAACATGGTCGAGGGAAACCCTAAACCCCATAAGAAAAATGGTAAGAAAGGGAAAAATGGGAAGAATTCTCTATGCCCTAAGGGAAAAGACTTTAAGAAGTTCATAGAGAGTTGTTATGTTTGTGGTAAACTAGGTCACAAGTCAATGGAATGCCGCAAGTATAGGGGCTAACCCCTCCCAATTTGAGCTATCTCTAGCTCGAACTATCTCTATGTCAGACTCACGCATTCTCGACATGACTTCAAAAGTCAACATTGCTAACTGCTCTACTAACTAATGAAAAATATGGGTCGAGCTCGAGCAGAAAAACTTGAACAAGTCAAATACATCTGTGTCTCATGAGCTTAACAATTACCACATTGTTCAGAGAACGTGGTTTAGCACGATGAAGAACTGCGGAGAAGGCCTATATAAAGAAAAGAGACATGGATCTGAAATATATACGAGAAATCACCAAGAAAACTATATTTTTTGAGATTCTCAAAAACTTCAAACTTCTTATTTACAAGATCAAGCATTTCTAAGTCAATAGATTACTTGTAATAAGATATCAGCCTCAAGCAATAAAAATTACTATTACAAAAACACTCAACTCAAGGTCGTTGTTTTATACCTATTCAAAGATTTTCCACGCTAAATCACCAGTGTCATTTCTTATTTTTCTATTTGATTTCTATCACATGTAAATTGGTGTAAGAGCTAATTCTAAGCCAGTTTGAGCTTACAGAATTAGGCCATTACATTTGGTACCATCTGTGGGAAAGATTGCATTTCTACAATATCCTAAGGCACACTTTTCTTCTACAACCAATTTCAATCATGGTCACTTCCAGACGACCAGCAGCCAGAATCCAGCTTGATCTTTCAATTGAGTCAGAACAAATTACAGAGCTACGGGCGAATCCCAACACTGAGAAAGAAAAATGCAACGAGCTCGAATATTAATTAACTCTTTACCATGAGCTCCGTAAGAAGGAGCTCGACGCCTAACGACAAGCTTATTTGATAGTACTCAAATGACTTAAAGACGAGATGACAACAATCTAGACTACCTTGCAAGCTCTGTAAAATACTCAACAGGCTCCTCCAACAAAAGAACGCGATCAATTGCCAGAAACCTCTCGAGTTTCAGCGAGGGAAAGATCGGGACCTCGAGGAGCCACCAGAATAGCTATTTCCAAAAATATTTAGCACGAACCTCAACCTTCCATTCATTTGGGTTCAGTCTAAGATCATCCGAGGTCACCGATTTTCCATATGTCCAGAAGAAGAACATCGACCTGAACCTCGAGTTCCAGTACGAGATTGCTAGAGTGAAGGTACCGGTACTCACAATCTGCAACCTCCACGCCAAGTCACTTTACCGACATGTCACTATGTCGCGCAAGAACATATGGACCAGCGTATTAAGGAGTTGATCGAAACACAAGTTCTGGGCACTACCGACAGCCTTATCAAATTATAAGGAAGTTTAATTACTAAATAACTATTCGATATGGAAATACTGAAAGGTTTCCATACTCCAAAAATTTACAAATACAAGGGTACCGATCCAAATGAGCATATTCAACAATATTGTGATTCATTGGGGTTATACTCCAATCTCAACCACAATCTTTGTCGTCTATTTTCCATAGGTCAGCAGGCGAAACCGCTCCGATGGTTCCACTCTCTACCTGAAGACTCTATATACACAATAGACCAACTGCAGAAACAATTCATCAAGACATGTGCTCACAACAGAGATAAAGAAGAGAATCTATATTCTCTTATCAGTCTCAAACAATCACACGGAGAGAAGCTCGAGGCTTTTACGAAGAATTCTTTGGAGCTCACACATAAAGTAGATAATCTTGATCAAAAAATAGCTGCTACTGCTTTTACCAATCCACTCCAGCTCGAATGCAAAGCCAAAGAGCACCTCTTCCTCAACAAACATGTGACCTTTGAAGATGTGATCACCAAGGTTAATAGTTACGTCGACCTGGAAAGGATGATGTCCGAAAGGCATAAATCTACTAAATCTATCCTTACCAGGAAAGGTCCATCTACAGATCGAAGCCTTGAACCAAAGGAAGATCAGGGTGACCAAAATGCGCGCCAAGGAAAATACAGGAAACCCTCGAAAAGATGGTTTACAAATCAAACCGGTCCTCCCAAAGATGAATGTTCAAATCTCCACAATTTTTCCAATCCTCTCAAAGGATAAGCTCTGCCATCTCTTCTGTCCATTGAAACAAATCGAGAACCGACCGTACTGCATGCATTATAAGGTAAACCGCCATTCTACTGACAATTGCTATGCTTTACATTGGTTACTGGAATACATTTTTAAGGAGAGGCGGATGTTTGAATATATTATCGATCTGGAATCATACAAGGATGGCAACTATAAGAAGTAGCTTGAAGTTTCCTAGTTCGAAGATCAAGCTGAGGAGAAGCATCTTTACCATATGTGTCACAACACCATGATGGAAATCAATCAGATCACCAAATCTAATTAATTCAAGCACAGGAGGCTATCAGAATGCTGTGATCTTATACCTCAGGACAAATAAGCCAAACTTCTGCCTGAGTTGAGCAATCGCCGGGTTGGGATTTTATTCGAAGATTGCGATACTAGCCATGTTAAATTTCCACATTATGATGCATTAGTCATAATGCTCAAGATAAAAAAAATTGTCATGCACACAATGATGATCAATACTTGGAACGGTATTGAGAATCTCTTTCAAAGCACTATCAGCCAAATAGGATTGGTCGATCAGGTTATTCAAAGCAACACCGATATCAGTGGATTTAATAGTTCTAAAGAAGAGCGAGTAGGCAGGATCATCTTACCTATTACCGTAGGACCAGCCATAATCGGCATCATCTTTTATGTGATCAATGCCAAATCTCATTTTCTCTGGATTATGGGCTACTGCTGGATTCATAACATGGAAGCAATCACTTCTACCTATCATCAAGCACTCTGCTTCAATTTTAATGATGGTATCTATAAGATCAGGAGTAGTTAAAAGCTTTCTCGAGCTTATAAAAATGTTGTCTCATCTATTCTAGATACCTCTAATAGATATGCTGCATAGCATAGTTGATCACCCCGATGATCAACCTTCTAGAAGAACCCACAAAATGCATCAACATTAATGGATCTAGCAGAGGTACTTTCATCGGTACTAAGCTGGTTCAGCTTGAAAAAGACACTCTCATTCAGTTCTTGCGACTAAATCCAGATGTTTTTACGTGATCTTTTGAAGAAAAGCCTGGGGTCAATCCGGCCAAGGTATGTCACAAATTGTCTATCAACATCAACGCCATGGCAGTCAAACAGAAATAGCGAAGACTATCAACGCGACTTCGAGATGAAGTAAACATGGAGATCGATAAATTGATCAAAGTAGAATTCATTCGGGAAGCCAAATATCCAGATTGAATATCCAACATCATCGTTGTCCCAAAGAAGAATGGAAAAGTCCAAGTTTGTGCATATTTTACCAATCTAAACAAATATACTCCAAAGGACAGTTTCCCTCTTCCCAGCATTTATCAGATCATTAATTCTTTAACAGGCCACAGACTCATATCTATGATGGACACTACTTCTGGATACAATCCGATTTAACTCTTCGATGATGATCAATAAAAGACCACTTTTATAACTGAAAGATGACTTTACTGCTATAAAGTCATGCCCTTTAGACTCAAATATGTAGGCGCGACTTATCAGCGGTTGATGACTACAATGTTCAAAGTACATCATGGGAAGGTCGTGGAAGTCAACATTGATGATCTCTTGTGCAAGAGCATACAATCCACCAACCACATTTCAAATCTCAATACAATATTCAACATTCTTTGATCTTACAGGATGTGTCTCAATCCTGATAAGTATCAATTCGGAGTATATTCATGTTGATTTCTAGGCCACCGCATCAGCAAGAAAGGGATTGAGGCCAATTCAGATCAGATTTGGGCTCTCTTCAACATGTCATCTCCAAAAATAACAAAAGTCATTCAGAAACTTCCCGGCAAGATTACCGCTATTAACCGATTCGTTTCAAAATCTTCAGACTGCCGTCATTAGCTGTTCCTACTACTCCGCAGCCAAATGCAGAGGTTCAATGGATATCAGAATGTAAAAAAAAAATTAGTATCTTAAAACCTTTTCGGGGAAGTCTCCCATCATGAGCACTCCAATTGATAATGAGGAACTGATAATCTACCTCGTAGTTACAGATAATTCACTCTGCTCGGTTCTCATTCGACTTGGAGATAAAATTGAGAAACCAGTCTACTTCATCTGTAAAACCCTCACTCCAGCGGAAATGAGGTACTCTAAAATCATGAAACTTCTTCTCACTCTTGTTTACACTTCACAGAAACACAAGTACTACTTCAAGCTCATTCAGGCAAAGTCATGACAAACTACCCACTTCGGGAGGTTCTATCCAAAATAGTAAAATCAAGGAGAGTGCAATAATGGTCAGTCAGTTTGGCAGAACATGATATCAAGTTTGAACAATGTCATTACGAAAAGGGTCAGGCCGTTACCGATTTTCACAAGGATTTTCCCGTGAAAGATCCCGAGTGGGAGGAGTACGATCCTGACCTTGTAGAGGAAGTATAAAAAGATCTACCCCCAAAGCATTTGATGAGCAAGCTGAATAGATTATAAGGAATGGGTGGCAATTTCTTGCAGATTGATCAGCAAGACCCACTGGGTCAGGAATTAGAATCGTATTGATTACCCCGTCCAACAACAAAATTAAGAAATCGATCCGCTTGGATTTTGAGGCCTCAAACAATGTCACTGAATACGAAGCTCTTATTCACGGACTCGACCTCTCTCTTGAGCTCTGTGTCCCAATACTCTCAGTTTACATTGATTCACTACTCATTGTCCACCATTACTATGAGCAATACAAGAAGAATGACAAGATGATCGAATATACAGCTCTCGTCGCAGATAGGATGAGCAAGTTTGCACAAGCAACTCTCGATTATCTTCCTCGAGGTAAAAATGGACACGGCGTTTCCTTGGCATATCTAACCGGGGTCTTGGGCACATAAGCTCGATATCTCCAGATCGAAGTAATTTCAACCCCTAGCATTGATCACATTTTTTTATACACGATCAATACTAGGGGTAATAAAGGGGAAGACGATGTTTGGCAAAAGCTTTTCTTAGCCTATCTCAGTATTAACAACAAATGTAAAGGACCACTTCCCGCAGATCCAAAGGAGTGCCGAAAGCTGATCGACAACTCTAAGTACTGCACAAATCAAAACGGCGCCATATACTGTCGTTCAGTCACGGGGCCCTACCTCAAGTACCTCTCCAAATAGAAGACGGACGAGATGCTTCATGATTTACATGAAGGGACTTGTGGCTCCCATGCCGCAGGTCGATCGCTAGCAAGAAGAGTCATTACGTAAGGAGTATTCTGGCCTGGCATGTATAAGCAAGGAGTACTCACGCAAATGCGATGCATGTCAATGACATGGAAAAATAATATGTGCCCCTGCGCTCAAACTTCATGCAAGCAAGTTGTTTTAGCCATTCAAAAGATGGGCACTCGATCTTCTCGGCGAGTTTCCTAATTCTCCAGGTAACTGCCACCACCTACTCATAGCTACTGATTATTTTACAAAATGGGTAGAAGCAGTTCTACTTTGTAGAACCAGAGAAGAAGAGGTCATCTCTTTCATCTAGGAATAGATCATCACTCAGTTTGGGTACCCCCACATAATTCATGACAGATGAGGTCAGTACCGATAACGGGCCCTAATTTGTTAGAGAAAAAGTAGCAGCTTTTCTCAACCGGCACAATATCATCCACTCACCATCCAATCTCTACTACCCTCAAGGTAATGGCCAAGCTGAAATTACATACAAAACCATCGTAGATGGACTCAAGAAAAGGCTTCACACATAGAAAAAAGGAAATTGGGTTCGAGAACTTCCTCATGTCTTATGGGCATATCATATCACTCGACGTCAGTCAGCAGGTTGTACTCCATTCCTCCATCCCTATGGCACTAAAGCCGTCATTCTTTCAGAATACCATCATCCAATCCGAGATTACGAGCTAACTACCGAGGAAAATGAGTTTGAATTGGCCTACAACCGCAATTGGTTCGATGAAACTAGGGAACACGCCATCGCTAACCTAGGCCGATATTACCATATGTTGGCCAGTTTGTACAAGAGACAAGTTAAAAGCCATACCTTCCAAATCAATGATCTCGTCCTCAGAGAAATACCTCAACACTGCATAAAACCTCATGTTAGGAAACTAGCAGACAATTGGGAGGTCCATTCCTTATCACAGGCCTCTCAGGCTTGAGATCATATTCCCTCATGACAGAAGGAGTTCACATCTCAAATCCTTGGAACAATAGGCGACTGAAATGGTACTATCATTAAGTCCCTCACTACTCTATTTTAATTTCTCGTTTTTTCCATTCCAAAAGTGAGATTTTCATCACCATCCAATGTACATCCTTTTCTATTCAATAAAACTTCAAGTTTTTCTCCCACATATCTTTCTACTTCATAGACAATACATAGATTAAAGCATAGATAATACTAGCTTTCAATCGACTACTGTACCAGTTAAATCAAGTATAACACTTTTTTTGGCTGACTCTACTAAATCTCTGTGATTAAAATAAAGGTAATACTAGTTTTCAATCAAAGACACTACCAGATATAAAATAAAGCAAAGGTAAAACTAGCTTTTATCTACCTCAATATGGCTGTGACATCATACCAGTTAAATCATGGATAACACTTGGTTTGCCTGACTTTACTAAATCTCAATGATTAAATTAAAGGTAATGCTAGTTTTCAATCAAAGACTCTACCAAGCATAAGATAAAATAAAGGTAAAACTAGCTTTCATCTACCTTAATCTGGCTGCGACATCATACCAGTTAAATCAATGATAACACTTGGTCTGGCTGACTCTACTAAATTTTTGCGATTAAAACAAAGGTAATACTAGTTTTCAATCAAAGACTCTACTAGGCATAAGATAAAGCAAAGGTATAACTAGTTTTCATCTACCTCAATATGGTTGTAACATCATACTAGTTAAATCAAGGATAATGCTTGGTTTTGCTGACTCTACTAAATCTTTGAGATTAAAACAAAGGTAATACAAGTTTTCAATCAAAGACTCTACCAGACATAAGATAAAGCAAATGTAAAATTGGCTTTTATCTCTCAACATGTCTGCAACAGCTACTTTTTATTTTAGGTTGCATATACAACCTCTACAATGGATTATTTTTAACTGTGGGAGGTCAGCTATGCTTTTCCCTTCAGCAGGAGATTGATCAGCCATAAACTCTTGAGCTCAAGCAGTCACAGCAACCCTGCCCTGCTCTATAAATTTAGAAGATCGAGGGCCTAAATCCATTTTCATAGATTGCGTACAATTTCCTCAATCTATTTTAGCTCTGTAAATACATCCCCTGTCTGATAAACTGTTGAATAAGGTATCTCTTTCTAACTCAAGCTTTTTTGCCTCCTCTACAAAATAGGCGATCACTACCCTCAACAAGTTTGAGTGCACTGCATGAGGGTATAACTGCCTTTGAAAAGTTTGTTCTCCCTCGATGAAGGCAATCTTCCAACCTCGTATACCATTCTTTTAGCCATACCATTTTACTATCTACTCGAGCTAAAAATGCAATGTTCTCTGCCAATTTCATGTTAGCTTTAACTGATTCAGCCTGATTAATCGCTTTCAAATCTGCCACCTGAGCACGAAGTACCTCAATCTCCATGTTCAAATCTTTCACAGTCAGAATTTTCTACAATAGCTTGTCTTTTTGTTGTATCAAAATATCCTTCCCTCTGATAGCCTGCTTTAGCCATTGTTCTCTGGAAAGAGCAGCATCAAACTTCCTTTCGTACTCCCTTAACTGCTCAACCCCTTTTTATACATGACCTTGAATTAGAGCGACATCCCCTACCAGCTCTTTTATTCGAGCTGACAGGCTGACTACTTTACCTTGAATAAGGAAAACCTTGGCATCATTTTTATTCTTCATCGAACACTCTCCAGCCTTGGTATTTCTGGCACGAAAATTGGCCTGCGCCAATTCGGTTCTCAATTGCGCCACCCTTTCATTCAACTCATCACACTTAGGTTGCATTGTCCGAAATTCTATATCTTTGGCAGGTAAAGCTATGTACAACTGTTCAACTACAACTTTAGAGTTAGATTAATCATCTCGAACTTTCCTCAACTCGCTATCCTTCTTAACCATTTTCTTCTTCAATCGCTCTTGGTCATTCCTACTATTCACTAGATCAGTTTGAATTTTCTCCTGATTATTCATTTTCCTAATCAATTCATCTTTCAAAATGGCCACAGAACAATTTAACCCATCTTCAAACTTTCTAGTGCCTGTATATGATAACGGGCTATGTCAGCCTCCCGACTCTTTTCCATTAACGCGTCATTCTGGCTTTTGAGCTTCGCTGCATGTTCTTTTAACTCTGCAAGCTCTTTTTCTCCATTATTAATTTCAGCATCCTTCTCCTCGATCTTCCGAGAAAGGTCGATAGAAGTCTGTGTTGTCTCAACGAACTTGAAGTGTACCTTTACATGTTGATCTTCTCTATCTTTATTCGCCTCTCTCACCCTATCAAACTCCTCTACAAATTCTTGGTTACATCGGCATGCATCATCTTTACTCAAGATAACTGACTCCAATTCAACCTGTACATTACAGATACATTATATCAAGTTCGATTCAAAGCACTCATTAAACACATATATCTCATTTCTAACAAGATATCTATTTTTTGAAATCTACTGTGTGAAACTACTTTTAAACTTAAGGTCGAAGTACAATCTCAGATGGATGCTCCATAACATATACTTCCAAGTCTAAGGTACTCATTCTCTATATTTTAATTTGTCAATACTTTGGTAATTCTTATGCTCCATTTCAGCCTCATTGCCCCTAAACCGATAACAGGCTCTTGGTCTGTCTTTACACTCTATTTATTACTTTGTAGCTCTATAGTAATGAAGCATACAAGTTAAATATTTCTTACTCTGTTCTAACCTGCAACTCCGCTTTTGAAGACAACAGGGACACTGAGGCTTCTCTCTCCTTAGCAAGCTTAGTGTCTAAATCTTTTATTCTGAGGCGCATGTCCTTAAGTTCCTACAGCAAGGTTTTCAAAAGTGACTTAGCCGATAGAATTCTATCCAATAACCAATATCCAATCAATCTACAAACATTCCCAAATATTCATATAATAACAAAATTATCATTCTACTCTACCTTCTCATTTTCCCCCTCTGGGTGCTCATTGTCATCCCCTTGGTTGTCTCGCACCGTTTTGGGAGAAACACCATCCTGCCCGTCTACTACTCCAACAACAACATCTTCACCCTCTTCATCTTCCTCCTCTTCAACATAGGTGTCCGCCCTAATGGCATCCACCTCATCTTCAGAATAACCCTTTGATATAAGGTGGCACCCGAGTCTATCACACTCAGATTGTTGATCTCTACCACTTAGGAAACCTTCACGGCCTCCAGCCGCATCCTCTCCTTGATTAAATCAGCTTTCAATCGAGCTATGTTCCTCTCAAGCTCCACCTTCTTCTTCTTAAGCTCAACTTTTTCTTCCTCGATCCCAAGGCATATTCCCTTCATCAGACAAGCAGGCTAAAAAACAAATAAAATCGACGTCATTGTCAGCTCGAATCACAATACAAAATTCATCACATATTCAAAGCATATGAACCTACCATTTTGATCATCTCCTCTTCCCCGTGGAAAGCTGCCAGCCTAGCCCTTTCCTCTATCTCTTTCAGCTCGTCTTCAACAACAGGTTGATCTTCTACGACCTTAACCCCCCAAATTTTAGAAGGTTCAACCCTTTTCTTTTTTTCCTTACCTAGGACCTCGCCACTTCTCGTAGTTCCAGAGGTCAAAGGATGCTTCGGCATTTGCTTCAGGGGAAACGTTCGAGCTAGGTTGCTCGACGTAGTAAACTCAGGTAACCCTGTGTAATCCACTCTAGTGGCCTTGGGCAAGTTCCCTCGCCTTTCCCCATCAGTTCCCTTCTTTTTGCTGCCATCAGTGCCCGTCATTAGCCCCGTCGATTGAGACTTTTAAACTCTTTTAGATCTGCTGTTCGCATGTTTCTTCCTGCTAATGCCAAGTTCATCCAACACAACCTCGAGCTATGTCTCTTCCTGAGCAACTATATCTAACAAAAGCTCTTTTCACGTCACCTATGATTTAGGACCTGTAATTCACAGCACATTATCATCAGCAGAGCATCATACAATTTCAGCATATCAATCTTATACATTATACATTGTTATACTTACTTTGCTTTATAGTTCTAAACAGAAGTTCCATGGGTTCTTTGTCATCTCTCTGAAGGAAATCACCCTTCACCCATATCGCATTATCATTCCAAGGCCGACCTGCTTAGTTCAGTTCAATGATACGAGGACGAGTCGAGTTCGCAAAAAAATATGCCCCTCTGCTTGCAGAAAAGATTTTTACCCCATAAAACTGCAAAACATCCTCAGGAGATATCTTCTACTCAATCTCATTTACCTCCCACTGCTTATTTAAAAATTTACAAACACTTATCACCTCACACATGTTCCCGTTCAACTAAACAGGACATGGCCTGATGAGGTTCATTATCCCCTTCGCCAGATTGCTAAGGGGATAACTCAACCCGTACTCCAACTGAGACAGGTAACACAAAAAAACCCCTGCCAGGTCACCCTGAACGTTCCCATCGAAGTACTCCAAAAAGTTCAATTCATTTATACCCCTATCTTTTTTCTTCTTATCCAAATCAGCCAACTAGTAAAAATATTCCTCTCCCGTTGCTACAGTGCAACCCCAAAATTGCCGACCGGCATGTCCTACACAATTACCCCATCTACCTCCTATAGAAGCCTTGGCTTTACAATACTCTTTGAACATATCAGAGCGAGGAGGATATATTACTAATCTTCCAGAGAAATCTAGAAATTGATCAGCACCCACTTCTTCCTCACTATCAGACATTACAATTTCAGACTCCGCCAATCGACCAGAGGTCAACACCTCATTAATGGGTGAACTTTCCATATCACCTACAAATCTATAGACGAGGGTTTGATCCTGCATAGACACTCCTCAAGATCGACCTACATACAGGTCAAGGTATCTATCATTATCTTTTACACATACATCATTCGCATACAAATACCTTTCATATATCATATATCGAACAGGTTTTCATAGATTACTATAAATTATCATTTTTAAACTTGCCTAAACACAAAATATGATCTTCAAAAACAAATTCAAATATCACCATTCCTTTACTAACCTTCTATGTAAGTGTGTAAATCTGACATAGCGCCAAATCCTTCCCTCACAACGCTGCTGTATAACTACCTTCTTGCCTCAGTCTCTGCAACCCTCTTTTGCTATGACTGGTGATTACTTTCGATAAAATCTTTACGAGATTTTCTACTATTATTGCTTTTCTTCTTCCTTCCTCTCTCACTATTCTTCAAGTTTTTAGAAGTTGAGAAACGCTTGAATGACTAAGATGAAGCAGCATTTATATTTTCTTTCTCTAAATATTGGCAGTTATTGAGCCCCGCACGAGCCGTCCTCAGTTTTGGAATCGAGGTATCCCTTCCACTATCAATGTCAGACGTCTTGCACCTTTTTGGTGAAAATAATTTCCCATTATTTCCCGTTGCCTTCTATTTTAATCTATTTTTATCTCTTTTTTCCAAATCTCCCTCTAACCTCACCACAATCATGATGACTCACGCTTGTACGCAATCGGGTTTTCATAGCTTTTACATAAGGGATAAAATCAGAAGCTCTTTACTTTTTTAATTCTTGCTTCTTTTACTTATAGCAGCACTGACGTCATTTCCAAAGTTCTCAAAAAATTACAAATATACTCAAATTTAATTTTCACAACAGTCACAAACAGCATTCGGAACAATAGAGGATCAATTCAACTTTATTCTTATTTCATTTCTTTACCATTTATTCAAACTCATATAATTACATACACCCATCTACTCCTATTTACATTCATATTTACTACCCTTACATATAATTAGACCTAAAATTTCATTGATGTCTTGGGGAACCACATCCAATCAGATATCCTCCAACAATGCCCACGTCCTCTAATTCGATATCCTCTACCGCAAACAATCTCACAGGATTTTTTTGAGCTGCAGGATCCACCACGATTTTTTAAAACATCTCTTCATAGAAATGACGTTCATGCACACGTTCTCTTCCAATCCCATCTTACCCTTCAACTTGAACCTCCCTTAATGGCAATTTAGCATCATAATCCAATAATCCAAAAATTAGAACCCGCACTTCAGCTATCTTTATATCTAACCGCCCCTCAGAGGCATAACGAATTCTCACAAAATGATTCCATACCATTTTAATCCTCTTTAACCCTTTTAAAACTCATTCCCCCCCTTATTTATTCATTTTTTGCTGCAAATTCTCCATAGCTTGGAATATTATCCTATTATCTCGTAACAGAACCCTAGCATCTTGAGAAAAGTTATTTGAACTTATCTCTCCCTATCGACCATAATCATTTCATCATATTCCAAATCAATATTATTCTTTCCAAATCTAGTATTCCTAAATGACCATTTCTGAGCTCGATCTTTCATTCTAAAATTTTTACAATTTTCTATCCTCCTAATTTCCTGCCCCCAGGTCGAACATCGTATTTATCACATATTTTTACCTTACACCCATATTTTTAACAGCTCGATTATTACAAAAGGTTGTACTTTCTAAATCACAAATATTTCATTTCATCAAATATTCGAAAGTTTTTGGGTCATACAGGTCGATTTTAGGAGTTATTCTATTCTATATCAACAAAGTTTTGATAACAAATCTCAAAACAAATTATAGGTACTTTGCAGATAACATATCTTTCAAGAGCTTTTACAAGTAATAAGTTTTTCAAGTTCTTTTACAACTAACAAGCCTTTTAGGCACTCCAAAGTGTCAAATCCTTCAGTTCGTTCTATTTCAGTAATGTTTCACTCCGATGCAAAGCAGATATTGGAAATAATGAATATCCTCCCACCCATGAGTTTGGTCAAAGTCTAGTCAAACTTTAAATGGAAACTATGAAAGCGGAAGACTCAGTGCTTGAGCCAACTCTTCAAACTGAAGGTCTTCTCTGCGCAAAAGAACGATGGAAGTGTAGAAGCAAACTTCCCTTCTGCGTCTTCCTCCTCTACTACCATCGCCGCCTCTCCTATAACTACCACCTTCGCAGAATTTGTAGAGATAAAGAGAGCCTAACCTTAGAATCCATTTCAATACAAGACTTCAGAGTAAGTGCCCCGCAGTTATGCCTATCACTGCATCTGTCTCCCTAACCATGTATTCTGCAAGGATGCGGAAACAAACCCAACGTTGCTCGCTTATTAAGATAATGTGGTAAAATCTCCACCTATAGTAAAAATCCTCCACAACTTCAGTAGCTTCGTCTTCCGACATTCCTTGCTATGTCGGAGAAACAAGAATAGGAGTATGCATCTCCGAGGACTAATCCCTTAAATATAAAGATAAAATTCTGGAAGAGACAGGGACCCGAAAAATACACGAGAAATCACTAAGAAAACTATATTTTCAAAGATTCTTAAAAACTTCAAACTTATTATTCACAAGATCAAGCATTTCTAAGTCAAGAAATTACTTGTAATAAGATATCAGCCTCAAGCAATAAAAATCACTATTACAAAAATGCTCAACTCGAGGTTGTAATTTTTTACCTATTCAAAGATTTTCCACGCCAAATCACCTATGTGATATCATACTTTCTATCAGATTTTTTTTTACAGGTACATTAGTGTAAGAGATAATTCCAAGCCACTTCAATCTTACAGAATTAGGCCATTACAGCAAGTGTAAAAACAAAACAAAAAAAGGTAAAGGCATTTAGGCAAACATTCTTGTGATGAAGAACCTGTGTGCAGTGATCTCCAAAATCAACTTGGCAAGCAATTCCAGAGGATGGTTTGTGGATACCGGGGCCACACACCATATATGCTATGATAGGAGTTTATTTACTACCTACAATAAGTCTGAACATGAAAAGAAAGTATTTATGGGCAACGTTTCAATGTCAAGGGAAAGTAGTTCTAAAATTCACATCTGAAAAGGAAGTTACATTGAATGAAGTGCTGCATGTGGCTGATATCCATAAGAACCTTGTTTCCAGGCACTGTTGATCAAAAATAATTTAAGTTTGTGCTTGAGTCAAACAGATGTATCGTCACTAAGAATGGTGTATTCATATGATTGGGTTATGAGTGTGATGGACTGTTCAAACTTGCAGTCTTATGTAAACCCAATTTAATTATTAATAAGAATGAGAATTATATTTACTTGCTTGACTCATTTAATGCTTGCCATCAACGATTATGACATGTAAATTATGGTTCGCTGCATAAATTAGGCCATTCAGGTTTGTTGCATAAATTCAATCTTGATTACAAATAAAAATATGAAGCAAAATTTGCAAAACAGCCTTTCCATTCTATTGAACAACAAAATACTGAACCACTAGATTTGATTCACATTGATCTCAGCGATTTAAAGTTTATTCAAACACGAGGCGGAAAGAAGTACTTTATTACTTTTATAGATGATTGTACAAGATACAGTCATGTGTACTTACTTAAAAGCAAAGATGAGGCACTGGAAATGTTTGTTATTTTCAAAATTGAGGTTGAGACTCAACTGAAAAGAAGAATAAAAGATATTAGAACTGATAGGGGTGGGGAGTACGACTCTATTCAATTAAGAGAACTTTATGCTAAGTTTGGTATTATACACCAAACTACTGTACCTTACACTCCTTAGCATAATAGAGTTGCTGAGAGGAAAAATAGAACGTTAAAAAATATGTTTAATGCTACGCTTATTAGTTCTGGCTTGCCGCAAAACTTGGGGGGGAAGCGGTACTTTCAACGAATTATATTCTCAATAAGTTACCACAAGAAGATTGATAAGACTCCTTATAAACTTTGGAAAGGTAGAGAGCCTTCCTATAAGTTCTTAAAAGTGTGGGGGTGTCTTGCAAAGGTACAAGTACCATTGACAAAAAGGTCTAAGTTAGGACCTAAACCTATAGACTGTATTTTTTTGGCAATGCCAATAACAGTAGTACATATCGATTTCTCGTATAAAAATCTGAAATAAATGATGTGCATGAGAATACCATCATCGAATCAAGAAATGCTATATTTTTTGAAAATATATTTCCATATGAAAAGAATGATAATGTGAATCCCCTTAAAAGAATAACTGATGGTGCTTAAAGTAGTAATCAGCGTACAACTGGTACAAGTTCTGATATTAATACAAAACCAAGATGTGGGAAATGACTTAAAGTTGCATTCCTGTTAGAAAATAAGCCTTGAACCTTCAAGGAAGCAATGGCTACACCTGAAGCTCCTAGTTGGAAGGAGGTTGTGCAGAGTGAGATAGACTCTATAATGCACAACCATACTTGGGAATTGGTAGATCTTCTACCAGGCAACAAACCTATAGTTTGCAAGTGGATTTTTAAACAAAAATTGAGACTTGATGGCTCAATTGAAAATTACAAAGTCAGACTTGTTGCCAAAGGCTATAGACAAAAAGAAGGTTTGGACTATTTAAATGCATATTCTCCTTTGATAAGAATAACCTCCATTCGTATGTTGTTAGCTATTGCAGCAATGCATAAGCTTTAAATACATCAAATTGATTTTTAAACAACATTCATGAATGGTGATTTAAATGAAGAAATATATTTGAACCAACCTGAGGGGTTTATTGTCAGAGGCCATGAAAATAAAGTGTGCTGGTTGGCCAAATCTTATTATGGATTGAAGTATGCTCCTTTACAATGGTATGCCAAAATTGATGCAGTCATGATAAAGGATGGCTTCAAAATTAATGAATGTATGTATATATTAAAAGCACTAATGGTGAGCATATAATTGTGTGTCTTTATCTAGATGATATGCTCATCATGGGGACTAACATCTATGCCATTATCTCAACAAATAAAATGTTGTCCAAGTTCTTCGATATGATGGACTTAGGTTTTGCAGATTCTATTCATGGCATAAAGATTAACAGAACACCACAGGGACTTGTGTTGTCACAATTACATTATAAAGAGAATATACTTATGAAGTTTAATAAATTTGATAACCGTGGTGTTTAGACACCATACGACAATATGCGTCAATTGATTAAACACATAGATGACCCTATTTCTCAAATAAAGTATGCACAAATAATAGGCAGTCTAATGTATATTATGAACAACATAAGACCAGATATTGCTTATGCAGTTAGCAAACTGCATTGGTATACTATAAACCCTAGACCGAGCCACTGGGAAGCGTTAATTAGGGTTTTATAGTATATAAAGCATACAATAGATTATGGGTTGCACTACACAAGATATTCAGCTGTTATTAAGGGATATAGTGATACAAACTGGATATCAAATTCTAATGCATACTCTACATGTGGATCCATGCTTACACTTGGCGGTAAAGCTTTCTCATGGAAATCCTCAAAAAAAATATGCATAGCTCAATCGACTATGGAATCAGACTTTGTTGCTCAAGATTTAGCTAGAGATGAAGCTGTATAGCTTCAACAGTTTTTAGAGGATATTCTTATGTGGCCAAAGCCAGTACATGCCTTATGTAACCTTTGTGATAATCAAACAGCTGTTACTAGGGTAAAGAATAATCCCAATAATGGTAAGTCACGACATATACGTCATAGACATATTACTGTCAAGATATTACTTGCAAGTGGAGTTTTATCCATTGACTTTGTGAATTAAAGTGACAACCTAAGAAATCCATTTACAAATGGGTTGGAAAAAATCCAAGTATTCTCCACATCGAGGGGAATGGACTTAAAGCCTTTAACAACGAGTTAACCTCAGCGGAAACCTAACCTAGTTGATTGGAGATCCCATGATCTAGGTTCAATAGGACAAGTAGTTTTGAGTTACTTAACTTGAGTACTGAAGAGATCTTAACTCCTACTCATTCCATAATGTGAGTAGTGCAACCTGTAGTAATTTTCAGGGTAAGTTTTTAATGATTCCTATGCCTTGTATTATTACCATTCAAATGTTGGGGATTATTGGAAAATACAAAGGATGTTTTGGTTTTCTTTATGGTTTGAATGGTAGAACTAAGTGTTTGGTCCTACATTGGATATGAGGGAAGCTCAACTCTACTATATAAGTAAGTCAAACACATAACTTGTTGTGATGTGTATAAGAGTTGGTGGGTCACACGCGCATGTATGACCCATGTGTGCAAACTAGCTTGGGATCATGGGCTACCCATGGGCTTGCACGACCTAGAAACCCCCTTATTATTATAAGTCTATGATTGGGCCTTGGGGTCTTGGGCTCATGGGGATTCTATGGAATACTTAGTCACTTTTATGGGTTTGAAGTATGAGTTGGGTTGTCTCCAACAGACGTACGAGATTTTATGGAAAACTTAGCCACTTTTTTGGCTTGGAGGTATGAGTTGGGTTGTCTTCAACAAATGCACCTTAAGGCATGACACTTTGTGAAGAGGCACTGATTTGAGGTGTAACCCTTGGAAATGAGTCACCTATGTTCTATATAGCCCAACTTCATTTTTATTTATTTTATCGATTTTTTAGAGTTTTCTTCGGTCATTTTCACAAGAGAAAACTTACGCAATCAAAGTTTGTTTGGCAGAGGGATAGAGGTGATTTAATTTCTCTACGGGTAGTGACCCGAATTTATTATTATTATTATTTATTAATATATTAGTATATTATTCATTTTCTGCATATTCCTATCCTTTTTAGCATCCGCATATATTCCGCACATTCCTTCTATCTATTCTGCATCCATTCTATTCCTTTTGGGCAAGTTTTGGAGTTAGATTCCTTTTCGATGCTTTTGATGTTTCAGTGGCTTTTGGGAGGAGGTAGTTGTGTTTTGTGCTCGGGAACCCATTGTTGGGTTAGTGTTGTTGTGGTGTTGTTGGTGGTGGTGTTGTGGTGTTTGGGTATGGATTGTTCTGTGTGTTAGGTGCTCGTGTGGTTTGGGAATCTTTTGGGATTTTCCAGTAGTCGTTCGAATGAGATTCATCTTCGTTCAAATGAGTTGACTCATCTCCTGGAACTTGGCCCAAGATCTCCAAGTCTTCCAAACGACTTCTGTGTCCATTCGAACGACTTCTGTATCCTTTTGAAGACTTCCTTGTCCATACGCACGAACCTTTTTCGTTCGAACGATAGAGGCACTTCCCTATAATTTAGCCTGGATATCCTTCTTCCTTCGAACGACTTTCATCTTTGTTCAAACGAGTCTGCGGTTGTATTATTCCTTTTGAGGTTATTTTCATTTCATTCCTACCTCTCTCATTTTTTCACTCTCTCTCTCTCTCCCAAATCAATCCCCTTTCCCAAATTCGTAGCCAATCCGTTCCCACTTTTGCCAATTCTTTGCAATGATTATCAGCCTTATCCTTGGTGAGTAATTTCCGATTCCTTTCCATTCTTTTCTACAGATTAGGCCTTGGGTTGATTTCTAGGGTTTGGCATATTAAATGGTTTCCTGGTTTTGTTTGTTTAATTGTTGTTGTGATTGTCTGTTGTAGCATGTCCTGTGTTGCATTAGTTGTATCGCTGATTCTGTGTTTGGAATTCCAATTTTAGTTTCGTCAGAACTCGGGATTATTATCAGGTGAGTTTTCCCTTCATTTCTAAATTCATCTACTAGTTAATAGATGTTGATTAGAGTAGTAATCTGTGTAGAGAGGTGTATGTGACCAGTTAGAGTTTCTTGTCATATTATTTCTCTGTATAATTGTTAACCTATTTAGTTAGTCATTCTGTAACTTGGTTACTATAGTTTGCATTTGGCATTAGGTTTTGTTAGAAGTTGTTAGTGTGGTATTTCTAGCAGTTATATTTCTTGTTGTTGGTTTCGGCCTTCTAGAGATTGATGTTGTCTAGTCATTGTGATGGCTAAGTTGTTCTTTCATCTAAGTTTAGATGGCGTGACTGAGTCACTATTTACATTCGTGTTAGGATTATGTGCCCCGCTCTTATGCAAGTGGTCACCTAATATTTGTTTGCCGGGTTTACGGCTGCTATAATTATGATCCATTGGATTTGTTACATCTTTTAAATCATGTAAAACTCTTTTAACTTAACAAGATCGGATACATAACAAATTTCGACATCAGTTGACCTCCGATAGGATCACAGGAGTCCTACATCAGGTTAAAATAGTAGGTGAAGAGCTGCCTGTGAACACTATATTGCCTTATATACCCATCCAGGAGTGTAGGAAGGTATGGGACAGTATGAATCTGGTGCTAGACTTATCCTTGAGGTTGAAATTTCTTGGAATGTAATACAGTTCGGACGTTGGCTCCGTAGGTTGAAAAGCCCGGAACACATTGATCAAGTGAGTATCCACTAGCTTAGTCGAGCTTGACAAAAATCGTACCCATTGTATCCCCTTAACAAATCTTTTTTAAGTGAAACATGTTAGCGGTTGATCAACCAATATTATAATATGATTGTATCACGTTTTAAAACATCAAATCATTCAACATTAGGGCCTTAGTTCGTCATTGCATCAGTCAGCATTTGGGATAATTGTAGGATTATCCCAGTTCATCATATCATATCATTAACATATTATTGCATCATCTTCACATGTCACAATTACCCTCTTCTCTTAAATTATTTATCCTAACTCTGGTTACTTATTTATTCTATTCTTCTATTCTTATTACTCTATTACCTAGATCATGATCACTTATTTTGTTATTCATTTACTTTAAACTTACTCTATCTTATTCACTTCATCCTCTTTATCTGCACCTGTTTACTAGTATGCTATTTAGCTTTGTTGGGTTTCAATGAGCCATGGTTTTGCTCACTTTCGCATTGTTTCCCCCCATTTAGAGGTTGAGTAGCTTGAGTTGGTAAGAGCTTCAGCTCTGTTTGGAGCAATTGCCACTGCTGATCTATTTTAGTTTAGACTTTCTTGTATGTGTTCTTAGTATGTGAAGGTGTCCTTTATTCAAGATATTGTAATTCTTTTTTCAGTTTTAATATGTATATATATCATTTTCTTTTATGTTGCTATTTTCTTTCCTTACTCTGATGATTATTGCTTAAAGTGAATGACTGACCATGATTTTTGTCTTTGGCTTGGTTGTTTATGGGGTGAATCAGTGGATTCCCCGACCTGCACAGCTTCAAATCTAGTAATTGGTCAAGCTACCGATTATTGGATTTTGGGTCTTGATAGACTTGGTATCAGAGCACTAGGTTAATCACTATCTCTATTCTTGCAAATAATATGACGAGTTTTTCTTTAGACGGAGTTAGGATTGATTATTTTCGTATTTTACGCATTTTATCATATTCCTTTCCAGTTCCTATTCCTTTCCTCCTTTCCTTAGCTGTGTTTCCTTTATTCGTACAGATGGCTAGAGGTAGCAGAAGTAGAGGTCGCGCAAGAACCCGTGGTAGTATTCGTGAGGGTTTACGCAGTGGTACAGTAGATGGTAAGCTTGTTATTAGGTAGGAAAGTTTGGGGTCTATTCCGATCATTCAGAATGAACAGATAGTTTCAGAGGCAGGGGTAGTGTAGGGATAATATCGGCAGTTTAGATTCATCAGGGTACCCCACCTACTCCAGTGATTCTAGAGCAGGCAGGCATTTTACCAGTTACGACCGCTTTCGGCGTTTCTGCAAAGATGAAACAGTTCATAGAGGGTTATACAGTTTATTTTCAGCAGGCTGAGAACCCAGCAACCACAGAGCACAGTTACCTAGAGCAGCTCCAGAGATACAAACATCCTACCTTTTCTGGCACGTTGGTCCCTTCCGAGGCAGAGGCATAGTTCAAGTCTATTGAGAAGACTTTGGATGCGATGAAGTATCTTGATGATCAGCGGGTGATACTTGCGACGCATCAACTTTAGGGCGAGGCAGATCACTGGTGGGATACGGCCAAGAGGACCATAGTGGAGACTCTGGTACTTTGGGCATCCTTCCAGGATCATTTCTTCGGTCAGTACTTCCCTCAGAGCTACAGAGACGTCTGTATTTCTGAGTTCTATATATTGGAGCAGGGCGATATGGGCATATCGAGGTACGATCAGCGATTTAATGAGCTTTCTCATTACGTTTTGTTGATTGTTAATGATGAGGAGCAGAGAAAGATGAAGTTCCAGAAAGGTCTTCGCCCATATTTTAGGAGGTTCTTGATTACTTCCGGTGCCAGTAGATATAGAGAGGTTTTGTCTAAGGCTTTAGATTTAGAACAAAATGATGTTGAAGATCGCAAGTCCAAGGAATTGAGGGGCCAGCAGAGATAGGATCAAAGACCCAATAAGGGCAAGGCGGTTCAGACTCAGTAGAATAGCTTGGGTTCAAAGAGGCAAAGGTTTGAGGGTACGCCAGCTTGAGTTATGGGCAGATAGTATTTTGAGAGTGCGCAGCTTGCTTCACATTAGTGTTAGAACTACGGGGAGACGGGGCACGTCAAGCACCATTGTCCTAAAACAACCAGGGGTCCACAGATATTAAGACAGTTTCAAAGATCAGTTGGTTATCAACCGCGACCGCAGCAGATTCAGCAGTTTCCATAGCGGCAGTTCCAGGGTTCCACAGAGTAGACAGCTAGTTTCAGGCCATCTGGGTGTACAAAGATCGCGGCATCCAGGATAGCAGCAGGGCCAGGGTCAGGGCTGCGGACAGGGCAGGATGTACACAGTGGGGAGGTGAGGTGCTCGCACCTCTTCACCGGTGGTAGAAGGTACGATCCATATTTCTAATTCGCTTGCTCGTGTTCTTTTTTATTCCGGTGCATCGCATTCATTCATAGCATATGCATTCCTCTGCATTAATTGTTTTAAGTCTTCTCTATTGGTTGATGAGATTTTTGTGGGTACTCCTCTCGATTCTTTGGTGTCCATCTCTCGTATTTGTAGAGATTGCCCGATAGTTGTTTGTGGCTGTGTCCTATCGGCAGACCTGTTAGTACTACCGATGCAGGAGTTTGACTTCATCTTGGGTATGGACTGGTTATCGACGTATCGGGTTACTTTAGACTGGTTATCAACGCATCGGGTTACCTTTCACTGGCTTGAGAAGACAGCTACTTTTAGTATTCCTTGTGAAAGGCGGTTCATGTTTGCTAGTTCAAAACCTGTGCAGTCAGGGGACGACTTATTGGCTTTCTTAGAGTTAGAATCCTCGGGTGTAGACGTTAGCTCGATTCCGGTGGTTTGCGACTATTCTGACATCTTCCAGCAGATTCCCTGGTTACCGCCAGCGAGAAAGATTAATTTTAGCATAGATCTTGTACCTAGTAGGCTCCGATTTCGAAGGCTCCGTATCGTATGGCACCAGCTGAGCTAAAGGAATTATATGATCAGATTTCTGAGTTGATGGATTAGAAGTTCATTCGGCTGAGTACTTCGTCGTGGGGAGCGCCAATTTTGTTTGCGAAAAAGAGGGACGGGTCGATGCGTCTGTGTATTGATTACCACGAGTTAAACAAAGCCACGATCAGGAACAAATATCCTTTACCTAGGATCGAGGACTTGTTTGACCAACTTTGGGGAGTGCAGTTCTTTTCGAAGATTGATCTTAGATCGGGTTACCATCAGCTGAGAATAAAGGAGGATGTTTAGAAGACAGCTTTTTGGACTTGTTACGGGCATTATGAGTTTCAGGTTATGCCGTTTGGTTTGACAAACGTGCCCGCAGCCTTTATGGATTTGATGAACCAGGTTTTCCGACCTTTTTTAGACCAGTTCGTCCTCGTTTTCGTAGATGTCATTTTGATCTACTCGAAGACCGATGCCGAGCACGAGGAGCACTTGAGAGTTGCATTGCAGACCTTGAGGGAGAATACGTTATTTGTTAAACTCGAGAAGTGTGACTTTTGGCAAAAATAGATGAAGTTCCAAGGGCATGTTGATAGAATTGCAGTAGATCCTTCTAAAGTTGAGGCCATTGCAGATTGGGTTCAGCCGACTAATATTACAGAGATTCGCAGATTTTTGGGATTGGCCGGTTATTACCGCAGATTCATCGATGGCTTTCACGGATCGTAGCTCCTTTGACTCGCTTGATGCAGAAGGACGTTAGTTTCGTTTGGTATGACAGATGTGATTCAGCTTTCACAGAGTTGAAAAAGAGATTGACTATAGCTCCAGTACTTATTGTTCCATCCAGTGGGCAGAAGCACATGGTTTACAACAATGCTTCGCTCAGTGGAATTGGTTGTGTTCTGATGCAAGAAGGGAAGGTGGTGGCTTATGCTTCGAGATAACTTAAGGTGTATGAGAGGAACTATCCTACTCATGACCTTGAGTTGACAGTAGTGGTTTATGTGCTGAAGATTTAGCGACACTATCTTTACGGAGAGAGGTTCGAGCTCTTTTTTGATCACAAGAATTTACGGTACCTTTTCTCACAGAAAGAGTTGAATATAAGGCAGCGCAGATGGATGGAGTTCCTGAAGGACAATAACGCAGACTTGTAGTATCACTCAGGGAAGGCGAATGTGGTGACTGACGCTTTGAGCCGTTTGCCAAGGGGATTCCTTGCACGTCTGATGATTCGTGAGTGGTTGATGCTTCGCGATGTAGCAGATTATGGGCTGAGTTTGTGTTCACGGGGTACGGGTAGTTTTATTACAAATCTGAGGGCTCAGCCTTCATTGATTTCACGGATTATAGAGGCCCAGCAGTAAGATGTAAAGTTACAGTCTTGGGCTTCAGATGATAGCAGACCCGATTGGACAGTGAGTTCAGATGTCAGTATCAGGTATAGGGGGTGATTATGCATGCCAGATTCAGAGGTGATGAAGCATGAGATTTTGAGCGAGGCTCACGGTTCAAGGTACACTATTCATCCAGGCAGTACGAAGATGTACCAGGACCTGAAGAGGCATTATTGGTGGAACAATATGAAGTGTGAGATAGCTGAATTTGTTTCCAAATGTCTTACTTGTCAGCAGGTGAAAGCCGAGCATCAAAAACCGGTGGGGTAGCTTAAACCTTTACCTATTCCAGAGTGGAAATGGGAGTAGGTGACGATGGACTTTATTTCAGGTTTATCGCGGGCGAAGAAGAACCACAATTCTATTTGGGTGATTGTAGACCGATTGACCAAATTTGCACATTTTATTCCGGTTCACAAGACTTTGATGGTTGACGAGCTGAGCAGATTATATGTGAGAGAGATAGTGCATTTATACAGGGTTCTGGTGACTATTGTGTTTGATCGAGATGCCAGATTTACCGGTAACTTTTGGAAGAGTTTCCCGCGAGATATGGATACCTGATTAGATTTTAGCATAATATTTCACCCCGAGATTGACGGTAAGACAGAGAGAGTGAACCAGATTCTTAAGGATATGCTCAGGGCATGTGTTTTAGAATTCAAGGGTAGCGGGGACGAGTACTTACCTTGGGCAGAGTTTGCGTACAACAACAGCTTTCAGTCGAGCATCGGGATGGCACCTTATGAGGCCTTATATGGTAGACCGTGCAGATCACCGCTGAGTGGGCAGAGGTTGGTGAGAAAATTTTACTGGGGCCAGACTTAGTCTGTGAGACTACTGAGGCAGTCACTATTATCAGGGATTGGTTACGTACAGCATAGAGACGACAGAAGAGTTATGCCGACATCCGCAGGAGACTGCTAGAGTTTGAGATCGGTGATCACGTTTTGCTGAAGTTTTCTCTAATGAAGGGCGTGATGTATTTCAGCAAGAGAGGGAAGTTAGCTCTGAGATTTATTGGTCCGTTCGAGATTCAGGCCAAAGTTGGAGAGTTAGCGTATTGTTTAGCTTTTCAACCGCAGTTGGACCGAGTTCACAGCGTGTTCCATGTTTCCATGCTGAGGAAGTATGAGCGGGAACTGACTCACGTGATTAGCAGGGAACCCATAGAGGTTCAGGACGATACCTCGTATATAGAGCATCCGGTGTGTATTTTGGATCGCCAGGAGAAGATTCTTCGCAGTAAAGTTATTCCTTTCGTGAAGGTGCAGTGGAGTCACCATGGACCAGAGGAGGCTATCTGGGAGTTAAAAGCTGATGTGAGGGGGCATTATCCGCAGCTAATTACGGAATGAGGTATGTGTTTAATTTCGGGGCGAAATTTCTTTTTAGGAGGGTAGATTGTAGTGACCCGTATTTTTTTTTTTTTTTATTAGTATAATAGTATATTATTCCTTTTCTGCATATTCCTATCCTTATTAGCATCTGCATATATTCCGCACATTCCTTCTATCCATTCTGCATCTATTTTATTCCTTTTGGGCAGGCTTTGGAGTTAGATTCATTTTCTGTATTTTTGGTGGTTCGGTAGTTTTTGGGAGGAGGTGGTTGTGTTTTGTGTTCGGGAACCCATTGTTGGGTTAGTGTTGTTGTGGTGTTGTTGGTGGTGCTATTGTGGTGTTTGGGTGTGGATTGTTCTGTGTTCGGGTGTTCGTGTAGTTTGGGGATCTTTTGGGATTTTTCAGTAGTCGTTCGAACGAGAATCATCTTCGTTCGAACGAGTTGACTCATCTCCTGGAACTTGGCCCAAGATCTCCAAGTAGTTCGAACGACTTTTGTATCCTTTTGAAGACTTCCTTGTCCATTCGCACGAACCTTTTTCGTTCGAACGACAGAGGCACTTCCCTATAATTTTGCCTAGATATCCTTCTTCATTCGAACGACTTTCATCTTCGTTCGAACGAGTCTGCGGTTATTTTGTTTCTTTTGGGGTTATTTTCATTTCATTCCTCTCTCTCATTCACTAACTCTCTCTCTCTCTCCCAAATCAATCCCCTTTCCCAAATTCATAGCCAATCCGTTCCCTCATTCGCTGATTCTTTCTAGTGATTATCGCCCTTATCCTTGGTGAGTGATTTCCTATTCCTTTCTGCCTTATTCTTCTGATTATGCCTTGGGTTGATTTATAGGGTTTGGCTTATTGATTGGTTTCCTATTTTTGTTTGTTTAATTGTTGTTGTGATTGTCTGTTGTAGCATGTCATGTGTTCCGTTAGCTGTATCGCTGATTCTGTGTTGGGAATTCTTGTTTTAGTTTCGTCAGAACTCAAGATTATTATCAGGCGAGCTTCCCCTTCATTTCTAAATTCCTCTACTAGTAAATAGATGTTGATTAGAGTAGTACTCAGTGTAGAGAGGTACTTATGATCAGTTAAGGTTTGTTATCATATTATTTCTCTATATAATTGTTAACCTATTTACTTAGTCATTCTGTAACATGTTACTATAGTTTGCATTTGGCACTGGGTTTTGTTAGAAGCTGTTAGTATGGTATTTCTTGTAGCTGTATTTCTTGTTGTTATTTTTGGTCTTCTAGAGAATGATGTTGACTAGTCATTATGACGGTTAAGTTGTTGCTTCATCTAAGTTTATATGGCGTGACTGAGTCACTGTTTGTGTTCAGGTTAAGATTGTGTGTTGTGCTCTTATGCAGGTAGTCATCTTATGTTTGTTTGCCAGGTTTACGGCTATTGTATTTGTGATCCATGGGATCTGTTACATCTTTTAAATCATGTAAAACTCTTTTAACTTAAGGAGATCGGATACATTACAAAGCTCTACATCGGTTGACCTCCGATAGGATCGCAGGAGTCCTACATTGGGTTAAAATAGTAGGTGAAGAACTGGCTGTGAATACTATCATGCCTTATATACCCATTCGGGAGTGTGGGAAGGTATGGGACAGTATGAATCCGGTGCTAGACTTATCCTTGAGGTTGAAATTCCTTGGAATGAAATACAGCTCAAACGTTGGCTTCGTGTGTTGAAAAGCCAAGAACACTTTGATCAAGTGAGTATCCACTAGTTTGGTCGAGCTTGACAAAAATCGTACCCATTGTATCCCCTTAACAGATATCTTTAAGTCAAACATGCTAGCGGTTGATCAATAAATATTATAATAGGATTGTAACACATTTTAAAACATCAAATCATTCAACATTAGGGCCTTAGTTTATCACTGCATCAGTCAGCATTAGGGATAATTGTAGGATTATCCCAGTTCATCATATCATATCATTAGCATATCATTGCATCATCTCCACATGTCACAATTCCCCTCTTCTCATAAATTATTTATTCTAACTCTGGTAACTTATATATTCTATTTTTCTATTCTTATTACTCTATTACCTGGACAATGATCGCTTATTTTGTTATTCATTTACTTTAAACTTACTCTATCTTATTCACTTCATCCTCTTTATCTGTACCTGTTTACTAGTATGTTATTTAGCTTTGCTGGGTTTCAGTGAGCCGTGGTTTTGCTCACTCTCGCATTGTTTCCCCCCTTTCAGAGGTTGAGTAGCTTAAGTTACTGAGAGCTTCAGCTGTGTTTGGAGTAGTTGTCGCTGCTGATCGATTTTAGTTTAGACTTTCTTGTAGGTGTTCTCAATATGTGTAGATGTCCTTTATTCGAGATATTGTAATTCTATTTTCAGTCTGATATGTATATATATCATTTGCTTCCGCGTTATTATTTTCTTTCCTTACTCTGATGATTATTGCTTAAAGTGAATGACTGAGCTTGATTCTTGTCTTTGGCTTGGTTGTTTGTGGGGCAAATAAGTGGATTCCCTGACCTGCACAGCTTCAAATCAAGTTATTGGTCAAGCAACCAATTATTGGAATTTGGGGCGTGACACTGCAGCTGAACATAGTATCCTGGGAGACAGCGGCCTACATTCTTGTAAAGCACAGTGGCAGAGTTGAATCTGTCTTAAGGAGATAGTGTGTATACACTAGACTCGATCATCTCCTTAAGAGGTGTTGTTTGTTCATACAGATTGAATAACAATCTTAAGATAGTCTCTCCTTTTTGTGATCAAAGACGGAAATAATGATGAATCTCGCAGTGAAGGAGGGTAAAAAGAGCAACCCACAAGTTCTGAAGGTGAAGCCCAAGAAGTTCGATGGCACTAAATTCAAGCGTTGGCAGCAAAAGATGTTATTCTTTCACACAACTCTGAACTCGGAAAAATTCCTCAAGTAGGACAAACCAGAGTTAAAAGAAGAAGAAACTAACCCAACAACTATTGCAGCAGTGGTGAGGTGGATTCTTTCCAACTTTTTGTGTCAGAACTATATCCTTAATGGGTTCGACAACATATTATAAAATGAGTATAGTCCAATGTAGTCTGCAAAGGAACTGTGGGAATCCTTAGACTATAAGTATAAGACGAAAGATGTCAGACTGAAGAAATTTGTCGTCGGCAGATTCTATTATTATAAAATGGTGGATTCCAAGACAGTAATCAGCCAAGTACAAGAACTGCAGATTATCCTGAATGATATTCATGCAGAAGGTATGAAGTTAAGTGAATTGTTCCAAGTTGTTACAATAATTTAGAAGTTACCTTCATCCTGAAAGGACTTTAAAAGTTATCTTAAGCATAAGAGGAAGGAAATGAAGTTGGAGGAACTGATCGTAAGGCTAAGGATCAATGAAGATAACAAATCCAACGATAAGAAGGATGTTGTTCATTCTTACGCTGCCAAGGATAACATGGTCGAGGAAAACCCTAGACCCTATAAGAAAAATGGGATGAAAAGGAAATATGGGAAGAATTCTTTGTACCCTAAGGGAAAAGTCTTTAAGAAGTTCACAGGGAGTTGTTATGTTTGTGGCAAACCAGGGCACAAGTCAATGGAATGCCGCAAGCATAAAAGCGGACCAGAAAATGATAAAGGCACTCAAACAAACAATGCTGCGATGGAGAACCTGTGTGCAGTGATCTTTGAAATCAACCTGGCAAGTGATTCCAGAGGATGGTTTATGGATATATGTGTCGCACGCCATATATGCTATGATAGGAGTTTATTTACTACCTACAATAAGTCTGAACATGAAGATAAAGTGTTTATGGGCAACGTTTCAACGTTAAGGGTCGAAGGAAAAGGGAAAGTAGTTCTAAAATTCATATCTAAAAAAGAAGTCACTTCATATGAAGTGCTGCATGTGACCGATATCCACAAGAACCTTGTTTCTGGAGCACAGCAGATCAAGAATGCTTTTAAATTAGTATTTGAGTCAAATAGATGTATCATGACTAAGAATGGTTTATTCATAGGAAAAGGTTATGAGTGTGATGGATTATTCAAACTAGCAGTCTTATGTAAACCCATTTCAATTATCAATAAGAATGAGAATTCTATTTACTGGCTTGAGTCATTTAATGTTTGGCATCAACGATTAGGACATGTAAATTATGGTTCGTTGCATAATTTAGTCCATTTAGGATTGCTGCCTTAATTCAATCTTGATTGCAAACAAAAATGTGAAGTATGTGTTGAAACAAAATTTGCAAAATAGCCTTTCCATTCTATTGAACAATGAAAAACTGAAATACTAGATTTAATTCATGGTGATCACTACGATTTGAAGTTTATTCAAGCACAAGGCGGAAAGAAGTACTTTATTTCTTTTCATAGATGATTGTACAAGATACAGTCATGTGTATTTGCTCAAAGAAAAGATGAGGCACTAAAAATGTTAGTTATTTTCAAAAACGAGGTTGAGACTCAACTCAACAAAAAGATAAAAGTTCTTAAAACTGATAGGGGTGGGGAGTACGACTCTATTCTATTTGGGAACTTTGTGTTAAGTATGGTATTATACACCAAACTACTTACCTTACACTCCTCAGCAAAATAGAGTTGTTGAGAGGAAAAATAGAACGTTAAAAAATATGTTTAATGCTATGTTTATTAGTTCTGGTTTGCCGCAATACTTGTGGGGGGAAGCGTTACTTTCTGCGAATTATATTCTCAATAAGTTACCTCACATGAAGATTGATAAGACTCCTTATGAACTTTGGAAAAGTAGACAGCCTTCCTATAAGTTCTTAAAAATGTGGGGGTGTCATGCAAAGGTACAAGTACCATTGCCAAAAAGGTCTAAGTTAGAACCTAAAACTATTGACTATATTTTTATTAGCAATGCCAATAACAGTAGTGCATGAGAATACCATCATCGAATCATGAGATGTTATATTTTTTGAAAATATATTTTCATATAAAAAGAGTGATAATGTGAATCATCTTAAAAGAACAACTGATGTTGCTTCTAGAAGTAATCACCGTACTACTCCTACAAGCTCTTATTTTAATGCAAAACAAAAATGTGGGAAATGCCTTAATGTTGCTAAGTCTTTTAGTAATGATTTTGAAGTATTCCTATTAGAAAATGAGCCTCGAACCTTCAAGGAAGCCATGGCTACACCTGAAGCTCCTAGCTGGAAAGAGGTTATGCAGAGTGTGATAGACCCTATAATGCACAACCATACTTGGGAATTAGTAGATCTTCCACCTGGTAACAAACCTATAGGTTGCAAGTAGATTTTCAAACAAAAATTGAGACCTAATGGTTCAATTGAAAATTACAAGACCAGACTTGTTGCCATAGGCTATAGGCAAAAAGAAAGTTTGGACTATTTTGATACATATTCTGTAGTGATAAGAATAACCTCCATGTGTATGTTGTTAGCTATTGTATTAGTGCATAAGCTTGAAATACATCAAATGGATGTTCAAACAACATTCTTGAATGGTGATTTAAATGAAGAAATATATTTGAACCAACCTGAGGGCTTCATTGTCATAGGCCAAGAAAATAATTTGTGCCGGTTGGTTAAATCTCTTTTGGATTGAAGTAGGCACCTTTACAATGGTATGACAAAATTGATGCAGTCATGATGAAGAATAGCTTCAAAACTAATGAATGTGATAGATATGTATATATTAAAAGCATTAATGGTGAGTATGTAATTGTGTGTCTTTATGCAGATGATATGCTCATCATGGGGACTAACATCTATGCCATTATGTCATCAAATAAAATGTTGTCCAAGTTCTTCGATATGATGAACTTAGGTGTTGTAGATGTTATTCTTGCCATAAATATTAACAGAACACCACTGAGACTTATGTTGTCTTAATCATATTATATAGATAATGTACTTATGAAGTTTAATAAATTTGACAGTCGTGGTGTTCCGACACCATACGACAATATGCGCCAATTGATTAAGCACATAGGTGACCCTATTTCTCAAATAAAGAATGCACGCATAATAGGCAGTCTGATATATATTATGGACTACACAATACCAGATATTGTTTATGCTATTAGCAAACTGCATCGGTATATTATAAACCCTGGACCGAGCCACTAGGAAGCGTTAATTAGGGTTTTACAGTATTTAAAGCATACAATAGATTATGAGTTGCACTACACAAGATATCCCGCTGTCATTAAGGGATATAGTGATGCAAACTGGATGTCCGATTCTAATGAGTCATACTCCACAAGTTGATACGTGCTTACACTTGGTGGTGGAGCTGTCTCGTGGAAATCCCCAAAACAAACATGCATAACTCGATCGACTATGGAATCCGAGTTTGTCGCTCAGGATTTAGCGGGAGATGAAGCTGAGTAGCTTCGACAATTTTTAGAAGAAGATATTCCTATGTGGCCAAAGCCAGTACATGCCTTATGTAACCATAGTGATAATCAAGCAGCTATTGCAAGGGCAAAGAATAATGTCTATAACAGTAAGTCATGACATTTACGTCATAGACATAATACTGTTAAGACCTTACTTGTAAGTGGAGTTATATCCATTGACTTTGTGAACTCAAGTGGTAACCTAGCGGATCCATTTACAAATGGGTTGGCAAAAATGCAAGTATTTTCCACATCGAGGGAAATAGGCTTAAAGCAATTAACTAGGAGTTCACCTCAGCGAAAACCTAACCTAGTTGATTGGAGATCCCATGATCTAGGTTTAATAGGATAACTAGTTGTGAGTTACTCAACTTGAGCACTGAAGAGATCTTAACTCCTGTTCCTTCCATGATGTGAGCAGTGCAACCTCTAACAATTTTTAAGGTAAGTTCTCTAAACTGCTAATGATTCATATGCCTTGTATCTATAAGTGGGGTACGATAGGGTACTCTTAATAGTCAATCACCTATGTGAGTGTGAGGTGGGGCCGCTTCCATGAGAATTTCATAGGACAAAATTTTTAAAGAACACTCATTAATCTGGGGATTGTTCAGGGCTGAATTGAACAAAACTGTGAAAGGCGATTGTATTTGGAAAAGTACTGTGTGAAGATTATTATCTGGGTTTAAACTAATACTGACAGTTCAATACATAGGTTTACTAATCAGCGTAAATCTAATTGTTATTCAGTAAGGTAGGTTCAAGTCCCCTAGACACCTCTCTCGATGCAAAACCATTCCCTGATTTTCTAAATATTTTTTTAGTTTCTTTATTACCATTTAAATGTGGGGGATTATTGGAAAATACAAAGTATGTTTTGGTTTTCTTTTTGGTTTAAATGGTAGAACTAAGTGTTTGGTCCCACATTGGATATGAGGGAAGCTCAACTCTACTATATAAGTAAGTCTAACACATAACTTATTGTGATGTGTATGAGAGTTGGTGGGTCATACGTGCATGTACGACCCATGTGTGCAAACTAGCTTGGGATTATGGGCTACCCATGGGCTTGCTCGACCTAGGAACTCCCTTATTATTATAAGTCTATGATTGAGCCTTGGGGCCTTGGGCTCATGGGGATTCTATGGAATACTTTGTAACTTTTATGGGCTTGAAGTGTGAGTTGGGCTGTCTCTAACAGACGCACAGGATTCTATGGAACACTTAGCACTTTTTTGGCTTTGAGGTATGAGTTGGGTTATCTCCAACAGATGCACCTTAAGGCGTGACTCTTTGTGAAGAGGCACTGATTTAAGGTGTAACCCTTGGTAAAGAGTCACCAATGCTCTATATAGCCCAACTTCATTTTTATTTATTTTATCGATTTTTTAGAATTTTCTTCAGTTATTTTCACGAAAGAAAACATACGCAATCAAAGTTTGTTTGGCAGAGGGATAGAGGTGTTTTCTTTTCTTTGCTACTGATCATTGTATCTTGGGAGACAGCGGTCTGCGTTCTTGTAATGCACAGTGGCAGGATCAAATCTGTCTTAAGGAGATAGTGTGTATACACTAGACTCGATCATCTCCTTAAAAAGTGTTATTTGTTCATGTAGATTGAATAACAATCTTAAGACATACTATTTTTCTGTGTCATCAAAGACTACAACAATTGTGAATCTCGCAGAGAAGGTGGGTAAAAAGGGCAACCCATAAGTTCTAAAGGTAAAGCCCAAGAAGTTCGATTGCACTGAATTCAAGCGCTGACAGCAGAAGATGTTATTCTTTCTCATGCCTCTAAACTTGGAAAAATTCCTCAAGGAGGACAAACCAGAGTTAAAGTAGGAAGAAACTGACCCAACAACCATAGCAGCAGTGGAGGCATGGATTCATTCTGACTTTCTGTGTCAGAACTATATCCTTAATAGGTTGGACAGCACACTATAAGTATAGACGAAAGATGTCGGACTGAAAAAATTTACAGTCGGTAGAATTTTTTATTGTAAAATTGTAGATTCCAAGACTGTAATCAATCAAGTACAGGAACTGCAAATTATCCAGAATGATATTCATGCAGAAGGTATGAAGTTAAGTGAATCGTTCCAAGTTGCTGCGATAATTGAGAAGTTACCTTCATCCTGGATGGCTTCAAAAGTAATCTGAAGCATAAGAGGAAGGAAATGAAGTTGGAGGAACTGATCGTAAGGCTAAGGATCGAAGAAGATAACAAATCCAACGATAAGAAGGATGTTGTTCATTCTTACGTTGTCAAGGTGTGAGTTGGGTTGTCTCCAACAGACGCACCTTAAGGTGTGACTCTTGGTGAAGAGGCACTAACTTGAGGTGTGACCCTTGGTGAAGAGTCACCTATGCTTTATATAACCCAACTTCATTTTCATTTATTTTATCAGTTTTTTAGAGTTTTCTTGAGTCATTTTCAAGAGAGAAAACAGGCGCAATCAAAATTCGTTTGGCAGAGGGATAAAAGTGATTTCTTCTCTTTGTGACTAATCATTGTATTCTGGGAGAATGGGGACTATATTTTTGCAAAGTATTGTGGCATGGGCGAATCTGTCTTAAGAAGATAGTGTGTATACACTAGACTCGATCATCTTCTTAAGAGGTGTTGTTTGTTCATGCAGATTGAATAACACTATAAGATCAAACAAACTGAAGGCGACTTCAAAAGCTCTATGGCTCTACCCGTTAGCTCGAAATCCTTATCAAGGTCGAACAAGCTGAAGGTCAACTTCAAAAGCTCTACGGTTGTATCTGTTAGCTTGAAAGTCTGATCAATGGCTCCTTTGAGATAAACTGGAAGTAGATCATCCCTAAGATTCAAATCACTATCGAATGCATAACGGTATGAATTTCTCCATTTTACTGGAGTACACCTCCATTTAATAATTCTCAACTGAATAGCAAGATATCCAGCCAAGGAAACGCCGCGCTCATTTAACCCTTTCGGGTTCCTCCTCTTGAACAACTTTCTAATAACTTGAAAGATTAACAGGGGTCACTGAATTAGCAGAACCGCAATAACAGGTACCTTGACCTTGAGTCGGCGCAATTCCGAAAGCCAGAACAAACTTAAACTATTGAATAATGCAACCTTGTCGTAGGCAACCATTAGTATAAGTACATCCGCTAGTTGTAATTAATTCTTGAACGACCATATCTCTAGATTCCTGACTGTTCAAAGAAGTATTTCTTTCACTGTAATGGGTACCAAGTGCCCATTTGGTTGGTCGAACACCCGCATCAACACAATTGACATGCCGTGTAGTCGGAGACATTATCCGAGGAACGTTACCTTCAGGTTTCAGAAAGAGGTCAGAAGGCCAAAGAAAGGCCAGAAGGTCAAAGAGAGGTTGGGTTATAATGACCCCAACTTGTTGTAAACATTAGCCAAGTTAGAGTTAAACTACTATTTAGGCTACAAGACTGGGATCCTACTCCTCGTAAACTTTTTCTCCAAGTTTCCTAATTCCTGCATACTCTTTTCTTTCCTTTACTTTAGTTGCCTACTAAATCCGGAGACTTGTGTAATTATAGATACAGAGGAACTCTGATAAACCTCTATAAAACCCTAGTCCTCTCCTCCTCTTTTCTCTTAATTATTATCACTGCCCCCAGATCTTCCATCCTTCTTCTCTTGTTCGTCTGCAATCATGGATCAGAGAAGAACTGATCAAGGCAGCAATGAGAGATATCATGATCTTTTTCGTGGATTTCCCACTTTCAACCACACTAATTGGCCCCAAGAAAACCAACAACTCCGCGTTGCAAACCCTTCTGGATCTTTGATCTCTCCTCCCCTTTTTACGTTCTCACAAGAACCCTATTCGATCAACGATGTTTTTTCGCGTTTTAACCTAAACGGAGACACCCCTGTTCCAGTCCCCGCTTCTGCTCCTGCTCCTTATGATCCCTTCTCTTCGTATTTTCCTCAAGGACCTCAGTCGATCCCTTCACAGTTTTCTTTCAACGGGGCTATCAATAATCAAAATTTACAAAACCCCGTTCTTGAGTCGCCAATGATCAATGACCCCTATTCCATGTCCTTGGAACAACTTCAACGAGATATTGAACTAACGGAAGCTATGTTGTGCATTAGGTATTCACAATTGCGATCTTACCAGGGTTTTGACGGGGGTTTTAATCAGAAAGGTAAGAGCTGTGAATTCGTATCAGAAAGCAGTGGCCGATATGGTATGTCTACTTGTTATCATAAGAAGCAACTCAGAAGAGGGTATTCGCATAATCAGCGGTCTGGAAACGGGTTTCAATTGCAAGAATCGGATTCTTTGAAGCAGTCTAATTCTTTGTTGAGTAACCGATATCTGATGCAGCAACAACCCGAGTTCATATCAATGGAGCAATTGAAGGGGCATGTTATGAAGATGACTAATGATCAGAAGGGGTGTCGATTCTTGGAAAAGAAGTTTGAAGAGGGGAAGAAAGAGGACATTGAGATGATCTTTTCAGAGCTAAAAGAGGGTATAAGTGAGTTGATGATGAACCCCTTTGGAGATTGTCTTGTTCAGAAGCTATTTGAGGCGTGTGATGAAGAAAATATTACTGAGATTCTACGGTCTGTGAGTAGAGGTAAATACGGTATTGTTTCTATATGCCTTGATTCTAATGGAAGTCGTGCTGTGCAGAAACTATTGGAACGTTTTACCTCTCATCATATTGCCTGGTTTCTTTCATCCCTAGGAAGCCCCGGTGTGAAAATCTTATCTAAGGATAACAATGGGCATCGTATTATTCAAAATTGTTTGAGATATTTCTCCTATAGTGACAATAAGTATCTGTTCTACAAAATAGCATCCAACTGTGTTGATATTGCAACAAATCGACACGGGTGTTGTGTGATTCAAAAGAGTTTAGAGCATTCACATGGAGAAACTCGAGGTTGCATTCTTAAAGGTATAATCGACAGTGCAGTAGCGCTATCTCAGGATGAGTATGGAAATTATGTCGTGCAGTTTGTATTGGGGTTGAAAAGAGACCATATTAAGGAGGATATACTGAAACAGCTTGAAGGACATTTTGTAATGCTTTCCATGCAAAAGTTTAGTAGTAACGTGGTGGAGAGGTTGTTATTAGATTTAGCACCAGATCAATCCAAGGAGATTGTAAAAGAGATTATTAATAGCCCAGATGTTTTGATGGTGATTCAGTCTGCTTTTGGGAATTACGTGATTCAGTCTGCTTTGGTTGTCTCATTCAAAAGACCTTTCTTCGATGCTATTGTGAAAATCGTCGAGTTGAATTTTTTGTCGTTGCACAACAATCCTTACGGAAGGAGGGTAATCAGCAAGGTCAATCAAGTAACTAAGCTGCGTCTATAAGCATGTACATGTTCAAGTACGATGTAGAGGTAATTGTTGCAGATATTGCAGGAGCATATGTTGTTTCTTTATTTCCTTGTTTTAGTTAGGTAACTTGAACTATTATAAGTAGTGTCTAGGGTATTTAGCTATATATGCAGCTGGTGTGGTTTGGAGGTTCTACGAGCTTGATGTAGGTACAATTTGTGTTCCTTCATGCAGAATTTAAATGTGATATTTGTCAAATGCATATCAATAAGAGCATCTCCAACAAAGAAGAAGGTATGTTATTCTGGTTTTGAATAGTAGTATCCGGAATAGCATACTACTTTACTACACCAGATTTCTCTCCAAATTCAGTTTTTTATTAAAAATTGGGAAAAGACCTACAATATTTCTTTATTAGAGAGAGAAAAAAATATATAAAAAATTGTAGAAGACCTACAAAAATAGTATGCACATACCACTCTCCGAATTCCATATTTGCATACTTTGGAGTATGGGTGTGAGTATGTTGAACACAATACCCCATACCCATGTTGTAAACCCATGTTGGAAGAGGTTTTTGTGTAAGTATGTGAAAAGTATAACAGCATACCATGCTGCTAGAGATGTTGCACGCTTTTCGTTAATTTATGGTGTTTGTATTGTATTGAATACATGTTGTATTATGGTTCCGTTTGCTAGTTGATTATGATTTTTTTTTCTCTATCTTCAATCTTTGTCGGACACTCTACTTTGAATGGGCATCTGTTAAGTTTTAGCTACTCAACTGACAATGTCAGTACAGTCGTTCTCCTTCAATTTATTTATCCTCGGATGGACTGATTTAATATACTCTCATTGTGCTCACTTCAAATAACTTTTGCCCCTAGGTTGAAACAATTCCCCTCTTTTAGATTATCCCAGGTCATTACGTCTTAATCGAATGTTGAAAGATATATGCTTGTTTCTGAAAAACACTATTATAAAAGTGGGAGAATAGGATTCATGATTTATCCGATTGCATTCTTCCCTGCATATTATCCTTCCTTGAGACTAAAGAAGTGGTGGCTATGAGACTTTTATCAACAATCCATACCGGAACTTGGTGTTTATTTTGGAATGACATGAACTCTGCAATACAAAGAAAATCTTCATCCAAGTATGAGTTGTCATTTTTAAAGAGGTTCAATCTTCATTGTGTTGGATACGAGTTTGATGTGCTTTGAATTCGTACATGGCTCTTAATTGTAGTAAGGCTCAACATTTACGAATTCTCGCTCATCATCAAAATGGAAAACCAAAAACTAGTGATCCCCTGCATTCCTTTTAATTGTACAATTCATTGACAGTATTGAAAAAGTCTATTCGATCAAAAACAAAGCAGCCTCTACAATTCTCCACCTCGATGAAAATTTCCCCAAATCTGAGCCGAATTTTGAAACTAACCAAATCGAACCCAAAACGTAAACCTCTCTCACCAAAAGCCCCTAAGGACCAAAAAATTGACTACACCAAATCAATGATGGCCTACGTACCGTGGATCAAGTTGCCTATAGTTCCCAAAATCCAATCAATCCATATGAAGAATTTGAACCAAGTTCAAACAACGATTGAACTTAATCCCCGAAATAACTTTCGTAAACATATTCGCCGGGTAATCATTGGTGTGAATCTATTTCAGCAGAATTTTACCCTCTTCCGGGACTTCTCTGACAAAGTGATAACGCACATCAATATGCTTTGTGTGTTGATGATGAACCTGATATTTGGCCAAGAAGATAGCACTCTCACTATCACAGAAAATATCATCTTAATGCCCAAATTGCATAGAAGACCCTTCATCCAAATAGATTCTTTGATCTCCCAGTCACCACCATATACTCTGCCTCAATAGTTGATAGGGCCACCGTTGACTATAGCATAAATCTCAACTAATCAGTCCTCCACCTAATATAAAAACATACCCGGTAGTAAACTGCCGTTTATCTAAATCACCCATATAGTTAGAATCCACATAACCCACACAAAAACGATTAATCAAATTTTGCTTACAAAATTCCAAACCAATATCCACAGTACCTTTGATATACCGTAGAATTTATATGAAACCTCGCCAATGATCTCATCCCGGATCATGCAAATATCTGCTAACCATACCAACTGTCACGCCCCAAAATCCGGTAATCGGTAGCTTGACCAATTACTAGATACGAAGCTGTGCAGGTCAGGGAATCCACATATTCTACCCCACAAATAGCCAAGCCGTAGATAAATTCTGGCTCGGCTATTCACATATAGCAATAATCATCAAAGTAAAGAAAGAATAATAATAACATAGCGGAAGCGAAAGACATATACACATATCTGACTGAAATATATACAATGTCCAGAATAAAGTACAGCGACATATGCTGAGATCGCATACAAGAAAGTCTAAACTAAAAAAGATCTGCAGCGGGAAAAATAGGCTCCAATATGGCTGAACCTCGCAGCAATCCAAGCTACTCAACCTCTGATAATAATGTACGAATTTCGCGGTTACCAAAACGGAACTCTGAACCCAGAATCACAATGACGTAAACGGGACACTGAGCGAGCTACCACAACCAATAACAACAATAAGCAAACAATCAATTTAAGAAATCAAACAATGAACTAACCCTAGAAATCACCTCATGCCAAATCAAGCGAAAAGAACGTAATGGAATCGAGAATTTCTCACCTAGGATAAGAGAGAAGGTTGTGATGAAGCTCGGCGAAGAATCTGCGATAGAAGGGGAGGATTGGATCAAGAGTTTAGAGGAGAGGGGAGGATTGAGTTTAAGAGAGGATTTGGGTTGATTTTGGGAGAGGAGAGAGAGAAAAAAAAAAAGGTCTAAAAACAACTCAAAACTCGGTTAATCGAAAAAAGAAAAAAAATTAAGTTTACTATTCATCAAAAAAATATTCGAATATTTTCAAAAATATTTGAATATTTTTTCCCTGCACCAAAATATTTGAGTAAGAAAAAAAATATTATAATATCTTTTTCCTGGGACAAAATATTCGAGTAAACTTAAAAAATATTCGAACAGAGGGAAACTGTTCTGACAGAAAACCCTAAAAACCTAATGGTCAACCCCAGACACACCAAAATCAAACCAAACCACCAACACCACCACACAAACACTACTACAAACCCAACAAAGGTTTCTCAAGATGAAAACACCACCCCCACCGCCTCACGGCCACCAAAATGCCTAAATCGACCACTCCAACGGCTCACCGGAACCACCCCAAATCACACACATAACAAACAAACATCATCACTAACCCATATAGGGGTTCCCAAGGCCACAACGCCACCTCCTTCTCCGAATAACCACTGAACGCCAAAACTACAAAAAGGAACCTAATACTAAACCACCGAAAGGAATAAATGGATGCATAATGGATGGATAAAATGGATGAAAAAGTACATGCGGAAAATGAATGCGGAACTTAACAAGAAGGAAAAGAATCTAATATGCCGATGAGATAAAGAATAGGAATATATAAGTGGAAATGGAATATGAGTGAATATTAGGGATAAATAAAATACGGGTCATTACAATCTACCCCTCTAAAAAAAATTTCGTCCTCGAAATTAAACGCATGCCTCAGCCTGAGAATAAATGCAGATAGTACCTCCTCACATCGGCCTCCAACTCCCAAGTAGCCTCCTCTGGTCCATGGTGACTTCACTGGACTTTCACAAACGGAATGACCTTGCTGCGAAGAACCTTTTCCTTGCGATCCAAAATACACTCCGGATACTCGATATACGAGGCATCACCCTGAACCTCTATCGGTTCCCAATCAATCACGTGAGTAGGATCCCGCTCATACTTCCTCAACATAGAAATGTGGAAGACGCTGTAAACTCTGCTCAGCTGCGGCGGTAGTGCTAATCGGTACGCTAACTACCCAACTCTGTCCAGAATCTCGAACGGACCAATATATCTCGGAGCTAGCTTCCCTTTCTTGCTGAAACGCATCACGCCCCTCATCGTCGAAACCTTCAGCAAAACGTGATCCCCGATCTGAAACTCTAACGGTCTCCTGCAGGTGTCGGCATAACTCTTCTGTCGGCTCTGACCTGTACGTAGTCGGTCCCTGATAATAGTAACTGCTTCTGTGGTCTCCCGAACTAAGTCTGGCCCCAGTAAACTCTGCTCACCAACCTCTGTCCAACTCAACGGTGATCTGTACGGTTTACCATATAAGGCCTCGTAAGGTGCCATCCCGATACTCGACTGAAAGCTGTTGTTGCAACCGAACTCTGCCCAAGGTAAGAACTCGTCCCAGCTTCCCTTGAAGTCCAAAACACAAGCCTAAGCATATCCTCAAGAATCTGGTTAACTCGTTCTGTTTGACCGTCGGTCTGAGGGTAAAATATTGTACTAAGATCCAGTCTAGTATCCATAGCTCGCTGAAAACTCTGCCAAAAGTTGCTGGTAAACTTGGCATCTCTATCTGACACAATTGACACTGGAACCCCGTGTAAACGAAGAATCTCCTTCACATATATCCTGCTCAACTCGTCAGTAGTCATAGTCATGCGAACCGGAATGAAATATGCAGATTTAGTCAATCGGACCACAATCACCCAAATAGAATTGTGTTGCTTCTTCGTCCGCGGTAAGCCCGAAATGAAGTCCATAGTGACGTGCTCCCATTTCCACTCTGGAATAGGTAAAGGTTTAAGTTGTCCCGCCAGTTTCTGATGCACGGCCTTCACCTGTTGGCAAGTAAGACATTCAGAAACAAAATCAGCTATCTCGCGCTTCATATTATCCCATCAATAATGTCTCTTCAGGTCCTGGTACATCTTCGTACCGCCTGGATGAATAGTAAATCTTGAACCGTGAGCGTCGCTCAAAACCTCACGCTCAGTACCTCAGAATTTGGCATGCATAATCTGCCCCTGTATCTGATGCTACCATCTGAACTAGCTGTCCAATCTGGTCTGGTGTCATCTGAAGCCCAAGACTGTAATCAGTCGTCCAGCTGTTGTGCCTTAATAATCTAAGAAATCAACGAAGGCTGAACTCCCAGTGTCGCGATAAAACTACCCGTATCCCGTGAACGTAAAATCAGTCTGGAATGCGCAATGTCGCTAAGTATCGACCACTTACGAATCATCAGACGTGCAAGTAATCCCCTAGGCAAATGGCTCAAAGCGTCAGCCACCACGTTCGCCTTCCCTGGGTGATACTGCCAGTCAACATCATAGTCCTTCAGGAATTCCATCCATCTACGTTGTCTCATGTTCAGTTCCTTCTGTGAGAAAAGATACCGCAAGCTCTTGTGATCAGAAAAGAGCTCGAATCTCTCCCTGTACAAGTAGTGTCTCCAGATCTTCAGCGCATAAACCACTGCTGCCAACTTGAGGTCATGAGTAGGGTAATTCCTCTCGTGTACCTTAAGTTGTCTCGAAGCATAAGCCACCACCTTGTCCTCCTGCATCAACACACAACCAAGTCCACTAAGCGATACATCACTGTATACTCTATACCTCTGCCCACTGGACAGAACAATCAGAACTGGTGTTGTCGACAATCTCTTCTTTAACTCTGCGAAAGCTGAAGAACACTTGTCATCCCAAACAAACCGAACGTCCTTCTGTGTCAAACGAGTCAGAGGAGCTACAATTCGCGAAAACCCCTCAATGAATCTGCGATAATAACCTGCCAAACCCAGAAAATTGTGAATCTCTGAAACGCTCGTCGGCTGTGCCCAATCTACAACTGCTACAACCTTAGAAGGATCTACTACAATTCCATACTTAGACATCACATGCCCTAGGAATTTTACCACTAACTGCCAAAATTCACACTTCTCGAACTTCGCGAATAATGCATTCTCCCGCAAGGTCTGTAGTGCAATCCTCAAATATTCCTCGTACTCTGCCTCGGTCTTCGAATAGATCAATATGCCATCGACGAACACAATGATGAACCGGTCAAGAAAAGGGCTGAAAACACGGTTCATCAAATCCATAAAAGCTGCAAGCGCGTTCGTCAAACCGAACGGCATAACCAGAAACTCATAGTGTCCGTAACGAGTCCAAAAGGTTGTCTTCGAAACATCAGCTGCCCTGATCCTCAGCTGGTGGTAACCCGATCTGAGATCAATCTTCGAAAAGAACTGCGCTCCTCGAAGCTGGTCAAACAAGTCCCCGGTCCTCGGCAATGGATATTTGTTCTTGATCGTGACTTTGTTTAACTCGCGGTAGTCAATACACAAGCGCATCGAACTTTCTTTCTTCTTTGCGAACAAAACTAGAGCTCCCCACGGCGAAGTACTCGGTTGAATAAATCCCTGACCCATCAACTCATAAATCTGATCCTTCAGCTCTTTCAGCTCAACAGGTGCCATACGGTACGGTGCCTTCGAAATTGGTGTTGTACCAGGAACAAGATCTATGCCAAAATCAATCGCTCTCATCGGCGGTAAACCGGGAATCTGCTAGAAAATTTCAGAATAATCGCAAGCCATCAGAATCGAGTTAACGTCCACGTCCGAGGACTCTAACTCTAAGTAAGCTAATAAGCCGACCCCTGACTGCACAGGTTTTGAACTAGAGAACACGAATCGCCTCTCACCGGGAATACGAAAGGTAGCTTTCTTCTCGAAGCAGTCTAAAGTGACCCAGTGCGTCGACAACCAATCCATGCCTAGGATGATGTCAAACTCATGCATCAGCAAAACTAATAGGACTCGACTACAAATAACTATCGGAAAATCTCTAAATATACGTGAGATAGACACCTAAGAATCTAGAGGAGTACCCACAAAAATCTCATCAATCAATAAGGAAGACTTAAAGCCAATAATGCAGAGAAATGCAGTTGCTATGAATGAATGCGATGTACCAGAATCGAAAAGAACACGAGCGGGCGAATAAGAATTATGGATCGTACCTTCCACCACAGGTAGAGCGGTGCGAGCATCTCGCCTCCCAACTGCAAATACTCTACTCTGCCCACAGCCCTGAACCTGGCCCTGCGGCTGTCCCGGATACTGCGGTCTCTGAACACCCTGAGGTCCTGAAGCTAACTGGCTGCCCTGAGGACCCTTGAACGGTCTCTGCATGAACTGCTAAATCTGCTGAGGAGGTCGTGGCTAATATCCCACGAGACCCTGAAATAGTCTCGCTGGTTGTGGAAATCTAACTGGTTAAAGACAATGTTGTTAGACGTGTCCCCTCTCCCCGCAGTTCCAACACTGACGTAAAGCAGCCTGTGCTCTCCCAAAATACTGCACCCCCCCCCCCCCCCCCACCGTAGCTCTAACTGACGTACCATCAAATCTCTGTCTCTTTGAACTCATGCCATCATACTGTGTCTGTACCGCCTTACCCTTATCAAGTCTTTGGTCATGTCTCTGCTGGCTCCTCGAGTCCTTAGACTTGTGATCCTCGACGTCATTTTGTTCTAAAGCCAAAGCTTTAGACAAAACCTCTCTGTAAGTGCTAACACCAGAAGAGATCAAAAATCTCCTGAAGAATGGGAAAACCTTTCAAAAACTTAATCTTCTTCTACTCCTCATTCTGAACAATGAACGGTACATAACGAGCAAGCTCATTGAAATGTTGGTCGTATCTGGCAACGCTCATATCACCCTACTCAAGTGCATAGAACTCAGAAATGCATGCGTCTTTGTAGCTATGCAGAAAATACTACCCTAAGAATAGGTCCTAGAAAACTGCCCAAGGAATAGGAGTCTCCCCAACCGTTTTCTTGGCCGTATCCCACCAATGATCTGCTTCCCCGTGTAGTAGGTATTTTACAAGTGTCACTCACTGATCGTCGGGACACTTCATCGCGTCCAAAGTCTTCTCAATAGACTTGAACCACGCCTCGGCCTCAGATGGAATCAATGTGCCAGAAAATGTTGGATGTTTGTACCTCTGGAGCTGCTCTAAGTAATTGTGCTCTCTAGGTACCCGGCTCCTAGCCTGCTGAAATGAAGTGGCAAAACTCTTCATAAACTGTCTCATCTCTACTAAAAAGCCCGAAGCGGCTACCGCTGCTCCAGAATCACTAGAGTAAGTGGGGCACCCTGACGAATCTAAACCCCTGGTGCTATTCCCACACCAACCCCTGCCTCAGAAACTATCGGCTCTGCCTGAGGGATTGTAACAGATCCCGTACTCTCCTGACTAACCACTGGATCATTGGCCATTGTACCACTGTACAAACCCCCAAGAATACCCCCACGAGTCCTAGCACGACCTCTGCCTCTGCCACCTCTAGCCATCTGTACGAACAAAGAAACACAACTCAGGAACAGATAAGAAAGGATTATAAACGGAAAGGAATACGATAAAAAATGGAGATCCGAAAAGAATCGATCCTAACTCCGTCTAAGGAATAACTCGTCATATGATTTGCAATAACAGAGATAAGGATTAACCTTAAGCTCTGATATCAAGTCTGTCACGCCCCAAAATATGGTAACCGATAGCTTGACCAATTACTAGATCCGAAGCCATGTAGGTCGGGGAATCCACAGATTCTACCTCACAAATAGCCAAGCCGTAGAAAAATTTTGGCTCGGCTATTCACATATAGCAATAATCATCAGAGTAAAGAAAGAATAATAACAACATAGCGGAAGCGAAAGACATATAAACATATCTGACTAAAATATATACAATGTCTAGAATAAAGTACAGCGACATATGCTGAGATCACATACAAGAAAGTCTAAACTAAAGAAGATCTGCAGCGACAAAAATAGGCTCCAATATGGCTGAACCACGCAGCAATCCAAGCTACTCAACCTCTGATAATAATGCAGGAATTTCGCGGTAACCAAAACGGAACTCTGAGCTCAGAATCACGATGGGGTAAACGGAACACTGAGCGAGCTACCACAACCAATAACAACAACAAGCAAACAATCAATTTAAGAAATCAAACAATGAACTAGCCCTAGAAATCACCCCACGCCAAATCAAGCGAAAAGAATGAAATGGAATCGAGAATTTCTCACCTAGGATAAGAGACAAGGTTGTGATGATGCTCGGCGAAGAATCTGCGATCGAAGGGGAGGATTGGATCTAGAGTTTAGAGGAGAGGGGAGGATTGAGTTTAGGAGAGGATTTGGGTTGATTTTGGGAGAGGGGAGAGAGAAAAAAAAAGGTCTAAAAACAACCCAAAACTCGGTTAAGCAAAAAAAGAAAAAAAAGTATTTTTACTATTCATCAAAAAAATATTCGAATATTTTCAAAAATATTTGAATATTTTTTCCCTACACCAAAATATTTGAGTAAGAAAAAAAATATTCTAATATTTTTTTCCTGGGACAAAATATTCGAGTAAACTTAAAAAATATCGAACAGAGGGAAACTGTTCTGACAGAAAACCCTAAAAACCTAACACCCAACCCGGGACACCCCAAAATCAAACCAAACTACCAACACCAACACACAAACACTACTACAAACCCAACAAAGGTTTCTCAAGGTGAAAACACCACCCCCACCGCCTCACGGCCACCAAAATGCCTAAACCCCCAAAAAGGAATCTTTTCCTCGGGAGACTCTAGAAACCTACCGGCCACTCCAACGGCTCACCGAAACCACCTCAAATTACACACACAACAAACAAACATCATCACCAACCCATCTAGGGGTTCCCAAGGCCACAACGCCACCTCCTCCTCTGAATAACCACTGAACGCCAAAACTACAAAAAGGAACCTAATACTAAACCACCAAAAGGAATTAATGGATGCATAATGGATGAATAAAATGGATGAAAGAGTACATGCGGAAAATGAAAGCGGAACTGAACAAGAAGGAAAGGAATCTAATATGTCGATGAGATAAAGTATAGGAATATATAAGTGGAAATGGAATATGAGTGATTATTAGGGATAAATAAAATACGGGTCGTTACACCAACAGCCTGTGAAATATTTTACCGATTACATACCATAGCATACATCAAACTACCAACAGTGCTAGCATAAGGAACTTGAGTTATTAAATCACGTTCATCATCAATTTATGGAGACATAGAAATGTTAAACTTAAAATGATGAGCAAGGGGCGTACTTACAGGTTTTGTATTCCCATCAATTCCAAATCTCTTAAGTGCCTTCCTCATGTACGTCATCTGGGAGAGACGCACCGTTCCATTCTTTCTATCTCTATGAATCTCCATTCCACGAATTTTCTTCGCATCACCAAGATCCTTCATTTCAAATTCTTGACCCATTTGCTACTTCAACTTGTCAATCTCACTTTTGTGCTTACACGCAATAAGCATAATATCCACATACAAAAACAAGTAAATAAAGGACCCATCACGTAGCTTGCATAAGTAGCCACAGTGGTCATAATGACTGCTTGTACATCTGTCCAACCATAAACTGATCAAACCGTTTGTACCATTGTCTTGAAGACTACTTCAAACCGTACTATGATCTTTTCAACTTACACACATAATATTCTTTCCAAGCAACTTTAAACCCACTCAGCTGATTCATATAGATCTCTTCATTTAAACTCCCATGTAAGAACGTCGTTTTAACATCGAGTTGTTGCAACTCTAAATCAAATTGCGCTACCAAGGCCAATAGGATACGAATGGAGGAGTGTTTCACCACCAGAGAAAAAACTTCATTGTAATCAATCCCCTCCCTTTGAGCATAGCCTTTTGCTACGAGTCTTTCCTTTAGGCATTTCTCATCATCTAGAGATCCTTGTTTCTTTGTGTAGACCCATTTACAAATGATCGCCTTCTTTCCACTAGGCAACTTCAAAACTTCCCAAGTTTCATTATTGAAAAAAGAATAAATTTCTTCCTTCATCGCTCCCTCCCAATGTTTAGTTAGAAGGAACATCTTCTTTAACAGCCGGTAGTGTATAGGCTACCATGGCCTTTGCCCTTAGAAGCACCATGTCCTTTGTAAGCCAACCCGACATACTCATATTCTTCTTTGGTTTACTAGTTGTTATTGACTCCACTACCGAAGTTTTCTCATCTGTACTCCCAAATGTAGCACCCTCGTCTTTGTCTTTATTATTTGGAACATAAACTTGTGGCTCATCACCCGTTGTCATACCGGTAGATGATACCCCCTTTAGTATAGAACTCTCTAGACCATGTAAAGATGCATCAATCTTCACCCGCTGTAAAACCTCATTTATCATCTTCTCTCTGTGCTCAGAGACATGTAACTTTATCATAGAAGCCTCATCAAAAGTGACATCTATGCTCAGAATAATCTTTCGGTCTTTCGTATCCCATAACTTGTAGCCTTTCACACCCTTCTTCTTACCCAAAAAAATAGCCTTCCTTGCTTGAGGATCCAGCTTATCATCTTTGACATGATAGTATGCTGGATACCCAAAAATATGAAGAGTATCATAATCGTTAGCAGGTTATCCCAACCAATCTTCTATTGGTGTCTTACCCTCATTTATAACCGAAGGCAACTTATTAATGAGGTAGCATGTATATGTCAAAGCCTCAGCCCAGAACGCTTTGCCCAACCCAGTATTGAACAACATATATCACACTTTCTGCAGTAAAGTATGATTCATGCGCTCTACTACCCCATTTTGTTGTGGTGTCTCTTTAACTGTGAAATATTTAAAAATCTCCTCATCCTGAGATACATACAAGAACGGATCACTTGTATACTCCCCACCATTATCCAAATGGAGCAACTTGATCTTTTTACCAGTTTGAGTTTCTATCAACTTCTTCCATGTAATAAAATTCTTTAGGACTTCATCCTACCTCCTCATGGTATATACCCACACCCACCTAGAAAAATCATTTATAAAAGATACAAAGTAATGTTTACCCCCAAGTGATACATTCATGGAGGGTCCCTAAACATCTGAATGAACTTAGTCAAGGATTCTATAAATACATTAGATAGTTGTGCCAAACTTAACCCTTGTTTGCTTGCCCAGAATATAATGTTCACAGAATTCTAACTTGTACGCCTTAGCACCCTTCAATAATCCTTAGTTCACAAGAACTCTCAAGGACTTCTCCTTAGCATGCGCCAAACGCATATGCCAGAGTCTAGTGGTATCTTTGGAAGTGGTCTCCTCATTTCCCGCAGTAGGAACCTCCCCCAAGAACAGCTATATAATCTAAATAGTAAAAGTTATTACTTCTTTTTTGACCCTTCAACACAACCATGACTCCCATAAGAACATTTTTTACACCATTCTCAGATACAACCTTGTAGCCTTTCACTTCAAGTAAACCCGTTAAGATAATGTTCTTCTTCATCGTAGGAATATACCGAACCTTCTCAATCTCTTTAACCAACCCATTGTACAACTTTATACGAATGGTACCTATCCTCATTATGCGACAAGAATCATCACTTTCCATCAACACAGCTGTTCCTTGAAGCCTTTTTAACTAGAAAAATAACCCATTTCAGGATAAATGTGATAAGTAATACCCGAATTGAAGATCCACTCTTTTGAATTAACCATACATGCACTAAATGATATAGTTAAAGAAAAATCATAATCATTACCTCTATTTGCCATGTCATGAGAAACATTTAGTGAAGAGCCCGCTTTTCCACCTTTCTTCTTCTTAAAAAGTGCGGGGATTTCATTTTTTCAATGACCCGTCTCATTACAAAACACAAATTGATCATTTCCCAAGTTGCTGTGATTTATACCGCAACTTCTTAACTTAGATCGAGAGTTGTTACCACTTCACTTTCTTTTGTCCGAAGACCTTCCTCTAATCGTCAATACCTCAGATATCAACTTATTAGACTCACGTTTGTCCCTCTGCTGATACTCATGGTCCACCACCGCCATAGTCACATCTGGGTATTGCAAAAAGCTATTATCGTACGTTATCGTCATAACGAAGTGTTCATACTCTTCGAGAAGAGAGTTCAAGAACAAAATTGCTTTGACAAAGAAATTATTCAAATCGACTAATAAGTTGGTAAAATCATTCAAGTACTCTGACATAGAAATCCTTTGTCTTATTTGAAACGGTAAAACTTCTTCAAATAGAGTCAATTTTAGATGTTTTTCACCAAATACTTCTCCTCAAGAATTCTCTAAATTTCCTTTACCGAAGTTTCATTCATTTCAAGGTACTTAATTTCTTGAACAAGGCATGAGCGAATTTGACCATAAGCCCTCTTGTTCATTTTCTTCCAAACACTCTTCTAATTTATTCGGCCTGTCTTTCAACACCTCATCTAAATCTTGTTGACTAAGTGCATCAATAACCTCACATCGCCACATACTAAAGTTATTCGTGCCATTAAATTTCTTAACCTCAATTTTTGTATTATTAAATATCACCGCAGTATTATTCCATTTAGGCACCGTCAAAGAACTAGGTGCCATTGAAGAACTAGTTTCATCTCCTTCTACCATTGTTCCCCCAATTTTCATAAATTAATCAAAATCAAAAACTAAAAATGAAACAAAGATAAATCGACGATATATCAATTTCGAGAACCACCAAGGATACAACCTCGCTCTGATACCAATTACTGAGCCGAACCATAAAAGCCAAACTCCGATTCGATTCAATTCGATTAGCTACAAACAATTTAACGGAATAAGCACAAATACAAGATAACACACATGTAAGGTGGTTCGACGAGTTGCCTACATCTACACACAAGAGGGAGAAGGATAGAGAGAGAGTTTATTCCAATTATCCAAGGTTACAATCTTACTACAATTGAGATTTTCTCTCAAGAATTCCTCAACTAAAGATCTCACCAAGGGTGGCTCCCAAAATACCCTAAGTCTCCCTTATATACTTGGGAGACTTATTACAACCGGCACAGATCTCGAGACAAACCAAAGGCTTCAAAACAAAACTCAAAGCTGAGTTTTCCCAATGTCTGTTCAAACTAACATTGCGTCTGTTTGAAGCCATCTGACTGATTTGTTTGAATAAACTTTAAGTCTATACGAACATAAATAGAGCAGCCTCTATAGAAACTTCAGCTTTCTCTTATGATATTTCCTGTTGGAGCTCAATGATTTAGGATCCTTTTTAAAGAATACAAGCACAAAGGAGAAGTAAACTAACTTTTAAATGCCCATGATCCAGAGTAAAATTATAAACTATCTGGCTAGTTAACCTAGAGGGGTAGAGCAGGCTATTAATTTAATATATAGTCTCAAATCAATTTTAACACAAGCAATTGCAATGTAAAAGTGCAAAAACTTAAATGAGATGCAAAACTATATTCTGAAGAAAGCACACGAATGGGTGAAAACCTCTGGTGGCTAATCGGCTATAATCAAAGCAAGATGTTATAGAAGACCTAACGCACAAAGTGATCCGCTAACCTGCTCGAGTCCACAAGTATCAGCTGCTACAATCTTTATCTTCTCCAACTTCTTTAATTATCTTACATCTTAGACCAATCACTGGAGTCCACGAGCACAACCTCAGAATCTACCGACACACACACGGAATCCCCGAGCAAAACAAAACGAAATAGAAGCTTTGTTTAACTTGATGATTTGGGAAATCACCAAGTTTGATTGTAAACTCATAATAATTTTTACAATCTCGCTCTCAAAGGCAATCCAATATACTCTAAATAAATAATAAGAATAAGGTTTATCAAGATTTAAATAATTGATCTTAAGTTTTTTAAATCTTCTTTGATGAGCAAAAATATTAGAAAATAAGAGAGAGGTCATGATTTCTAATTTTCATTTTTGATCAATACCCTATTTTTTGACATCATCAAAAATGTTTGAATCTCGATAAAGGTTTAAAATAAATAAAAATATTAAACCAGGAAAAGTTTTACCAGGAAAATCTTTTTATCTATGAATAAAATAAAACTTATCCGCACCTTTCTACGGGGATTCTTTGTGTATCGATTAGTTCTTGTTGATGATCTCAGTAATTTGCGCTTCACTGATAATTGACTCGTCTGCGACACAAATCTAACCTATGATTTTTGCAACAAAACGACAATCCAAAATATAGTGGAACTTCAATCTCTCCTTTAATCTTTCATTGACAAAAACCTCTAGAATTACATATAAAAAAACAAGCTTGCCAACTCTAATTTATAACACATCAGATGAGGTATTACAACTTCAGACCCTATTCGAATAAACAATAAAGGTAAATGTATAATAGTTATTGCACTTACCTGTTTAATTCTCCCCCATGAGAAATGCTCCCCCAGTATTATCATCTCCCATGTGTAAGAAACTCCAAAGTTCTCCCCCTAACTGCAAAACACAAAACATATACCCAATGAAGTACACTAACTAGAAGAAATACCATATTCTCCAATATAAAAAATACAACATTCTTGGACGTAATTTTTTTTCAAAATATAGCAATGAAAATAATACAAAGGAAAAGATAGACACAATCCAAGAGAAAGAAGGCTAATACGAGAGCAACAATAGAAGCAAAAATCTAGCGTTACACACAATCCATAATAATCTCTAAACCAATAATGAAGTGTAATGGCCTAATTCCGTAGCTCAAAATGATTTGAAATTAACTCTTACACCAAATGTACCTGTGACAAAATTAATATTAAGCAAGAAATAACACAGGTGATTTAGCATTGAAAACCTTTGAATAGGTAAAAAACCACGGCCTCGAGTTGAGGTTTTTAATAATAGTAACTTTTATTGCTTGAGGCTGATATCTTATTACAAGTGATCTCTTGAACTACAAATACTTGATCATGAAGTAAAAAAATTTGTAGTGTTCAGATTCGAGAAATTCTGGTATTAGAATTTAGAAAATCTGGATATATTTTGGATCTCTATCTCTTCTTGAACTTTTTTTATATAAGACCTTACCCTCAGCTCGTTATCGTACTGATGCACATTCTCTGAATCACGAGGTAAGTGGTGGTTGACTGTTTAACTATTTAGCTCGTGGGAGACATGACTTGTTCATATTTTTTGTAGTGTTCGATCCACGCTCTTTATAAGTTCGTAGTCTAGGTGGCAATACTAATTGTTCATGTTATGTGCAAAATGTGTTAGTTTTATATTGAGGTAGTTCAAATTTGGACTAGGTCGAGGGATAGGTCCCTACAATTGCATCCTCGCAACTGAAGGCACGAGTGGCTTTGGTTAAGAAAGAGCCTGTCGACTGTTGGTGTCAAAAGTTGAAAAGATTTGACTGGTGGGTATTTTGTATCTATGGAGGATGTATCTTGCATTTATGAGGCGAAAAGGATTGATGTACTTGACGCTTAGGGTTCCGAGAGTAGCTCTTCTTTGAATGATGATTGCGCTGGAAACGTATTTGTGCATTAAATATGAGTTCAATATAAATAGTACTTATACAGGAGTTTTTGGCAAAGTACGTTGTAGTTGTAATATTCTCTCTAATTTCTTAATGATAATGGTGAAGACCCGGCGAATGGTTCTTGAAGAGTGAGTATAAGCTGAAATGCAAAGGTTGAAGTTACGATATTTTGAGGACCAGTCTGTAAAGATACCTACCCCCATTCCCGTACCACCGACGTACTATGGGATGTTAAAAGGTAAAGCGACTGAAGCTGAAGATGATTTTTATCATATGTAGAGGCTTTATTATGTTGTTCTGACAGGTGAGCAGCGTTGGAGATATATCTGCATCTTTGGGGTGGACTAGATTAAGGAGATAGATATGAAGGCATGCGTACATGCAAGGCATTACTGCCGGCATCTAGCGAGGGACTGGGTTATAAGGTAGGACTCCATTAATCTCTACCAAGTCTTAGCTGGTGGGAGTTATGGTGGAGAAAACGATGGTGGTAGAGGAGTGAGATAAAAATTGGAAGTCATTATGTTGTACTGTCATCTTCTCTTATCGTGAAGAAGGTCTTGATGTTGAGGGTTGGTTTAAGTATTGACACCTTTGCTTCATCAGCTTCTTGTCAAAGCAAATGTTGTGAAGGAAGGATCACGCTCAGTGATTTCTAGTTTTAACTTAACTTTAGAAGACTCTCTTATTTGATATAGTGTCAAAAACAGAAATGTAACCTGTAGAACGATCTGTAACAATATCAAAAAGACTTATTATCTTTAAAGTACTTGTAATGGGCAAATTCCGTAGGCTCGAAATGGCTTGGAATTTGCTATCATACCAATGAACCTGTGATAATATTCTAATAGAAAGCAAGAAATAACATAGGTGGTTTTAGCGTGGAATACCTCTTAATAGGTAAAAAAAAACCATGACCTCTAGTGGAGGAATTTTGTAAAAGTATCTTTATTGCTTGAGGCGGATATTATATTACAAGTGATCTCTAGATTTAGAAATGCTTGAAACTTATAACTAAGACGTTTGAATGTTTTTGAGAATCTAGAATATATAGTTTTCTTGGTGATTTCTCGTGCAATTTTCAAGTTTTTGTCACTTCTGGAACTTCTTCCTTATATAGGCCTTCTCCGCAGTTCTTCATCGTACTGGAGCACGTCTCTGAACAATGTGGTTAGTTATGGTTGACTGAGTAACTGATGAGTTCGTTAGAGGTAGGTGTCTTGAACTTATTCAGGTTTTTCAGTTTGAGCTCGACCAACGTTCTTTACCTATTCGTGGAGTAGGTAAAAATATTGACTAGAAAAGTCACGTTGAAAATGCGTGAGTCTGAGATGTTAGTAGTTTGAGCTAGAAGCAGCTTGATTAGGGTCATATCGAGATGTAGGCCCTTACAATCGCCCCCTCATAACTAAAATCATGAGTGGCTTTGGTTAAGAAAGAGTTTATGGGTATTTGGTATTTGGTATTTGGATTAAAAATTTTGAATATTAAAATAGAGTAATGATGGCTATGACTGCATAGATATTGCGGGGGTTAATGGGAAATAACGTGTATTAAATGAAGATGTGGATGCTGATGTATATGATGGTTATGGTTTGAAGAGTTGCGTTGGTATTGAATGATGACGCTTGGAAAAATATACCTGCACATTAAATGTAGGGTTATATAAATAGTACATGTACCAAGTTTTTGAAGTAAAATACGCTTGTAAGTTGTTAAATTCTCTAAAAGCTTTGAAGATGGTGAAGACTTGGAGGATGGTCCTTGAAGAGAGGATTGCTTCTAAAATGCAGAGGTTAAGGTTGAAGTACTTTGGTGACCAATCCTTGGAGATGTCCATACCCGCTCCTGTTCTACTGACTTATCAAGGTATGTCAGAAGACGAAGCGGTTAAAGCTGAGGGGGAATTTTCCTGTAGGTAGAGGTTTAATGTTGCTGTCTTGACAGGCTAGGAACGTTGGGCCTATCTCTGTACCCTTGCGAAGGAGAAGGTTGGGGAGACAGATGCAGGGATAGGCATAACTGTGGGGCAGTTATGCTAATGACTTGTGTCACAATGGACTCTAAGGTCGGGCCCTCTTCATCTTTACCAACTCTGAGGAGGAGGTAGTTTTAGAGAAGGAGGTGATGGCAGTGAAAGAGGAAGACAAAAAGTGGAAGTCTGCTTCTGCATTTTATTATCTTTTGGCGCTAAGAAGACCTTCAGTTTGAAGAGTTGGGTCCGACACTGAGTCTTCTGCTTGCATAGTTTCCATTTGACGTTCGACTAGACTTTGATAGAACTCATGTGAGGGAAGTTTTTTGTTGTGTCCAATGTTTGCTTTGCATTAGAGTGAATGATCACTGAAGCAGGACGAAATGAAGGATTTAATGTGTCAGAGTGCCTGAAAGATTGTATACCAGTAAAGCACTTAAAAGACATGTTATCTATAAAGTACCTGATTTTGGAGTGCTTTGTAAGACTTGATATCTAAAAAACTATTCGATCTCTGAGTACTTTGAAAGACTTATTATCTGTAATCTTATTGGAAATGAATAATATTTGTTATCCAAACATTATGTTAATATATAATAGAATGTCTCTGGAATCGAGTTAAGAGTAATACGATGAGTTCGCCAAAATACTGATAAGCAGATATATATGACATCGAAATTATTATTATCATAATCAAATTGTTTGAAAAATGTTTGTAATGCATATAATAAAAGTTTGACCTGGGATTGGATAAAAATTTGGAGGAAAGGAAATTGTATAAATTTTGAAATGGCAGGTCGATCTTTGATAGTTTGTGGAAGGAATCAAGTTGATATGAAATAGGACAAAATGATGTAGTTCGATAGAAAGAGATATGTTCAAATATAACTTCTACCAAGATTTTATGGTTTCTATAACGAGATAATATGATAACATCCCAAGCTGCGTAAACTTTTATAGCCAGACAGAGTATAAATGAAGGTGGGTTGATGAGGAAAAATTAGGTGGAAGGAAAGAATGATGTGGTAGACTCGTTCTGAGAGAATTTGTTACGTTCCTGAGGGGTGAAGGGCTATTAAGGTAGTCGAAGTGTGTAAAAGCATTTTTGGGTTGTTGAACTATGATGCTGAATTACCAGTGAGTGAGGTAAATATTTAGGGTTTGGATATGATTGGGAAAGATCATGAATACGAACGTCGTTTTTACGAAAATATGTTCCGAGAAATAATGGTGGACCCAACAGCTTGAAAGGAAACAGTGAGATTGTTTGCTATGGAGGATATCAAATCCAAAGATGCGATGATTGCTGGAGGATATCTGATCGGATGTGGTTGCCCAGGTCATCAAGGTTGTTTTAGATATAATTATAGGTAAAGTATTATCATAAATAAATGTAAGTATTTCAATTTGTTCCAAAAGAAAAGATGTAAGTCAAATTGATCATCTATAGTTGCAAATGCCGTTTGACACTGTTGTGACAAACAAATTTAAATACATTTAAATAATTTGTTAATTTGTAAATGACGTCACTAGTACTATAAGTAGAAGAAATAAGAACAGAAAATAGTAAGAGCTTCTAATTTTATTTTTTATGTAAAGCTGTAAAAATTTGATACCGTGTAAGTATGAGTCATCATGAGTGTGGGAGGGTCAGAGAGAGATATGGAAATAAGAGAGAAAAATAGATTAAAATATGAGGGAAGGGACAATGATGGGAAAATAGTTTTATTGAAAAGGTACAAGACGCTTGACATGGACAGCGGAAAGGACGCCTCAGCTCCAAAATCGAGGACGGCTCGTATGAGGTACAATAACTGCCAACCCTTGGAGAGAGAAATAATAAGTAATGCTTCTTCCTCATTATTGAAACATTTTTCAACTTCTGAAAACTTGGAGAGCAAAGAGAGAGAAGTACAAAAAAATTGCAGAGATTTTGGTACGGATTTATCTGAGAGTGATCAACAGTCAAAGAGAGTTGCTGGGACTGAATCACGTAGGTGTCTATTAGCAGCGTTGTGAGGGAAGGATTTGGCGCTACCTCGGATTCTCATTCTGACACAGAAGGTTAATAGAGATGTGCGATGCATGTTTGTGTTTTTGCAAATCATAATCTGTTTTAAGCAAATCTCTAAAAAATTACTATTTATAGCAATCTATGAAATTTGAAATACATATAGAATATATGAAAGATTTTTTCTATGTGAATGATGGATGTGCATAAGATAGTGATAGATACCTAGACCTGTATGTAGGTCGATCGTGAGAGGTATTTGTGTAGGATCAAACCCTTGCCTGTAGAATTGTAGTTGCGATGGATAGTTCACCGGTTAACGAGGTGTCGACCTCTGGTCGAATGGCAGAGTCCGAATTTGATATGTCTGACAGTGAGTTTGAAGTAGATGTTGAACAATTTCTAGGTTTCCCGAGGAAATTGGTAACCTATCCTCCCTATTCGGATGTATGTAAAGAGTTTGGTAAAGCCAAGGCTGCTGTAGGAGGAACACGGGGTAACTATGTAAAATACACTGGTAGGCTGTTTAGAGGGTGTACTGTAGCGACGGGGGTGGAGTATTTTTATCTGTTGGCCAGCTTGGAGGAGGAGAAATGAGATAAGGGTATAGACGAATCGATCTCATTTTCATCTATTGGCCAACTTGGAGGAGGAGAAACGAGATAAGGCTATAGACGAATCGATCTCATTGGAGTATTTCGATGGGAGTGTTTGGAGTAATACTTTAGTGGGCTTTTTGAGTGACATGTCTCAATTAGAGTACGGGTTGAGTCTTCCCCTTACCAATTTGGGAAAAGGGATTATGAATATGATTAGGGCATGTCCTGTTCAATTGAACGGGAACATGTGGGAAGTGATAAGTGTTTGCGACCATCTAAATAAAAAGTAGAAAAGGGAGGGGAAAGTGAGGAGGATATCCTCTGAAAATGTTTTACAGTTTTATGGGGTAAAGAATTATCATGCCAGTGGGGGGGGCATACTTCAGTGCGAGCGCAACTCGGACTCACTTTTTTGATCTGAACTCAGCAAGTCAATCTTAGAACGACAACGTAATATGGGTGAAGAGTAATTTCCTTCAGAGAGATGATGAAGAACCCTTGGATCTTCTGTTTAGAACTGTAAAACAAAGTAAGTATAACAATGTATAGCGTATAATATTGATATGTTGGAACTGTATGATCTTTTGTTAATGATTAAAAATATTGTGCATGGCAGGCCCAAAGTCCCAGGTGGAGAGGAAAAATTCTTTGTTGGACGAAGTTGTTGAGGAAGAAGTTGAGCTCGAATTTGTGTTGGAAGGACTAGGCCTTAGCAAAAAGAAACGGGTCAGAAGCAAGTCCAAAAAAGTTCAAAAATTTCAATCGACAACGCTGATGGCGGGTATTGATGATGGTAAGTAGAAAGGAACTGGTAGGGAAGGGCGAACGAACTTTCCCAAGGCCCCTAGAGTAGGTGGTTCGGTTCATCCAGAGTCTATTGCGAAAAGCAAATTTGCTCAAATGTTTCCAAAAAAATAGATGTTGAAATGTCCGTCGGTCTCTGGTACCACTGGAAGTGGTGGGGTCGAAGGAAAAGGAAAAAGGAGAAGGATCAAACCTACGGGGTCGTCGGGGAAGAAGGTCGTTGAAGAGCAACCTATTGTTGAGGATGATCTGAAGGAGGTGGGGAAAGGGCCAGACTGGCGGCTCTTCATGGGGAAGAGGATATGAGCAAAATGGTAGGTCTCTATGCTCGATTATGTGAACTATATTTTTGTATTGCACTCCGATCTCACTCTAAGGTTGAATTGCGCTTTGCTGGTTACTCATTTGGTGAGGGGAATATGTGTCGGAGTTGAAGAGGAGAAATCTGAGCTAAAGAAGGGAAAGATCGAGCCTGAAAAGAAGATAGCTCGATTGAAGTCTGACGCTCTCAAGGATGTAAAAAAACTGCAGGCCCTAAAGGCTTCCCAAGTAATGGAGATCGGCCATCAACAAGCTGAGGCGAGAGCGAACTTGGAGGAGGTGGTGACAGAGCGTGAAAGACTCGGACGCCACCTTATGTTAAAGGGGCATTCAGAGGATGAGGTGGATACTATTAAGACAGACACCTACATTGAGGAGGGAGATAACGAAGAGGCAGAAGGAGTTGTTGCTGGAGTTGTTGATGGGTTGGATGGTATCTCTCGTCAGATGGTGCTCGACAACCAAGGGGACGACACTAAGCTTCCGGAGGGGGAATATGTGATGGTAGGGTAGAGAAATGATTTTGTAAATCGGTTGGATATTGTGTATTGAATAGACTTCGGTAGGCTAAGTTCTTTTTTGCAACCTTTGTGAAGGCACTTAGATAAATGAGCCCCAGAATAAAAGATTTAGAAACTAAGCTTGCCATGGAAAGATAGACCTCCACATCTTTGCTGCCTTCGCAAGCGGAGCTGTAGGTTAGATCAGAACAGACAATGTTCGACTTCTATGCTTCATTAACATAAAGCTATCAAGTAGATAAGACAACATAGAACATAGAGGCTGACCAAAAACTTGTTATCAGATTAAGGAAAATGATACTCAAATAGTGCATAGGAAAAATTAAAGTTTTTGACAAAGTAGCATATAGAGAATGTGTACCTTAGACCTAGAAATATATGCCATGGAGCATACATATGAGATCGTACTTTGACCATTAAGTCAAGAAGTAGTTGCACATGGTAGATGTTAGAAATCAAATATCTTGTTAGAAATGAGATATGTATATGTATGTTGAGGGGGTGTTCTGAATCAAACTGGATATAACGTATATGTATTGTGCAGGTCGAATTGGATTTAGCTCGCTAGCGTGAAGATGAGGCACTCCAATGTAACTGAGAATTTGTAGAGGAGCTGGATAGGGTGAGAGAGGTGAGTGAGGACAGAGAAGACCAATATGTAAAGGCACACTTCAAGTTTGTTGAGGCAACCCAGACTATTATTGACCTTACTCATAAGATCAGGGAGAAGGATGTCGAAATTGATAGTGGGATAAAAGAGCTTGTGGAGATAAAAGAATACACAGCAAAGCTCCAAAGTTAGATTGACATGTTGATGGTTAAGAGTAGGCATGTTGAGATGGCTCAATACCGTATTCAGGCGTAAGAAAGATCGGAGGAACAATTTTGAACTAATTTTCAGAATAGTAGATGTGAGCTAGAGCGACTGAAAAAGAAAATCATTGAAAAAGATAACGAGCTGAAGATAGCTCGAGAGGATCAATTGGCTTCGGAAGCTGTAGCCAAACACTTGCATACAGCCTTACCTGCCAAGGATATGGAGTTTCGGACGATACAACGAAAGTGCGATGAGTTGAATGAGAGGGTGGCAGATTGAAGACTGAATTGGCGCAAGCTAACGCGCGTGTCGGGAACACCGAGGCTGGAGAGCGCTCGAGGAAAAGTAGAAATGATGCTAAGTTTTCTCGTGTTCAAGGCGATGTAGTGAGCCTATCAGCTTAAATTAGGAAGCTGGAAGGTGACGTAGCTCGAATACAAGGGCATGTGCAGAAAGGGAATGCGAATTTAAGGGAGTTCCAACATAAGTTAAATGTTGCTCTTATCAGGGAAAGAGTATTGGAAGGTGAAATCAGGGCAAAAGACACTCTGATAAAGAAGAAAAATGGCCAGTTAAAGGATACTTCGGCCGGGGAAGACTTGAATGAAGAAATCGAGAGACTTCATGCTCAGGTGGCGGACGTAAAGGCCATTAATCAGGCTGAATCAAATAAAGTTGTCAAAAAATTGGAAGAGAGTATAGCTTATGATGCTCTGATAGAAAGGAACATGGCATATCAGAAGCGATGGTATGCGAGGTTTGAGGTACGCCTCGAGAAGGTGAGATCGCACTCTTCAAAGACATTTATAGCTCATACATCACGCTCAAACTTGTTAAAGTCGATCGTTGATTATTTTGTAGAGGAAGTAAAAAGAATCGAGTTAAAACGAGATACCTTGTTCAAGAGTCTATCTGACAAGGGATGTATTTGTGGAGTTGATATAGATTGAGGAAACTGTATGGCCTCCATGGAAACTAGTTTAGGCTTTCGCCCTGCAGATCTGATAGAGCGGGGCAGGGTTGCTGTAACTCAAGAAATTAAATTTAATTCACCTCCTGTTGTAGAGGAAAGCACGGCTGACATCCCAATAGCATTAAAGAATCTATTATAGTGGTTATGAATGCAATCTGAAAATAAATAGTATCTGTCGCAGACATAGCGAAATAGATGAAAGCTAATATTACTTTTATCTTATCTTATTTCTGGTAGGGTCTTTGATATAAAACAAGTTTTTTACATTTGTACCAATCGTAGAGATGGGTTGAGTCAGTCAAACCAAGTGAATCTTAATTTAACTGAAGTAATGTTGCAGACATATTGAAAGAGATGAAGGCTAGCATTACCTTTACCTTATCTTATCTCTGTTAGAGTCGTTGATATAAAATAAGTTTCTACATTTGTTTCAATCGCAGAGATGGGTTTAGTCAGTCAAACCAAGTGAATCTTGATTTAACTGTAGTAATTTTGCAGACATAGTGAAAGAGATGAAGGCTAGTATTACTTTTGCCTTATCTTATGTCTGTTTGAGTCGTTGATATAAAACAAGTTTCTACATTTGTTTCAATCATAAAGATTAAGTAAAGTCCGCCAAACCAAGTATTATCATTGATTTAACTGGTATAATATCACAAACAAGTTAAAAGAGATGAAGGCTAGTATTACCTTTGCCCTATCTTATGTTTGGTAGATTCTTTGATATAAAACAAGTTTCTACATTTGTTTCAATCGCAGAGATGGTTGAGTCAGCTAAACTAAGTGTTATCCCTGATTTAACTGGTATGAGATAGATTGAAAGCTAGTATTATCTATGATTTAATCTATAGAATGTAGTTAAATCTACGTAAGTAGAGAGATATTTTAAAAAACTTAGAAGTTTCATTGAACAGTTCAGAATTTATATTAGATGGAGATGAAAATCTCACTTTTGAATTGAAAAAACAAAAGTGAGAAATGGAAATGAGTAGTAAGGCACATAAGGATAGTATCATTTCAGTCGCTTAGTGTTCCAAGGATTTGAAATGTGGATTCCCTCTTCTGTCATGAGGTAATATGATCTCAGGCCTGAGAGACCTATGATAATGAATGGACCCTCTTAATTGTTGGCTAATTTTCCAGCGTGAGGCTCTTTGCGGTGTTGAAGATTTCATTGAGGACGAGATTATCGATTTGGAAGGTACGGCTTCTGGCTCGGCTTTGTACGAACTGGCTAGCATATGATGATATCGACCTAGGTTAGAGATGGTCGTTCCCTAGTTTCATCAATCATATTGAGGTTGCAAGCCAATTCGATCTTATTCTCTTTGTCAGTAAGCTCGTGATCTCGAACTGGATGGTGGTATTCAAAAGGAATAACAGCCTCAATGTCATAGGCAAGGAGGAACGGGGTGCATCTTGTTGACTGTCGGGGAGTGGTACGATATGCCCATAGGACATGAGGTAGTTCTCAAGCCCAATTCCCTTTTTTTTATGAGTAAAGACTTTTTTAAGTCAATCCACGATGGTTTTGCTGGTGATTTTGGCTTGGCCATTGCCTTGAGGATAGTAAGGATTGGATGGTAAGTGGATGATATTGCATTGGTTGAGGAAGGCTGCAATTTTTTCTCCAACAAATTAGGGCCCATTATCGATACGAATTTGATAGGGATACCCAAACCGAGTGATGATGTGTTCCCAGATAAAAAAGATGACCTCTTCTTCTCTGGATCGACAGAGTGGAACAACTTCTACCCATTTTGTAAAATAATCAGTAGCTACGAGGAGGTAACGGCGGTTACCTAGAGAATTAGGGAATTCACTGACGAGATCAAGTGTTCATCTTTTGAAGGGCCAGAACACTTTGCTTGCATGGAATTCAAGCACAGGGGCGCGTATCATGTGTCCATGTCTTTAGCATGCATCACATTTGTGTGAGTACTCCTCTGCTTGCTTGCGCATGCCGGGCCAGAATACTCGTTGTGTAATAGCTTTATTTGTTATTGATCGACCTATGGCATGGGAGCCACAAGTCCCTTCATGTAATTTACAGAGCATTTCATCTGTTTTTGGTTTGGAGAGGCACTTGAGGTAAGGCCCCATGACTGAAAGGCGGTATAGCATACCGTTTTGATTTATGTAGTGCTTTGAGTTGTTGATCAACAGTCAGCACTCTTTCGGATCAGTTAGAAGTCGTCTGTTGCAACTATTATCGATACGGAGGTATACTAAGAATGGCTTTCACCCTAGAAGTTCAGTGGGGTTTGACCCTGACCCTTCTCAGAATGATGTTGTTCAAACTTCGGTTGAACTTCTCGCATCAAGGCCTGACCCTTCTCGGAATGACGCAGTTCAAACTTGATATCATATTCTCCCAAACTGACTGACCACTGTTACATTCTTCTTGAGTTCTCCTATTTGGACAAAAATTCTCGAAGTGGGTAGTTCGTCATGACTTTAACTGAATGAGCTTGGAAGTATTTTTATGTTTCTGTAAAGTATAAATTAGAGTGAGAAGAAGTTTCTTAATTTTAGAGTACCTCATTTCTGCTGGAGTGAAGGCTTTACTAATGAAGTAGACTGGTTTCCCAATTTTCCTTTCAAGGTGAATGAGAACTGAGTTGAGTGAAGTATCTATGACTGATAGGTAGATAATCAGATCCTCATTATCTATAGGGGTGCTCATTATGGGAGACCTCCCCAAATAGGTTTTGAGATCCTAAAAAGTTGTTTCGCATTCTGGTGTCCATTTGACCTCTGTGTCTGGCTGAACTTTTCCTCGTTTGGTACAATTATAGAGTAGTAAGAATAGCCAATGACAGTGGTCTAAAGATTTTGAAATGAAAAGGTTGATACCGGCAATCTTGCCGGCAAGTTTCTGAACATCTTTCGTCGTTTCTGGAGAAGACATGTTGAGAAGAGCCCGAATCTGATCCAGATCGGCCTCAATCCCATTCTTGCTGATGAGGTAGCCTAGAAATCGTTCGGACTGTACCCTAAATTAACACTTATCAGGGTTGAGATGCATTCTACAAGATCGAAGAATATTGAAAATGGTATTGAGATCTAAAATGTAGTTGGCTGACTATACGCTCTTGCACAAAAGATCATCGATGTAGACTTCAATGACTTTCCCGAGCTATGCTTTGAACATCATAGTCATCAACCGTTGATATGAGGCACCCGCATTTTTGAGTCTGAAGGGCATGACTTTGTGGTATTAAAGACCACTTTCTGTAATAAAAGTCGTCTTTTCTTGATCTTCTTCTAAAAGTAGAAAATGATTGTATCCCAAAGTTGCATCCATCATAGATAGGAGGTCATGGCCTACTGTAGAATAAAGGATCTAATGAATGTTGGGAAGAGGGAAACTATCCTTTGGAAGATCTTTGTTTAGATCGATAAAATCTATACAAACTCAGACTTTTCCATTTTTCTTTGGGACAGCAACAATATTGGATATCCAGTCTGGATATTTGGCTTCTTGAATGAATCCCACTTTGATTAATTTCTCGATCTCGGTGTTAACTTCATCTCAAAGGCAAAGTGATAGTCGTCACTATTTCTGTTTGACCACCGTGACATTAATGTTGATGGCCTATTTGTGACATGCCATGGCCAGATCGACCCTAGGCATTTCTTTGAAAGACCATGCAAAAACGTCTCAATTTAGTTATAAGAATTGAATAAGATCATCTTTTTTGTGTTGAACCAGCTTAGTACCGATGAAAGTACCTCTACTAGGTCAATTAATGTTGACATATTCTGTGGGCTTCTCCATGGAAGGTTGATAGTTGAGGTGGTCTGCTTCCTGTAATTATTATGTAGCAAATCTATCGGAGGTATCTAGGATAGCAGAGACGGTATTTTCGCAAGCTTCAGAAAGCTTCTGATTACTCCTAATCTCATAGATACCATTGTTATGTTTGAATCGGAGTTCTTGATGATAGGTGGAAGCGGTTGCATCCATGTTGTGAATCTAGCAGCAGCCCAAAATCTCGAGATAACGAGATTTGGCATTGATGACATAGAAGACGACGTCGATGGTGGATGGTCCTGCGGTATTTCGTAAGATGATCTTGTGCACTCGTTCTTCTTTAGAACCATTGAACCCACTAATATCAGTGTCGCTTTTAATAACTTGGTTGTACAGTCCCATTTGGTTGATAGTGCTCTGAAATAGAATCTTAATACCACTTCCAGTATCGATCATTATTGTGTGCATGACGAACTTCTTCATTTTGAGCATTATTTCTAATGCTTCATGATATGGAAATTTGGCATGGCTGGTATCACAATCTTTGAAATAAATCCCAACCCGACGATTACTCGACTCAGGTAGAAGCTTGGCTTCCTTGTCTTGAGATATAAGATCATAGTATTCTGATAGTCTCCTGCGCTTGGATCTATTAGAGTTGGTGATCTAGTTGATTTTGATCATGTTGTTGTGGTGCATATGGTAAAGATGCTTCCCCTCAGCTTGAACATCGGCCTGAACAACCGCAAGCTGTATTTTATAGATGCCATCTTTATAAGATTATTGGTCGATAATATATTCGAACATCCGTCCCTCCTTAAAAATGTATTCGAGCAACCTCTGCAAAGCATAGCAAATGTCAGTAGAATGATGATTTACCTTATGATACATGCAGTATGGTCGATTGTCGATTGGTTCCAGTGGTTGAGAGACGCGGTCTTATCCTTCAAGAGTAGTGGAAAGATTGTGGAGATTTGAACATTCATCTTTGGGAGGATGGGTTTGGTTTGTGGCCTTTATGAGGATAGCCAGTGTTTCCCTTGGCATGCTTCTAATCACCCTGATCCTCCTTTGGTTCAGTGTTTTGATTTGTAGATGGACCTCTCGTGGTGAGGATAGATTTAACAGATTTATGTCGCTCAGACCTCATCCTTTCTAGGACGACGTAATTATTAACCTTGGTGATTATATCCTCCAAGGTTGCAGGTTTGTTGAGGAAGTAGTACTCTTTGGCCTTGCAGTTGAGCTGGAGTGCGTTGGTGAAAGCAGTTATAGATATTTTCTGATTGAGGTTATACACTTTAAGCACGAGCTCTATAAACTTCTTCGCAAAAGCGTCGAGATTCTCCTCGTGTGACTGTTTAAGACTAATAAGTGAATACAAATTCCCTTCTTTATCTCTGTTATGAGCATATGTCTTGATGAACTATTTTTGCAGCTGGTCAAATGTATATATGGAGTCCTCAAGGAGAGAGAAGAGCCATCGGAGTAGTTCCTTTGGCAGACTTGTGGCAAACAAATGGCAGAGAATGTGGCTGAGATTGAAGTACAACCCCAATGAATCGTATTGTTGAATGTGCTCCTTTAGGTCGGTACTTTTGTATTTGCAAATTTTTGGAGTATAGAAGCCTTTCGGTATCTCCATATCGAATACTTCTTTGGCAATCAAACTTCTTTGTAATTTTGTGATGTCATCGGCAGTACTCAAAACTTGTGCTTCGATCAACTCCTTAATGCGCTGGTCCATATGCTCTTTTGTGACGTAATGACGTACTGGTTGAATCGTTGGATGAGTAGGTTGTGGATGATGAGTACCGATACCTTTACTCAAGCAATCTTGTACTGGAACTCAATGTGGAGGTCACTGCTCTTCCTCCTGACTGACAGAAATTCAGTAACCTAGGCCAGCTTCGGACTGAACTTCACCACCCAAATGAATGGAAGGTTGAGGTTCGTGCTGAATATTCCTAGAAATAGCTTTACTGGTGACTCCTCAAAGTCCCAATCTTTACCTTGCAGAAACACGAGAGGTCTCTAACAACTAATCGTGACCTCTAATTGGAAGAACCTGCTGAGTGTTTTGTAAAGCTTCTAGAGCAGTCTGCATTGTTGTTATCTGGTCTTCATGTCGCTCTGTGTCGAGCCCTTTCTCGCAGGGCTCTCAATCCCAAGTAAATTGAAGTTCGAGCTCGGTGCATTTCTCTACTTCGGCGTTGAGATTCGCCCGTAGTTCTATAAGTGGCTCTACTGAAATATCGAGTTGGATGCCCGTAGCCGTTTGTCTAAAAGTAACTATGATTGAAAATTATAGCAAAAGAATGCCTTAGGATATCGTGGAAATGCAATCTTTCCCACAGATGGCGCCAAATGTAATGGCCAAATTCTGTAGGCTGAATTGGCCTGGAATTTGCTATCACACCAATGAACCTGTGATAATATTCTAATAGAATGCAAGAAATGACACAGGTGGTTTAAGCGTAGAAAACTTCTGAATAAGTAAAAAAAACTACGACCTCGAGTGGAGGATTTTTGTAAAAGTATCTTTATTGCTTAAGGCGGATATCTTATTACAAGTGATCACTAGATTTAGAATATGCAGTTTTTATGGTAACTTCCCGTGTAATTTTTTGGTTTTTGTCTCTTCTGGAACTTCTTCCTTATATAGGCTTTCTCCGCAGTTCTTCATCGTACTGGACCACGTTCTCCGAACAATGTGGTTAGTGGCAGTTGACTGAGTAATTGATGAGTTTATGAGAGACAGGTGTCTTTAACATGTTTAGGCTTTTTGGTTTGAGCTCGATCCACGTTCTTCACTAGTTTGTGGAGTAGGTTGAAATGTTAATTAGAGAAGTCATGTTAAAAATGCGTGAGTCTGAGATGTCAGTAGTTCGAGCAAGAAGCTGCTCGATTAGGGTCATATCAAGGGGTAGGCCCCTATAGTACTCTGTAATTGATATTTAAGCTAATAAAAAAATTATTTGTGCAAGACCTGTTTTGACAGTTAGAAGTAGCTGATCTTACTGAAATCTAGCTAGAAGAAACATATATGTGTATGCTAGAGGACGAGAATTTAAGATAGTAAAGTCAAAATAAATGAAGTTTTATTCATTAGAACTATGGCAAATATATGTAAAATTGAAAAAATGTGTACATGTAAGTAAAAATGTGTCTAACTGAAAAAGTTTCAACAATCATGGAATAGAATATCTTTACAGATATAGAATATACAGAATATGAAAATTTGAGCCTGTGAAGATCTTTTTTGCGAATATTATATAGGACTAGAGACTGTAAGGAGTAGGTCAAAACATGAATGGACGAATTCCAATAGGTCAATGCTTACAGATAAGTTCAAATACCTTTTTATCAGATCTCAGGGTTTCCTATTATGAAAAACAGATTATAATATATACGGAATTTGAGGGATATGAAGTAATCATGAAAAATTATATGAGTATGATGGAATGTGATGTAAAGAGGAGGAAGAAAAGAGAATATAGAGAGGAAGCATTCTGAGAAAGTTTGCTATGCTGTAGAGGGATGACTTAAGATAAAGATTGTAGAAGTGCGGGAGATGATATTTGGGTTACTGTATTATAATTCAGATTTGCCTGAATCTAAAATTCAGTTCGAAAGCTTAGATGCAAGGGCAAGGTAACTTGAGATTGGATGCCACTGTTACTCGAAGATATTCTGTAAAGTGATTTTGGAGCCTTCATCTCAAAAAGAGGCCATAAGGTATATTACTGAGGAAGAGATCAAGGAAGAAGATATGAGGATTGTTGGAGGTGAACTGGTTAGGTGTGGCTCTCTAGGACATCTGGGATGTTTCATGTGTAATTATATGTGAGAAAGCGAACTAAATGAGGTCGAATAACTGTAATTTGAATGTAGGTAGAATGTTTGGCTTGAATTTGTCCTATTATGCTGCAAATATTGTTTAACACTGTTGTGAATAAGAAATTTTAATTTTGAAATTTGATATCTCAAGAAATGACGTCAGTAGCCTTATAAGTAGTAGAATTAGGAATAGAAAAAGCAGGTGAGCTTTAATTTTTATCTTTTGTGTAATTTATAGGGAAAGTTTGATTCCGTGTGGGTATCGAGTCATCATGAGTGTAGGAAGGTCAAAGAGAGATTTGGGCAGGAGAAATGAGAATATATTGAAATATAAGTCTTGGGGTAATGATAGGAAGGCATTTTTACCAAAAAGGTGTAAAATATCTTATATTAATTATGTAAGGGATACCCCGGTTCCAAAACAAAGGACGGCTCGTGGGAGGCCCAATAACTGCCAACAGTTAGAGAGAGAGTATAAATAATAGTTCATCTTCCTCAATCAAACGTTTATCAACTTTGGAAAATGGAAGAACAGTAGGAGAGAGCGGAGGAAAAATTATAGAGATTCACGTGAGAAATTAGGCGAGAGTAATTATCGCTCAAGGCAAAAAAAAGTTATGGAGACAGAAACATGATGGTGGTTGAACAGCAGCATTATGAAGGAAGAATTTGGCGCTGCCTCAGTTTCATATTTGGACGCTGAAGGTTAGTGAACAAATTATGATTCTATGAATATGAGGTTAGAAAGATTTTATGGGTTTTTAAAATTTAAAAAACTGTTATTTATAGTAACTTATAAAAATTTGTTTGATTTATGTGGAAAAAGATATATGTGTATGAAATATGTATATATATGATGGATGTATGGAAGATGCGTGCATGGATGTGTATAGATAAAAGATAATGATAACTTGATAGAATACCTGGACCTGTATGTAGGTTGGGCATGAGGAATATCTGTTATAGAATCAAACCTCATCTATAAGCCTATTTTTGAGATGGGAACTTCACCTGATATGGAAACGTCAACCTCTAGTCGTACGATTCAGTCCAAAAGTGTAGAATCTGTAAATATAAAGTCTGAGAGGGAGGACGAAGTTGGACTCGTTCAATTTCTAGATTTTCCTGGTAAATTGGTATCGTACCCTCTGAACTCTGATGCGTTCAAAGAGTTCTGTAAAGCCAAAGCTATTAAAGGTGGAAAATGGGGCAATATTATAGAACACGCCGATAGGTCATTTAGAGGCTGTATTTTATCATCTAGAGAAGAGCATTTCTTCTTGTCGCCTGACTTAGAAAAGGAGAAATTGGATAGGGGAGTCGAAGAATCTATCTCTTTCGATTATTTTGATGGGAATGTCAAAGGCGACCTAGATCAGAGATTTTTTTGTTACCTTTCTCAGTTGGAATATGGACTGAGGTTTCCCCTTAGTAATCTCGTTAAAGATATAATGAATACCATAGAGGCTTCCTGCTCAACTGAATGGGAACATGTGAGAAGTTATCAATGCTTGTGAGACATTAAATAGATTATAGGAGGAGAATGAGGTGGAGAGGAGAATAACTCCTGATAATATTTTGCAGTATTACGCTGTAAAATACTATTCTATAACTGGAGGTGCGCACTTCTGTTCGAGCTTGTCCCGACCGTTTTTCTTCGATCTGAATTCAGTAGGTCTAGTTTGGATCGATAATATGATATGGGTGAAAGGTGACTGCCTCCAGAGAGAAGATGAAGAAGCAATAGAACTTTTGTATAGAACTTTGAAGAAAAGTAAGTGATACTATATAAAATTAATCTGTTAGATGATTGAGGGTTGTTTTGAGGTTTGATAATGTGTTGAATTGATTTTGCAGGTCATCGGTCTAAGGTGAGGAGAAAGGAATCATTGTTGGATACTGTTACTCAGGAAGGTGTCAATCTCGTAATAGTTCTGAAGGAGTTTGGCATCAATAGAAATAAAAGATCTAACAGTAGGCCAGAGAAGGTATTGAAGTCTCAGGTGACGAGACCAATAGCGAAAGGTGGAGCCATCAAGAAGAAAGGAGTGGACGGGGAGAAGCATTCGGTATTGCCGAGGGCTACGGAAATGGATTTGGAGGATGTTTTAGAAGTGACCGCGTCGAGCAAGCTAGATCTAAAATTCTCAAAGAAGAAAACTGGGAAGCGTGGCTCAGCCTCTGAAACCACGATGAGTGGGGAGGTCGAAGGGGATGCGAAGAAGATTAGGGTAGATCCTCCTACTTAAGTGATAGGGGCGATGTTCATGGAGAGCTGACCTGCTGACAAAGATGAGCTGCGAGGTGTGGAAAATAGGTTGAGGCTTGCAGCTTGTAAGGGTGCTGAGGAGCTGATTGCCTCTGCACAGTTGGAATTTAACAAAATGGTAAGTTGATGACTTTTTTTTAATTTTTGAAATTTGTATTTGAATTCAAGCTGAAAATGTGTTTAACATTTTTGTAGATTTCACATTTGTTAAAGGGGATCTGCCTCGGGATCGAGGAGGGAAGAGCTAAGCTCGAGAGTGGGAAAATTGAGATCGAGAAGAATGTTGTTCGACTTGAATCTGACTTGGCTCTGGAGGGGGAATGATTGGCTACTAGGAAGGATACGCATAAGGTAATGATAAGCGAGCTTACTGATGAAGCACAGAAGAATGTGGATAATGTTGCAGTTCAACGCGACAGACTCGGGTGTCAACTTCTCTCAGTGGGGTACACAAAATCTTACCTCAAAGCCATTATGGTTGGTACCTACGTCGAAGAGGACGAAGGGGAATAGAGGGTCCCTGCTGATAGAGGTGTTGTAACATGGCTGGATTCAGTCTCTCCCAAAATTAATCAAGAGAACCGGGAGGAAGACAATGAGAAGGTAGAGTAAAGTTGGATTGAGTTTGACTGTGTTTTTTTTTTGTGATTTGGAAAATTGTAATTGTATAGAATATTTCTTTGTGGGATAAATTTTAGATAACTAAGAGATGTTTGTAAACATAGTTTGTAGGAACTTAAGGATATGCACCTCATAATTAAGGAATTAAAGAATGAGGTCGCTATGAAGAAAAATGCATCAGCGTCCCTATTAACTACGCAGGCGGAGCTACAGGTTGGAGAAGAGCAAGAAATATTTGACTTGTATGCTACATTACTTTAGAGCGACAAAGTAAAATTATGAGAAAGATATAAAACATAAATATGTTAACAATTTAGGGGTGAGGGTAATTAATTATGTCCAGATAATGTCAAAGTGTTTAGAAAATCAGAACATAGAAAATGTGTACCTTGAGAGTGGATGTAGATGTTATTGCCAACAAACTGAGATTATACTTACACCTTAAGTTTAGAAGCAGTCTCATAATAATGGAATGTTAGAAAATAAAAATTTATTAGAATTTTAAATATTATCTGTATTATGGTTTGATTGTATTTGTGGAGTATTGTTGAATCGAGCTTGATATATTGTATTTATTATGTAGGTTGAATTAGAGACTATTCGTTCGAGTAAAGAACAGACGCTCCAATATAGTCATAAGTATGTAGAAGAGTTTGATAGACTGAGAGAGGCATCTGAAGATAGGGAGGATCAACATGTCAAAGTGCAAATCCAGTTTGTCGAGGCGACACAAACTGTTGATAAGTTGACTCAGAAGATCGAGGGGAAAGATACTAAAATAGAGAAAGTGCAAAAAGAGCTCGCAGAGGAGAAAGATGAGACAATGAAGCTCAAAAGTTGGATTGATGCATTGATGGTGAAAAGCAAAGAAGCAGATATGGCTTGATACCGTATTTAGTCGTTGGAAGTTACAGAAAAATAGTTACGGGGCTCTGTGGCCATTCTGAATGGCCAAATGGTTACCAAAACAAACAAGCAAGAACATGCTTGAGCTGATCTGTTAAGCTCCAAAAGTGAATTGGAAGCTACAAGACGCAGATTGAGATAGTCCAGGTTGAAGATCAGGCTGTGGAGAAACATTTGTACCATATGTACCACAACAACATGATCGAGATTTATTAGATTAGCAAAACTTGCAAATTTAAGCGCAAAAGATTGCCAGAATGTTGTGATCTCACACCTAAATATAAAGAAGTAAAGCTTCTTCCTGAGTCGAGCAATCGCCAGCTTTGGATTTCATTCGAAGATTGCGACATCAATCGCATAAAATTTCTACATCATGATGCATTAGTAATAATGCTCAAGATGAAGAAGTTTGTCATGCATACAATGATGATCGATACTGAAAGCGGTATTAAGATTTTTTTTCAGAGTACGATCGATCAGATGGGGTTGGCTGATCAAGTTATTCCAAGCGACACGGATATCAGTAGATTTAAAGGTTCCAAAGAAGAACGATTATGCAAGATCATCTTACCTGTCACCGCTGGACTAGCCATAATTAATATCGTATTCTACATCATCAATTTCGTTCTTCAATTTATCCTTCTTTCCCATTCATTTTATTTTGGTTTGAATGGTAAAACTAAGTGTTTAGTCCCACATTGGACATGAGGCAAGCTCAACTCTACTATATAAGTAAGTTTAGCACTTAACTTGTTATGATGTGTATGATAGTTAGTGGGTCACACACGCATGTGTGAACCATGTGTACCAACTAGCTTGGGTGCATGGCCTACCAATGGGCTTGCTCGACCAAAGGACTCCCTTATTATTATAAGTTTATGATTGGGCCATGGGCTCATGGGGATTCTGTAGAACAATTAACCACTTTTTTGGGTTTGAGGTGTGAGCTGGGTTATCTCCAATAGATGCACCTTAAGGCGTGACTCTTGGTGAAGAGACACTAACTTAAGGTGTGACCCTTGGTGAAGAGTCACCTATGCTCTATATAACCAAACTTCATTTTCATTTATTTTATCAGTTTTTTAGAGTTTTCTTGAGTCATTTTTAAGAGAGAAAATAGATGCAATCAAAAGTATTTTTGGCAGAGGGATAGAATTGCTTTCTTCTCTCTGTGACTGATCGTTGCATCCTGGGAGACAGAGGCCTACATTCCTGCAAAGCACTGTGGCAAGAGTGAATCTGCCTTAAGAAGATAGTGTGTATGCACTAGACTCGATCATCTCCTTAAGATGTGTTGTTTGTTCATGCAGATTGAATAACATATCCGTTATTACAAAGTTCAGATATACAGTTTACCATCGATTTAAAAAAAAAAAAAAAAACTTAATTTTACTCAGAGAAATAAAGATGCTTTACAAACTTCTAAGACATGAATAACTTCATTATTGGTAGGGATTAAAAATTTAGGGTTTGGTGGCAAACTTCTAAGACTCTGTTTATTTATTTCTATGTTTGTTTGGAAGGGGATTTAATCCAAAGCAATGGTTTATCTCGTGATGCGCACTTCGGAGATGACCTAATAGTGGGTCTATAAATAAAAAGTATGAGTTCAAAGCCTCCTAACACAGTATGTGAGTTAAAAGCCTCTCTGTGAAAAACTTGAAATCTAGTAGAGATGCAGCCTTTGTGGTAGACCATGTAAAGAGTTGGTCTTTACAAGGAAGAAGGTAGAGGGTGTTAACTTAGAATTTGATGGTGAGAAGGTAAGTACATCTTGGTTGCTAAGAAGAGAAATCAAGGTAGAGAGAACATTGAAGGGTTTCAAGAAGAAGGTATACAACATGGTCTTTGTTGAGGTAATCTTCAATATTCTTAATGGCTCTCTTATGTTTCTTTTATCTCTGTAAATCTATGTGAGGATTATTGCGAGATTAGGGATTTCTATGTTTGTGGGAATCCTTTGAGTGCTTGTAATTGAACTTGGATATATAGTGGAATTCTAGCTTAGTGGGGGGAGTAGCCTTATGGTGAACCTCTGGAAAATATTGTATTTTGTGTGCATGTTAAATTTTTTTTTAGTTTCTTGGTAGATTATTTGTATGCCATGAGGATAACAATTAAAACAAAATTGCGCGAGGGTGATATATTTCGCACGTTCGCCCCCAACAATTTGAATCAGAGTGAGGTTAAGTCCTTGGGATTATAGTTTTGGAATATTTATGGGTTCGATGATTAAGTCGGATAGTTGAATTTTTCAAGATGAATTTGGTTTCGATTATTTTGGCTACATGATTTTCTTAAGCGGTAGAGTTTGGGAAGAAGAGATTTAGATGAAAGCGATTTTTTATACAAGCATGGCAACATGGTTTATGTTATGAGAAAGGGTTGAACAGGGTTCTTTGGTTAAGGTGGAGCAGTTCCGACAAATGCATCAAAAGTTCGGTAAGGGGGGATGGTTATTCTCTCGGACCGATGCTCATTAAATTTGGGTGATCGCGGTGACACTTTAAGTTATTCACCACGGTTGCGTACCAAATTTGTAGGTCATAATTTTCATGAATCATAGTCGCAAGTTATGGTTCGTGTGGTGACAAAGTGTGTCGATGTGCGGAGAGTCAAGGTTTACGACATAGAGTCAGATTTTGCATGTTTGTTCGACATGGTCGGGTTAGTGTGTAGTATTTAATTTTTCCTTTCTAGATTAAACATACATTGGTTCTGATTTTACTAGTGTAGGCAAAATTGTGTGATTTCATTGGTATAGATGGAATTACTATTTCAGAGGCTCTTTTCTGTGATGGAGTTCAGGGGTGGACTTGATGGTACTTATGGAGATGTGTTCAAAACAGAAGTTAGAGCGGTATTGTTTCAAGGTTGCAGGTGCAGCATTCTCGGAAGTATGGTTTATCACGGAAAGAAATAAAGCTAATGGGTGTTCATCGGTTTTGACGAAGGTATCCAGTTTTGGGTACGAAAATATTTTGACGTGGGTAGCGGATAAGAAGTAAACAAGTTTAGCAGTTTTGTTGATGGATTTGTTCGGGCTATGGATGGTTAATGAATTGAGGTTTTTTCACCGAGGTGGAGATTGTTAGGATTACGACTCAAAATAGGGGAAATTCGTTTGAGCAAGTTGGGAAGTCATTAGAACGGTAGAGCTTTCGTTGAAGTCGTTCGAATGGTCATGAGCTCGTTCGAAGGAAGAAGGCTCTGTTTGATTCTAAGTTCATTTTGAAAGGGATTTAATCAAAAGCGATGGTTTATCTTGTGATGCGCACTTCAGAGATGACCTAATAGAGGGTCTATAAATATAGAGTGTAAGTTCAAAGCCTCCTAATACAGTATATGAGTTAAAAGCCTCTGTGTGAGAAACTTGAAATCTAGTGGAGATATAGCCTCTGGGGTAGACCTTGTAAAGAGTTGGTCTTTACATAGAAGAAGAGAAATCGAGGTAAAGAGAAGATTAAAAGGTTTTAAGAAGAAGGTATGCAACATGGTCTTTGTTAAGGTAATCTTCGATGTTCTTGATGGATCTCTTATGTTTCTTTTATTTCTTGTAAATCTATGTGAGGATTATTGCGAGATTAAGGATTTCCATGTTTGTTGGAATCCCTTGAGTGGGTTTCATTGAACTTGGATGCATAGTAGATTTCTAGCTTGGGGGGGGGAGTAGCCTTATGGTGAACCTCCGGTAAATATTATGCTTCGTGTACATGTTAATTTCATTTCTAGTTACTTGGTAGAATATTTGTGTGTCATGAGGATAACAGGTAAAGCCAAATTGCGCGAGGGTGATATATTCCTCACATTCGCCCCCAACAATTGGTATGAAAGCGAGGTTAAGTCCTTAGGATTAAAGTTCTTGAAGATTTATGGGTTTGAAGGTTAAGTCTGATAGTTAAATTTTTCAAGATGAATTTGGTTTCGATTATTTTGGCTACATGATTTTCTCAAGCGGTGGAGTTTGAGAAGAAGAGATTTAGATGAAAGCAATTTTGTATACAAGCATGGCAACATGGTTTATGCTGTGAGATAGGGTTGAACATGGTTTATCTCGTGATGCGTACTTCGGAGATGATCTAATAGAGGGTCTATAAATATAGAGTATGAGTTCCAAGCCTCCTAACATAGTGTGTAAGTTAAAAGCCACTGTGTAAGGAACTGGAAATCTATTAGAGATATAGCCTCTGCGGTAGTCCTAGTAAAGAGTTGGTCTTTACAAAGAATAGGGTGTAGGGTATTCTCTTAGGATTTGATGGTGAGAGGGTAAGTACCTCTTGGTTGCTCAGAAGAGAAATCAAGGTAGAGAAAAGATTGAAAGGTTTCAAGAAAAAGGTATGCAACATAGTCTTTGCGGAGGTAATCATCGATATTCTTGATAGATCTATTATGTTTCTTTTATCTCTTGTAAATCTATGTGAGGATTATTGTGAGATTAGGGATTTCCATGTTTGTGGAAATCCCTTGAGTGCTTGTAATTGAACTTGGATGTATAGTGGATTTCAAGCTAGGTGGGTGGAGTAGCCTTATGGTGAACCTCCGGTAAATATTGTGCTTGTGTGCATGTTAATTTTGATTTTAGTTTCTTGGTAGAATATCTATATTCCATGAGGATAACGGATAAAACCAAATTATGTGAGGGTGATGTATTCCGCACGTTCGCCCCCCAACAATTGGTATCAGAGCGAGGTTAATTCCTTGGGATTATAGTTCTTGAAGATTTATGGATTCGATGGTTAATTCGGATAGTTGAAATTTTCAAGATGAATTTGGTTTCGATTATTTTAGCTACATGATTTTCTCAAGCGGTGGAGTTTGGGAAGAAGCGATTTCGATGAAAGAGATTTTGTACACAAGCATGGCAACATGGTTTATGTTGTGAGAAATGATTGAACATAGTTCTTTGTTCAAGGTGGAGCAGTTCTGGTAAAAGCTTCAAAAGTTTGGTAAGGTGGGATGGCTTTTCTGTATGACCGATGCTCATTAAATTTTGGTAATCGTGGTGAACCTCAAGTTACTCACCATGGTTGATTAACAAATTTACGGGCCACAATTTTCATGAATCATAGTCGCAAGTTATGGTTCATGTGGTAGCAAAGTGTGTCGAGGTGCGGAGACTCTAGATTTGCGACAAAGAGTCAGATTTCGTAGGTTTGTTCGACATGGCCGGGTTAGTGTGTAGTGTTTAACTATTTCCTTTTTGGATTAAACATACACTGGTTCTAATTTTACTGGCATAGGCAAAATTGTGTGATTTCATTTGTATAGATGGAATTACTGTTTCAGAGACTCTTTTCTATTATGGAGTTCAGAGGTGGACTTGATGGTGTTTAGGGAGATGTGTTCAAAGCAGAAATTGGAACGGTATAGTTTCATTGTTGCTGGTGAAGCAAGCTCGGAAGTATGGTTTATCACGGAGAGAAAAGTATTTAATGGATGTTCGTCGGTTTTGACGAAGGAATCCGGTTTTGGGTACGAAAATATGTTGACGTGGGTAGCGGATAAGAAGTAAACAAGTTCAGCAGTTTTGTTGATGGGCTTGCTCACGCTATGGATGGTCAATGAATTGACATTTTTTCGCCGAGGTGGAGATTATTAGGATTACGGCTCAAAATAGTGGAAAGTCGTTTAAACAATTTGGGAAGTTGTTCGAATGGCAGAGTTTCTGTTGAAGTCGTTCGAACGAGTCATGAGGTCGTTCGAACGAAAAAGGCTCTGTATTTTAGTTTCAAAGTTTGTTTTGAAGGGGATTTAATCCAAAGTGATAGATAATCTCATGATGCGTACTTCGGAGATGACCTAATAGAGGGTCTATAAATATAGAGTGTAATTTCCAAGCCTCCTAATATAGCGTGTGAGTTAAAAGCCTCATTGTAAGAAACTTAAAATCAAGTAGATATGTAACCTCTAGGGTGGACATTGTAAAGAGTTGGTCTTTACAAGGAAGAAGGTGGAGGGTGTTCTCTTGGGATTTGATGGTGAGAGGGAAAGTACCTCTTGGTTGCTAAGAAGAAAAATCAAGGTAGAAAGAAGATTAAAGGGTTTCAAGGAGAAGGTATGCAACATGGTCTTTGTTGAGGTAATCTTCAAAGTTCTTGATGGATTTCTTATGTTTCTATTATCTCTTGTAAATCTATGTAAGGATTATTGCGAGATTATGAATTTCCATGTTTGTGGGAATCCCTTGAGTGCTTGTAATTTAACTTGGATACATAATGGATTTCTAGTTAGGTGGGAGGGAGTAGCCTTATGGTGAACCTCCGGTAAATTTTGTGCTTGTGTGTATGTTAATATTGATTCTAGTTTCTTGGTAGATTATTTGTATGCCATGAGGATAACGGATAAAACCAAATTGCGCGAAGGTGATGTATTCCGCACGTTTACCCCCAACAATTGGTATCAGAGCGAGGTTAAATCCTTAGGATTATAGTTCTTGAATATTTATGGATTCGATGGTTAAGTTGGATAGTAGAAATTTTCAAGATGAATTTGGTTTCAACTATTTTGGCTAACATGATTTTCCCAAGCGGTGGAATTTGGGAAGAAGATTTTTCGATGAAAGCAATTTTGTACACAGGCATGGCAACATGGTTTATATTGTCAGATAGGGTTGAACATGGTACTTTGTTCAAGGTGGAGCAGTTTCGGCTAAAGCTTCAGAAGTTTGGTAAGGGTTGATAGCCTTTTTCTAGGACCGATGCTCATTAAATTTGGGTTATCGTGGTAGACCTCAAGTTATTCACCATGGTTGATTTCCAAATTTTTGGGCCACAATTTTCATGAATCATGGTCGCAAGCTATGGTTCGTGTGGTGACAAAGTGTGTTGATGTACGGAGACTCTAGGTTTGCGACATAGAGTCAGATTTCGCAGGTTTGTTCGACATGGCCGGGTTAGTGTATAGTGTTTAATTTTTCCTTTCTAGATTAAACATACACTGGTTCTGATTTTGCTGGTATAGGCAAAATTGTGTGATTTTATTGTTATAGATGGAATTACTATTTCAGAGGCTCTTTTCAGTGATAGAGTTCAGGGCTGGACTTGATGGTGCTTACGGAGATGTGTTCAAAGCAGAAGTTGGAGTGGTATAGTTTCATGGTTGCAGGTGAAGCAAGTTCGAAAGTATGGTTTATCACGGAGAGAAAAATAGCTAATGGATGTTCGTCGGTTTTGACGAAGGTATCCAGTCTTGTGTACGAAAATATTTTGACGTGGGTCGCGGATAAGAAGTAAACAAGTTTAGCAGTTTTGTTGATGGGTTCGTTCGCGTTATGGATGGTCAATGAATTGAGGTTTTTTTATCGAGGTAAAGATTGTTAGGATTACGGCTTAAAACAGGGAAAAGTCGCTCGAACGAGTTGGGAAGTCGTTCGAACGGCAGAGTTTCCGTTGAAGTTGTTCGAACGAGTCATGAGGTCGTTCGAACAAAAAAGGCCCTGTTTGTTTGCTTTAATATTTGTTTGGAAGGGGATTTAACCCAAATCAATGGTTTATCTCATGATGCATACTTTGGAGATGACCTAATAGAGGGTCTATAAATATAAAGTCTGAGTTCAAAGCCTCCTAACACAGTATGTAAGTTAAAACCCTTTGTGTGAGAAACTTGAAATCTCATAGAGATGTAGCCTCTGTGATAGGCCTTGTAAAGAGTTGGTCTTCACAAGGAAGAATGTGGTGGATGTTTTCTTGGGATTTGATAGTGAGAGGGGAAGTACCTCTTGGTTGCTAAGAAGACAAATCAAGGTAGAGAGAAGATTGAAGGGTTTCAAGAAGAAGGTATGCACATGGTCTTTGTTGAGGTAATCTTCGATGTTCTTGATGGATCTCTTATGCTTCTTATATCTCTTGTAAATCTATGTGAGGATTATTGCGAGATTAGGGATTTCCATGTTTGTTAGAATCCTTTGAGTGTTTGTAATTAAACTTGGATACATAGTGGATTTCTAGCTTGGTAGGGGGAGTAGCCTTATGGTGAACCTCCGGTAAATATTGTGCTCTGTGTGCATGTTAATTTCGTTTTTAGTTTCTTGGTAGATTATTTTTATGCGATGAGGATAACGGATAAAACCAAATTGCGCGAGGGTGATGTATTATGCACGTTCGCCCCCAACAGTTTATTGGGTGTCATAAGTGGCGTGGGGAGGGGGGTGGGGAGTATATATATATGTGGGTAGGATGTAAGGCTTTATTCCATTACCGAAGACTTCACTTTATATTCACAATAACTTGTCCCTGGGGCAATGCAAAAAATTTCTTTTAGTGGGGTCAAAATTCAAAGGTTCGGAGTCAGAGCGACCTATATTTTTTTTTACATTACTTTAAGGGTATTTTAGTGACAAAAGAATAACTTGACTATATATAAGCCGTCTTGCAAATATATACAGGGAAACGAAGTCTGTATTTTCTTTCGAAAATACCTTGATGGCTAAAATTGGCGGAAATAGATATATCCATGAATGATTTAGTCGAACTCACGTCTTAAATATTAAAAGACATGCGCGATACCAACCATATATTTACAAAAGCATTTTGGCACGAATTTTCAAAAGCCATGATATTTGAACACAAAAGCAATTTTTATTGGACACTTAAAAAGTAAATTTGGACTTAAGGAATTAGCAAAAGACCCAACAAATGTAATAGACCCAAAAGAATGCATATGGAAAAGAGCTAATTGTTTAAGGAATAACAACAAAAGGGACCAATAAAAAAAATTTACTCCAGTTCTGTGGGGTCAGTGCTTGAGAATTGTTGAGTGGGGTCAGTATACAAGAGATTGAGTGGTGACAAAGTTGTTCTCTAGTGATGATCTTATGAATTTTCTATATAAAAACTTGCATTTTTTTGGGGAAGACAATGGGGTCATTTGACCCCACAAATGACCCTACTCGTACCCCGCTAGCTTTGCCACTAACTAATCCTATAGACCAATCGTGAAAGACGAAATGTTATCCAATATACTTTTATCTTAGTGAATAGAATTGAGGTATACGAATTGTGGGAGAGGATAGTGTGATCAAAAAATACCATATAAGAAAGATATATGAGTTCTGTTTCATGAAACACAATATTATATGCACATCATATATGCAGAGATTTAACTAGAAAAGATGACAAGTCGAAGTCATTAAACTAGTATCACAAGAATATAACATAATATAATCACTAGATATAAATGTGTCTACGTGTTTCAAAGTAAAACTTTTTTTTAAGATAAAAAATGAAGTATGTACAAAAGAAGTAGCGAATAATCGAACAAAAAATAACAATAAACTGCGATTATAAGCTACAAGAGATGAGAAATCACCCAAGGCCAAAATGGGCAACTTGACTCCTCAAGTCGTCATTCCTAACCTAAATTCACTTCAACTTTAGAGGTGCCATTGTTTTTAGAAGATTGGACAAAGCTTTCCAAATATTGAGAACACTAGAAGCATGTCTAAAATTTGAGTAAGATGAGGTTGTGGTTTACGTAAGGGATTTCTAGGATATGGAAGTTGATACACACGTCTAAAGTGTGAATGAAATGACGAACTTGAATGACAATCTTTCTTCAGATCACTTCTCTTACCACTAAAAGAGCGTTGAGAATGAACACTTTTCCTAAATGTACGAGTTAAATGAGAATGGCAAGTACCTCCACAAGAATAATATCTAATGTTCTCTAAAAGACAATCATGAGTAATCGAAGGAGTAGAATTCTTCACAAACAAAGTCTTAGACTTTGAAGGCTTAGACAAATCAAAATAAATACCATATTTATCACCGAATGGTTTCCCAATGATCCAGGAGGATCTGAGCCTTTATTTTACTTTTTAAAAAGTCTATTCGACAGACTTTACACCCCTTTTGTATTCGAATAGACTTCTCTTTCTATTCGAATAAACAGGTGTCTGAGTGTTCTGTTCGAACAGACTTTTAGTCTATTCGAATATACTTTTCTATTTGAACAGGGGCTTGCTCTGTTCAAATAGAATCATGATTCAGCCTATAGTTTTTGGCATTTAAGGGCATATTTGTCCTATTTTATAACAAGTAACTTGTAACCCTTATAAAGGGGCAAGGTTAAGCAAGATTAGATCATGTTAGATCAATCAAAGTTTTGGGAGAGAGACGTAGGGCTTTAGAGAAATTTGATTGCAATCGATTTATTTGAGCAATTGAAACTCTAAAAAGGATTTTTCCCAACCAATTGGTGTGCTCTTCATACTTTTATGCTAATTAGGGTTTCTTAATTCGTATTGTGAATTAAGTGGTATTAGTTTTTCAATAATAATTTTCGGGGGTGATTATGGTTTATGGTCTCTATACGTGACCGTCTCAAGCAAACGAAGGAGAAGCTAGTGAATCTGTTAAGGTTTCTACTCACTAGAAACCTAACTCGAAGAAGAAGGACAATTTGGAGATGGGCGATTCCGAAGATCAACTCACGACTTTGGAAATAAAAGTTTCCAACCTAACTACTACTCTAGGGGAGTTGATATAACAATTGCATCTCACGAACCTCGCGAAAGCTTTTGCTTCGATAAAATGATGAGGCCGCTCAAAGAAGAAAAGGGTTGTGGAGGGGGATGGTGACGAGGGTATGGAGGAGATAGATAACGATTCTAATGATGCTGAATTTTCCAAGGAGTGCTCGGGTATTGGTAAGTTAATGAATCTTATGCATAATCTTCGTATTGACTTTAAGATTGAAATTTCAATTTTCCATAGTTCAATCGATACCGAGAAGTTGGATAATTTGTTAGATAGGTTAGAGACCTATTTTTCTGTTTACGAATATTCCAATACTCATAAAATTTATTTCTCTACATTGAAATTCGCAAGTCATGCACTCACGTGGTGGAAGTCCTATCAGAAACGCCATGAAGTAAGAAGTTTGAGTTTGAAAGAATTCAAGGTGTTAGTGAGGAAGCAATTCTATCCAATTGGGTATGAACAAGAGCAATGGTACAAATAGTACAATTTGCGCCAAAAGTTTGGGCAATCCGTACAATAATTCACTATGGAGTTTCATAACAAAGCGTTGGTTTTGGACATTGATGTGGTTAAGTATGAGGTGTTCATGAAATATACGGGTAGTTTATCGGAGTCCATTAGAAGAGAATTAAAGCTCTTTAATGTAGAGAATATCAAAGATGCTCCCGTTAAAGCAATTGCTATTAAAGGCAAGTACTTGAAAAGTGACAAGAGCAAGTCAGGGTACAAGTCTGGTAGGAAAAATGAGAATAAATGGGAGTCCAAAGGAGAGGGGTCTTCATCTAGGGGGAATTACTGTAATCATTGTTAAGGCAAATGGGTAAATTTTAGAAAAGTGCTATAAACTTCACCCGGAGCTTAGGCCGAAGAAGGAAAGGAGCAAGAAAGATAAACGTGCACTACTCGCAACAATTGTAGATCTTCCTGATTTAGATAAGCCTAATCCAAAGCTTACTTAAATGTTCAAGAAATCTATAGCTATCAATGAAGCGAGTCGGGAAGAACTTTTTCATGTCAGCATTCAAGTAAAGTAGAACTTAACCGAGGCTATCATTGATTTGGGTAGTCAGAATAATTTAATTTCTTAGGCGATGGTGAAGAAGATGGGTTTGGTTACTGTAGCTCATCTTAAGCCGTATAGTTTGGGTTAGATTCAGAAAGAATTACTAAGCAGTGTACGTTCAAGTTTGCAATTACTGAGAAGTTTATTGACGAAGTAACATGTGAGGTGGTTCTGTTGGACGTATGTCAAGTCATCTTGGGTAGCCCTTATTCTTGGGACTGAGATGCAATCCTTTATCGTAGAGCTCGCAAATATCGTCTTGTGAAGGAAGGACGGAGTCTCATATCAATACGTACATGGAAGATATTGCTACCATTAATTTAGTAATGGCGACTCAGACAAAGAGGTTGGTTAATGCGAGCAACAAGTTTATATTGTTGTTGGTGCGACCAGTTCGACTAAGGTGTTGTCTACTTTGGCACTGTCTCCTAAACAATAAACCGATATGGGGAAGTTGCAAGATGAGTATGAAGACTTGTTTCTTGGCATATAAGGGATCGCAAGAGGGATGTAGAGAATGATATCACCTTGGTGAATAGTAAGCCACTACCCAATATTGGGCTGCATCGGACTTCTGTTATAGAGTCTGATGAGATCATGAAATATGTACAGGAATTCTTGGAGAAATGAGTTATTAATTCAAGTATCTCACCTTGTGGTTCACCAATGTTATTGGTACCGAAGAAGGATGGGTCTTGGAGAATATGTACAGATTATCGAGCACTGAACAAGATTACTATGAAGAATCGTTATCCGCTTCTACAGATTGACGAACTTTTAGATAAGTTGCAGATGGCTCGGTTTTTCACCAAGTTGGATCTTAAGTCGGGTTACCATCAAATTAGAATCTGGGATGAAGATACTTGGAAGATAGCCTTCAAGACCAAACAAGGCCTCTTAGAGTGGTTGGTAATGCCTTTTAGGTTATGCAATACTCCAACAACATTTATGCAGTTAATGAATGAGCTACTTCATGCTTTTATTAATAATTTTGTGATTGTGTATTTAGATGACATCTTTATATATAGTCAAACATGGGAGGAGCACCTTATGCATTTACGTAAAGTGGTAGGCATTTTTTGATCACAACAACTCTTTCTCAATGGAAAGAAGTATGAGTTTGGGAAGGAGTTAGTCTACTTGGGGTTTATTGTTGGTAACGGTAAGCTTAAGGTCGATCTAGAGAAGGTCTCGGTCATTACTAATTGGCCTAGACCTCGTACAGTGATAGAAGTGAAAAGTTTTATGGATTCTTGTTAGTATTTACGAAAGTTTATTCAACATTTTTCATAAATAGCCGCACCGTTACATTCCTTGAGAAAGGTCGGTAAACAGTTTATGTGGGAAGATCACCATGAGAAGACTTTTCTATTACTGAAGCGTAAGATTACAGAAGCACCAGTGCTAGCGTTGCCCAATTTGTAGTGGCCTTTTGAGGTCGAGACAGATGCGTCAGACTTTGTATTAGGGGCGATTCTTTTACAGGATGGAAAGTCGGTTGCCTACCATTCTGAGATATTTACAGGAGCAGTACGTAACTATCTTACCTACGATAAGGAGTTCTACGCATTATATCAATCAGTGAAACATTGGCGGAGTTACTTATTGGAGAAGGAGGTTATTGTACATTCTAATCACAAGCCACTACAGTTCTTATCTACACAGTACAAGTTACAACAAGCTCGCCATATAAAGTGGATGTCGTACTTACAGCAGTTTACCTTATTGATCAAGTATATGAAAGGAGTGGACAACAAAATGGTTGATATGATATCTCGACCCCCATTACCAACTATTTTCGTTTTATTGGTAGCTATGCAGATACAGCCTATTGTTCCTTCTGAGTACATCACAGGGTATGGCGACGACAAGGAGCTCAGTGTGATTCACGAGAAGTTGCTACAAGGTAAGACATGCGAGTATATATTGAATGATGGTTTGATTTATAGGGGCAGTCTACTATGCATTCCAGAGGGTGGAGACCGTTTGCATTGGATTCGAGAAGCACATTGTTCCTGGGTGGTAGGTCATTTCGGGGTTGAGAAAACTCTTTTAAATTTAAGGCATTATGTTTATTGGCCAAAGATGCAGGTGGATGTTGATCGTGTGGTTCGTGGTTGCGTGTTATGCAACACATCAAAGCCTTCCAATCGGAAGATAGGACTGTACTTACCATTGCCAGTTCCTAGCCGACCATGGGAGAGCATTTTGATGGATTTTATGGGTGGTTTGCACATGACCAAGTGTAAGAATGACTATTTGATTATGATGGTAGATCGATTCAGTAAGATGATTATTCATATTCCATACCAAAAGATGGTCACCGGGGAAGGAGCAGCGCGATTATTTTTCAGAGACGTCTAGAGGTATTTCAGGCTCCCCTTCTTATATTATTTCTGATAGGGATAGCCTCTCTTTGGGGCATTTCAGGATATCGTTATGGGGGATGATGAACATTAAGTTAAAGAGAAGTACCGCTTTTCATCTGCAGACTGACGGGCAAACAGAAGTAGTTAATCGCACTTTGGTACATTTACTACGGAGATTCCGTTCAAAGCATCCTAAGAGTTGGGATGAGAGTAACGTATCTTCAATTTTTGTTTAAGCGGGTAATTTATGGTTCTACTTTAAAGTTTCCATTTGAAGTTTGTTTGGGGTACTTATCTCAAAGCCCTTTTGATTTGGCTTTTAGTCTTTGCGACAAGATGGTGTCAGGGAAGGAGGAAGAGGAACAAGTTAAAGTATAACATTTCATTGAGAGGATAAGCAAGGTTCATGAGGCGGTTGAAGTACAATTGATGATAACTCAAGCGAAGTATAAGATTCGACACGACAAGTATCGAGTTGAGTGTACTTTTCAAGAGGGCGACCTAGTTTGGTTGCGTTTAGGTTAGGAACGGCTAAAAGGGGAAGGTAAGAAGCTCAAACATATCCGTTATGGTCCATTTACGATACTCAAGAAGATTGGCGACAATGCATTCCAATTGGATTTACCACCTTTCATAAAGATGTATTCGGTGATTAGTGTCAAGTATTTGAAGTTGTTTGAGCCGTCTCTTTTAGATGAAAACTCTATAATCGACACTCGCCTACCGTCAGTTAATGACTTATGGATAGAAAGAGAAGATTTGTTATAGAAAGATGGTATTCTAGAGAGGAAAGTTCATGCTACAAGACGGGGCAGCATTGAGTCGTTCCATGTGGGGAAGAAGGGTCAACTACCTGGCAAGTCAAAGTGGTACAGCAAGGAAATTGGCACAGCCACATTCTCACATCTTCAGCTCTAGCATGAGCGGAAGCTCAAGGCTCCTAAAGGGGGGAGCCATGATCCAGGAGGATCTGAGCCTTTTTTTTAACTCTTTAAAATGTCTATTAGAACAGACTTTACCCCTTTGGTATTCGAATAGACTTCTCTTTCTATTCGAATAAACAGGTGTCTGAGTGTTCTGTTCGAACAAACTTTTTGTCTGTTCGAATACACTTCTTTTCTATTCTAATATACCTTTATTTTTATTCAAATAAGCACCTGTCTGAGTATTCTGTTCGAATATATTTTTTTTGTTCAAACAAAGGCTTGTTCTATTCAAATAGAGGTGCGATTCAGCCTATAGTTTTAGGCGTTTAAGGGGATATTTGTCATATTTTGTAACTAGGAACTTGTAACCTTTATAAATGGGCAAGACTAAGCCAGATTAGATCATGTTAGATCAATCAAATTTCTGAGTGAGATACTTAGGACTTGAGAGAAATTTGATTGTAATCAATTTATTTGTGCAATTGAAACTCTAAAAGGGATTTTTCCCAACCAATTGGTATGTTTTTCGTACTTTTCTGCTAATTAGAGTTTCTCAATTCGTATTGTGGATTACCCAATACTAAATATTTTCCTTAAACTATCAGAACCTTGAGCAAAACTCTTAAACTTGTTCTCGGAATTGTGGAAATCTTTCTCAAGTATGCAAATTGTATTACAAAGATCTTTGTTATTATCAAATAATTTCTTCCATTCATATTCAAGAATGTTTTTTCTCACTTTCAACTTCAACAAGCTTCTCACTCAATTCTCTTAAAGTTATAGAGTTTTCGTAAAACTCTTTTTCAAGTGAAGTGTGCTCAACATTTAGTGACTTAAGAAGTTTCTTGAGTTGCTTGTTTTCCTTAAGAAATTTGACACATTCCTGATATAACTCCTTATACTCTTCTGCAGTAAGACTCTCTATCTCTTTCTCACACTCTTACTCAGACTCCGACCTAGAATCTCATGACGTACATGATCGAGCCTCCTCTATTTTAATAGTTAATACATGATAAATGTGGTTCACTCCAATATCATCATTTTCTCTACTTTTAGAGCATTTGACTTTTTTAGGGCAATTAGAAGCAACATGACCATGAATCTTAAACTTATAACACTCAATATACTTCTTTGAAGATTTATACGAGTCTTTGATTTTGAGCTTATCATGTGCTTGAGGGACAATGACATGATTTCTCTCAATTTTTCTATAATTAGACATCGTGATCGAATCACTTGGGTTGTAAAGCCCTAGCTAGTTAACCTAGAGGGATTGAATATGTTATCAATTTAATATACGTTCTCAAACCAATTTTAACACAAGAAATTGCAATGTAAAAGTGCGGAAACTTAAATGACACGCAAAACTATATACCGAAGGAAGCCCACGAATGGCTGAAATCCTCGGGTAGCTAATCTATTATAATCAAAATAAGATGTTATACAAGGCCTGACACAAAACGCAATTCGCTAACCTGCTCGAGTCCATAAGCTTTAACCACTGCAATCTGTATCTTCTCCAGCTTATTCAATCATCCTACGTCTTAAACCAATCACTGGACTCCACCAACACAACCTCGGAATCCAGCGACACACACTCGGAATCCCCAAGCAAAAAGTAACGAAATTGAAATTTTGTTTTACTTGATGATTTGGGAAATCACGAAGTTTGAATAAGTTTGCAATCTCTCTCTCAAAAGCAATCCAATAAACTCTTAATAAATAATAATAATTAGGTTTATCAAGATTTAATGAATTGAACTTAGGTTTTTAGAATCTTCTTTGATGAGGAAAAACCCTAGAAAATAAGATGAGAGAGGTCATGATATCTGATTTTCGTTTTTGATCAAAAAGGTTAAATCTCGAGAAATGTTTAAAATAAAAGAAAATATTAAACCCGTAAAAGTTTTACTAGGAAAATATTTTTCTCTATAAATAAAATAAACTTATCCGCATCTTTTCTACGGGGATTCTTTGTGTGTCGATTAGTTATGGTAGACGATCTCTGCAATTTGCACTTTACCAATAATTGAGTACGATCTCAGCAATTTGCACTTCACCGATAACTGAGTCATCCGCGACACAACTCTAACCTATGTTTTTTGTAACGAAACGACAATCCAAAATATAGTGGAACTTCAAAGAGCTGGGTACTTATTTAAATAATTTGTTACACAGACTTTGGCTTATGTTTTAGATCCAAACTTCTTTCACTATTTGATCTTATATTTAACAAATCATTAGCATTTTAGAGTAAAAGGGTTGTATAATTGTATGCCTTTTCATTTTTTTTCTACCATGCAAGTCTTTGTTGCTTGATACATAGGTCTTACTAATGAGGCAGTCGTTGAAGCCGCTTCCCCATGTGAAGTCTGTGCTCCTCTCTTTTACATCTATGTCAATGCACTGACCTTGAGTGCAGTAAAAAGTGTGAATTTCCTTTGCAGATGAACCTTTGTTTGTTTATTTGAAGATGTGAAAATCCGACTTCCCTGTTTGAGACATGCACCTACAAAACCCTGCTTTCCTCCAGATAGCCCTGGCTCTTTTTGAAAATCAAGAAGAATATAAGAGACGCATTTGGATTTTTGAAACATGAGTTTGTCCATTGCAGACTTGTGATTTAACATGGGTCGTAGAGTACTATATCATATCTAGCAAAATAGCATCTGTTTAGTATTGTGAACTTGTGATTTATCATTCGTTTGTAGTTGTAATGTCACTACACAGTGTTATTGCTGAACCCCGATAGCTTTATGAAATGTCATCTTAGCAAAATATTTTATCAATCTTGATGACTAAATTAGTTAATTTATCCATAGTACAGAGAATTACATTGCTCATTACGAAAGAGGAGCAATCCATAAAACAAAAATAAGCTGTATCGTCCCCCTTCATCTCAGACTTGTATCCATAGTACATAGAATTGCATTGCTCATTACCATGGATGAGCAATCAAAAAACAAAAGTCAAACATATCGCTCCCCTTCATCTCAGACTTGTTGCTACATTGTCCATCGGCACCGTATTAGGAATCGTTGGTGGCTCATCATTCATATAAATATATGATTCCACTGTTGGACGAGTATTATCATCTACAGGGACTGGAAGTGCCTTAGATGACCTACGATTGTGACCATTCCCTCTGCATATACCGCAATACCTTAAGAGAGTTCTTAAGCTGAACATTTTCGGCCTTTTCCTAACCGTACGAGGACGCCCTGCTGGAATCCTTGGAACATGTGCTCGAACACGCTTGTCAGTTTTTTTATATCCCACTGCTCTTTACCCCTTATAGGAACCTATATGGGCTCAAATATATCTTTATAGCGTTGATTTGTCCAATAATCCTCAGCCGCTCAACCACCAAAGTTTTGATTAACTAATGCTTCATTGAGAGAGCCATGGTGTGCTCACAAGGTACACCCATAGTTTGCCACCAACCACAGCTACATGTGTGATTCACAATGTCGACCACAACGGTTTTGTTATTACTCGAAACCTGAAATAGGTACTCGCTTATTCGAACTGGATTTATGGATGAATTGCCAAGAGCTCTTCTGTTACCGGTTAGATTTGTAGCAAACTTAGATTAGCTGACTGCTACTCTTAATGGCTTCCTCTCTGTACTCGTAAAATTTTTCTCCACATATTGTGGGAATATATTTTATAAGTACATGAGCAGGCAACTCTCTCCCATACAGAATCATATTATTCCAGGTCTTAGCATGATTTGTATAAGCAATGCCATGGTTAACATGAGTAAGGTGGATAGTAATAATTAGAAAAATGTACTAATGAAAAGAATTCACAAGACAAATGATAAATTCTCAATTATCTTAACTATTGAGCCGTATATAAGCGCTAACCCAATTCGTCTTTGGAATGTCGAGTATGTATATGTGACCTGCCGGATTAGATGTTCTAATTTCGTCCATAATTCTCGTAAAATTAAAAAATGTAAGAGCTTTAGTTGCAGCCTGAAATGAGTTCTCAGTTGACTCAAGTTTAGTAGGGATGTTGTTTGCCATTGGTAGATGCACTATGTATGAGACACTTGAGGAAATACCTTTGGTACCGCTACTAAGAGCATCTCCAACAGAGATAGTATGCTAGCTATTCCAGTTTTGGACACTAGTATCCGGAATAGCATGTCACTTTGCTCCAACAGATTTATCTCAAAATTCAGTTTTTATATATTAAAATTGGGACCCACAATGTTATTTTATGAGAGAGAATAATTTTATTAAAAATTGAGACCCACAATATTCTTTTATTAGAGAGAGAGAAAAGAAAGGAAGAGAAAAAAAAGTTGTAGGGGACTCACAAAAGTAGTATGCATATACCACTTTTTAAGTTCCGGATTCACATACTTTTGAGGGGTATGTGTGTGAGTATGTTGAGCCCCATACTCCTGTTAGAAAGGGTTTTTGCAAGAGTATGGGAAAACCTTAACAGCATACCACTATGTTGGAGATGCTCTAAAATTCCTTAGTGCCTATCGGAAATGATGACAAATGGTGTTTCAAACCCATAGAAATTAAGCCCAAACTTCTCCATAAAATAAGTCCAACTTTGAGTGTTCTCACTCTCAACAATTGCAAATACAAGTGGGAAAATTTGATTATTTGCATCAGCGCCGAGAGTTGAGAGTAATGTTCCATTGTTTCTCCTTTTTCATAAAGGTACCCTTGATCATTACGACTGGCCCTAGAAGGTGGTATGACATTTTCGCGGCCTCCCAACACCAAAAGCACCGTAAGAACCTATCGTCTTCTCTAATTACTTGAATATCAGAATATGAGTCTGGGTCTACTGCCTTAACCTCCATAAAGTAACTTGTTAGGGGCTGATAGGAGTGATTGAAACTTCCTCGGATTTGAGAAAAAAATAATAAGTTAGTTTAAATAGGGGCAAAAACATGATAATTAAAGGGATGATAGATGACATTGTTGGAATACATAAATGATAGTTTTGATAAGCATGCCTCATTCAAGGCTTCTTCCTTGGCCCTGTAAGCCACCCGATACGATACTTACACTCTGGACTCGTCTTGCAAGTCATCTATAAGTGAGTGTGTTCTCTTCTTTGAGCCACTTCTAAGTTTTGACTTGATTACAGATGAAACTCATCGAGTATTTGCTGAATTGCATGTAATTCCTATATGTTGTTTAGAGCTATAGTTGCGATTAGAACAATAACTTCTAATGACAAAGATGAGTTCACCCTCCACCCTTGTGGCGTATATTCTCCAAGTGTAACAAGGGACCTTACAATGCACACAACATTTTACTTCATTGCTTTGCACGCGTCTGATATTAAAGCAATTGAAAACAGAGAATGCTTTAATGTGATTCTTAAGCAATTCTCTATTCTTAAACGCCTACGATGAATTGTCTTTGACAACTATAGGACTCCTCTGTATACGATACAACATTTAATGTATAAAATTCGCGGTTAAAATCCGTGTTAATCTCCCTTCACATACTTGGTCCCGCCTGTAGTTCAGCTATAAATATAGCATACACATGACAAAAGTAGGTAAAATAAATGGCATAAAAAACCATAATCGTGTAGATAACAAAATAAAAGAAGTTAATTAAGCAAATGAGACACCTATGGGTTCGACAGGTGTATTTGAAGCAGGTGCACCTATGGCTATGGGTTCTGAAGACGCAGCGCAGCGGAAACATGAACGTCAAAGCCTATTTGTTCCGTACTTGTATTTGAAACGGGTTCATGATTACCGGATTAAGAACTAATAACAAAAAAAACTGGTGAAGCTTATACAGTTAAGGCTTTACAACTGATAAATGCATTTTTTAGAGAAAGTGTGTGGATCTTACCGTCATCCAATACCCTGAGAGGATAGAGTTCCCGACGACCTCGTTTCGGATGAGGAAATGACGTATTTTGTAAATGTCTGAGGTTATGATCATTACTAGCTGAAGTATGGGGTCGTAAAGGTAAACCGGTGGCCCTAGAGCTTGTAAACCCCAAATTACTAGCTGAAGTATGGGGTTAGGATGGTAAACTGGTGGTCTTAACCCCGATACTATTTGGATTAAAGTGAGGGTTAACCCCTATATTCAAATCAGGAAACTGGTTGTTACCCTTATGTGCCATCCATATCAAAATAGGATTGTTTCGTGTCATTGTCATTGAATGCATATTTATCATTAGGGAGTAGCCATGTAAGATGAAATCGTTAGGGCACAACTATTAACAAAATTGTATATCTCAGTAGTACGATATATCTTACTTGTTTGCTGCAGGTTACTAATGAACTCCTAGAATGTCGTCAGAGATGAAATTTTGGCCATTTTTGAACGTTGTCCCGAATAAATGGCATGTCCTTCGTTTTTATGATGCACAATTTTCACTCCATATCTAAAGAAAACAAACAGTACAACTTCTAAAGGCATCCCCAACTAGTGACAAATGCACAACATAACAATGGCAAATGTACAGTAAACAAATTACCAAATGTGTCTGAAATATAAAGAAATAATGAGGATACACAGATGAGAAATATTCAAGACCAATGATAAACGTTAATATTTATACCAAAACAATATGATAGAAAAGTTTTAGTCATTCATAATACAGGCGCTATATTTACCTGATAATCTTATTTGTTTGACAGACTTTGTTTGAACTAGTTCTTCAAGAAATTACCTTCGAGTCGATAAATTTTTCTAACAAAATAGATGAGGTTTTAGGGTTTAAGAAAGATTGAAAATAATAATACAAAAGATACCAAGAAGAGGTAATGATGCTTAGGTTTTGGTTTCAGACTAGAAAGCTTTGAGTTTAAGATGTAAAAGAGCTTTTGGTGTACAAGAGAAGTTTCAGGACACCTTTTTGGTTTGAGAGGGAAACTTCCCGCTCTTCACTGTACCTTTGTGGGACTTTTTGATATTCGTATAGTAAACGTATTGTAGCAATTTTGTATTTTAAATTATTTGTGATTGGTTTGCTGTATGCTTTATTAAATCATGATAAATAACTTTACAACTTTAAGGGTCAGACTAGGTTGGCAGGAGTACATGTAGGGTAGCAGATGGTCGATACCAATTTTTGTATGCAAAGTATCTAATTTGTTAACTTTTGCCCATAGTTACGAATTTGGTATTTTGGAATTAATGAGCAATTTTTTGGTTAATTTTCGTCGTAAAATAGGGTAAGCTGATGATATGACAGGCTCATGGTATCATACATTGGCTGGAAATTTTTTTGGTGGTTATGACATGTTGATTCATTTGAAAGCAAATAACAATCATCTTTTATAGTACACTGAAGTCCTCCAGGAGAAAACTTAAATCAAACATAGATAGTATGTTCATCTTCTTGAATATATGTAACTTGAACTAACTTACGATGTGAATCAAAAAGTAGAAATATATAGTGTTGTTAGATGAACTATATTAAACTAAAACACAAGTAAGAATCTTGTATACTCAACTCTTGGATGTGTCATCCTAGTATCCGCGGTATCTAAAACTTTGGATTATACTAGGGTGCATGGCACTATGCCCGTGTTGCATGCCATTTGGCCTTTTGACGTGCCTTTTGACCAAGGTTAAATTAGTAATTTTAAAAAGTTTGTAATCAGACCGACGTAAGGAGGCCTTACATTTGATATGGTAAGAAAAGGACTTTGTGACGTGACCTGCTGTCAGCATCCGTATGATTGTCTGTGTTGATTGACTAAAATGGCTGTGAAATATATACTAGAGTATCACACATTTCTAATAGCATATGCACCTAAGATCTAGCAATGTCTTAACATCTGGAACGTCCAATCTCCATGTGCAGTTCTGAACTGCGTGGCAAGGAGAACCAATCAAATTAAGCCACGTATTAATAAAAAAATTATTAATGCCGCGTAGTTCAGAACTGCGCGGGTAGTGCCTGCATGAAATTGGTTCAAATTGCCAAACTTGTTCACTCACATATTGTTAAGTAAATAGTTGCTTCTAGTTTACACCCAAACCCAACTTCTTTTGCAAGTTTCCCAAACCCCACATTTACCTAGTAATTCAATCCTATAAAACTATTATTAACAATGTCGGGACCTAGTCATTCAATTCCCAAAACTAGACATAGGGAAAGTGATGAAGTTAAACGAAGAAGTAAAGAATTGGTCACGCATATGTGGCCGTTACACCTCAAGCCGGATAATGATCCCGCCCCAACCCCCGAGGATTTGTACCGAATGGATATCCTCCCGGGCAATTGGGTCCACATTTCCGTTGGATCGGAAAAATTGCCGGTAAGTTTTTTGTGCAAAATTTATGTCTTATTAAAGTTATTTGTCAAATGTCCGACGAAATGCCCAAATGAGAATTTAATATGTTAATATGCTATTTATGCAGAATCGAGATAAAATTCAATATAGGGAATCACTGGATAAGGTCTAAAAGTGGTACCAATGGATTGCCAGGTACCCCACTTTGAAGACCTTGGTCGGCAATATTGGTTTTGAAGAATTTTTGTCTAATAAGGCGGGAAACTCGGATAACCGCTTAATCCATGCTCTCGTGGAACGGTGGTGGACTTTCACCCATACTTTTCACTTCCCTTACGGGGAACTTGGCGTTACGCCGTTAGACTTTGTCATGCTAACGGGCATAAGTTTTGGGTGGGGTTTCAAAATCCCGTACGACGATAAGTACTTAAAGTTCGATGAAGCACAAACATTGTTTCCTGAAATCACTCAGGTCGACATTAGGTACGGTAACATCACACTAGCTTTTTTTAAAACCCAGAGAGACCCTTTGAATCATCTAACCAACAGTTACAACCAAGGCATGAACCTCGTATATGCTCGGGCAATTATTGCATGCATGATGGGTAATAACTTTTTTTCGAATGAAAATCCATCTCTACCGGTCGGTTATCTTCCAGCTTTGATAGACCACCATATTCTAGGTGCGTCGGTGTTCGATTAGGGTACTCCAATCATGGTACATTTGTATCGGGGACTAGATGAAGTCTCAGTCCTGAAGAGTGGGAAGGGGAAGATATCAATCACCGGCTTCTATGCTCTGTTAGAGTTTTAGTTTTTTGAGTACTATCGCGTTGGAATGTATCTGGTCAAGGTGAATAACTTTAACCATGTTTATCCTCAAATAGGTGCGTGAAGAGATGAAAGGGCTAGTTCAGGGGCTGAGATCCATTATTCATTTGCTGTGATCAGAGAAATGATAGAATGGAAGAATAGAACTAACATTGATTGGCAACCATGGCTGAGGAGTAGACAATCAATCTGTCCAGAGGTAAGAATTACTACAGAGCTTAGTTAAAGAAGGATTTCATTAGTTTCAGTCCCATACGGGAACGGTGCACTTTAGTATTTAGGAGACCGGTGAATGCGTCAGAACACCAGGGTTGAAAGTGTTCCCTATGACCCCCCCCCCCCCCCCCCCCACACACACACACACTATAGATTATGAAATTTCTGCGATACGATTGAGCACTTTTTCAGGGAGTAAGAGAGGTGGACTTCTATGATGGACATGATTATATTATTGCTGACGTGGATTACATGACATTTTGGCGAGCTTCTTATCAAAATCCCAAGATCAGTTGTAGTTTAGTAAAGAGGGCCGAGAATATTTGGGTGGTCGGGAGTGATCTAGTGAGGCCCAATGTTGTTTTGCCACCTACTTTGAGTTTAGCCACGCCTTCTCAAGTGCAAAACTATGGTGTTAAGGCATACAGCGAGGAAGTAGGGGATCTGGGATGGTTCATTGAGATGGGAGAAAGCAGTGGAGAACGTAAATGGTTACTGATCCCTGTTATGCAGGTACTACTCCCGTATCCATCTAGATACAGTGTAGATGAGTTATGGACTTAAAACCAAGGAATGCAGTATGCGACTTATAAAGATATGAGGTAATTATTTCAAAGCAATGAGAAGCTAGAGGAACAACTGTGTCGGTCACAGGATATTATCCGAGTCACAGGAGAGAGACTAGCTGAGATGTCCATCAGCTACTAGATTGAGCCAGATGTGCAATGTTCTTATGACGAGAGTCTCTCCCGTACCAGATGCAACCGCCAGACGAAGAGAAGTCATCCCACTTAGGCTATGTTTTATTATATTTTGTTAGACTATCGAGTTTATGTAATGTTTTGTTTAGACTATCTACCTTTATGTTATGTTTTGTTTAGATTATCGAGTTTATGTTGAATTAATTATGCATTATGTTTAAACTTGTGTTTGCTTCAAATACTAGGTTTTTTCAAGTGTTTGAATGAAATTTCATGGCAAGAGGAGCTGATAAAACAAGTGTTTAAATGAAATACTACGTTTTTTCAAGTGTTAGATAAAATGCATAAACGAAGTCTTAGAAAAATAAAAATAAGTTTGAAGAGATACACACAATAGAGGGAACATCTGGTGTTTGAGGAAATGTCTCAAAGAAAAATCACAAAAAAAAAGTATGAAGAATGAAAGCAAAGGAAAAGGTTTCAGGCTCTTGTTGCGCAGTTCTGGATCTTTTGCCTTAAAATGCCTCCCTCTCCATACTTAGTTTTTTTTTTGGTTAAGTTTCTTTGAGGCATTTCCTCAAACAGGGTTAGTTTTTTTATGAGCTCAAAAATATAGGGAATTTCTTTAAACGCTTGAAAAGATGATGTATGGAATGTATTTGCTTCTCTTTACCATACATAGTCTTTTTTTTTTGTCAATTGTCCACTAAGTATGGCTATATTTATGATCATACTTATTCACCAAGTAGTTCAACGGTTATATTTATGCAGAAGCTTGTTAACCAAGTAGCTTAACGGCTATATTCCTGAAGAAACTTGTTGACCAGCTAGCACAACGGCTATATTCATATAGAAACTTGTTGACCAACTAGCTCAACGGCTATATTCTCGTGAAAACTTGTTGACCAAGTAGCTCAACGGCTATATTTTTTCATCTATAAAACTCATTCATCTTTTACACTATCTTCTCTTAATATTCTACACTCTCATCCCACATAAGCTTACAAGCAAAACTACCATGTCATCCTCAAGCTCCTAATCTAATTCTCAAAACCACTCTCAATCCTCCAATACGAACCAACAAGAGAATATATTTTTGACGCAATTCAACGCATATGATTCGTTACAAATGCCTAACCCTTGCCAATATCGTGATCACCATGTTCGACAACTATTCCCATCATACGACAATCAATTTCTATCTTAAACCCAAGGATATTACCCTCATTACCAAAATCAAGGATATTACCCTCAATTTAATCCTCATACGGGCTCGCAGTCTTAACCAAAAAATCCATATTTGTCATCTCATGCAGGTGGAAGTTTAAGTACAACACCGATGAGAGCTACATGGGGTTTAAATTATTTAAGCCTCAATACATCATCGGTCATCTCTATGGTTCTCAATCTGGTTCTCATGAGAAGTAATACGCGTAGAAGGAAGAAGCCTAAAAGAAAGATGGTACCGACACCGGTTGTAGTTGAGGTTGAGGATGAATTTGATGACGATAAAGAAAGGTACACAAACTCCAAAAATTGCTCTTTCGATGATTTCGTCAATCTCGTATGCGCTTGGTCCCAAGTGTCTCAAAATCTCGCTACCACGAACAACCAAAAAGCAGCTATATTTTGGTTTAAGGTGCTTGACCAATTCAACTCATTATATAATGACCAACCAATGTAGCGATTATACAATGGTGGCATTTGCGCGTATAGGGGGCAGGTAAATAAGGAATGCTCGATTTTTAGAGGCATCATTCAAGACCGTGAAAGCCAATATTTTACCTGCGTTGGAACGGGCAACGTTGTAAGTATTTTTTTTTCTCATTCCATTAATTTTGTTAGGTAACTGGTACTTATTAGAATTTTAAACTTGATTTCTAGGAATATATGGCATACAAAAACATTCAAAAAACTACAAAAAAAAAACCCATTTACATTGGGGGAGGCTTACAAAGTTTTGGAGCATTGCCCAAAATGGTCACAAATTAAGAACGTCGGGCAACCCGGCCGTAACGTCGCTAGAAAATCAAATTTTAACGATAGCCCGGGTACTTCCGGCACCGATCCCCCTACACCTACCCCCGGCACTCCAAATATTGTAATTTTGGATGATTCTATCAACTTGGATGCACCACTATATGCTTGTGGGGAAGTACGACTGGACGACAAAAAAAATACAAGGTAAAAGAAGCGGCAAAGTCAAGTATAGGTTTTTGGGGGAAAAAGATGTTTGAGATGACAACAAACATGATGGCGACATAGAATCGAGAGACGAGCAGAAGAAAGAAGAAAAGAAAGCTAGAGCAAAAGTACGATAAGATTTAAAGGAAGCATAAAGTGGAGCTAACTAGAAAAAAAAGTCATCGAAGATGTGCAGATGGTCAAGGTGATGACAACAGACCCAAGTAACCTACTACCGGCACAAAGGCATTGGATGAAGAAGCAAATTAAACTTTATTCCAAGAAGTTGAAGGAGCAGTGTCCATGCGATGATGACGTTTTTAGTGATGAAGATTGATATAATCCTTAGCGTTAATAGTAGTTTTTATGTTCTATGAAATTCTATTATTTCAACAAAATTGTTATCAATCGTAAGTATTCCGCAAAACATACTTCAATCAAGTAGACAAAATACATTACAACTTCAATATAAAACTACAAACTTCAAAACCAAATACATTACATCTTTAACATAAAACTACAAACTTTGAAACCAAATATATTACTCCACCCCTTTTTTATTCCACAAATGCGGGACAAGTTTATTTCGTAATTGGAAATGAGCACCTTCATTTCTAATTTCATGAATCTTCTCGATGTATTATGCCGTAGTGTTGATCGAGTGTCTTGGATTTAACGTCTCCTTCCAAGTATCCATAAATTTTCTAAACTCGGGATCAATATCCACTTACTGGATGTAAGTATGACGTTCATCTTCAACGATCTTATTGTGCATAACATCTGCTAGATCACAAGGCTTCTAAAATTGCGCACCGTACGTCAATATTTGGAACCTAGCTTGTAATACCCCAAAAGCACGCTCTACGTCTTTCTGGCATGCTTCTTGCATCTTTGCAAAATATCTTTCAGCATCGTTGGACGGTTTTCTTATGGTTTAAACAATTATTTTCTATTTTGGATAGACTCCGTCCACTAAATAATACCCCATAGTGTACGGGACCATGCCTATACTATGATTGCATGGCAGTGCAACTTCATTAGACATGTTGTTGAAAAGCCACCCTTGATGTAAGACGTTCACGTCGTTGTTATAACCGTGCACCCCAAAGAATGTGTGCCATATCCAAAGATCTTGCGATGTAACTGCTTCCAAAATCACCGTTGGGATTTTCTTATACCCAGCATATTATATTGACTACCCGGTAAGACAATTCTTGTATTTTCAATGTATACAAGCTAAACTACCTAACATAACATGCGGAGTACACACGTTATCTTTTAGTACGAAGATAAGCCCATCGTCTTAGCGGCATTTTCTCTTTGAATAAAATAGGGGTTCGCAGAAATAACATAATCATGAATACGTTGATACACACCTTTGCTCATACGGAATCGACGACAAAATAGGATATCGGCGTAGACTAGGTTGGAATCCAAATTATCCTGATTAAGGCTAAACTCACCCAATTTATTATCACGGCCTTTCCACTTGTCAATCCGTCCTTTTTTACTACCCCCCGCCTCCGTGATGATGTTGCCTCTTGCTCTTTTTCTTTTGCTTCTCCCATCTCTCCGTGAACCTTGCTATACTCACATGCATCATTATAATTTAATGTCGGAAGAACTCTACCCTTCTAGACGATGATAAAGATGATGATGACAAGGATGAGAGTGATGGATCATACATGATTAGGTCCTCAAAAATTTGGTCAGACATGATTTGGCGAAATTGATAACAAGAGAATAAAATAGAGTTTAGAAGATGAATGGCTTTTAAGATAATAGAGTTTAGTGTAGAAGAGTAAGAGAATAAAGTGTACAAGATCAATGGTTTTCATAGATGAACAAAACTATTTTTTGAGCTTCTTGTCAAACAAATTTGGCCAACAAACTAATCGCTGAGATGCCTGCCAAACAAGTTTGCCAAAGCATATAGCCATTGAGGTTCTTGTTGAACAAGTATGCCCAAAACTATAGGCCTTCTGATCACCTAAAAACAAAACCAAGTATGGAGAGGGGAGGCTTACAAATTTTTATCCAAGTTCTAACCGCGCAGTTCAGAACTGCACGGCAAGAACTAGCCGTTAGCCCAAGTTTGAATCCCAACCATCCACATGTCTCCATCTGAAGCGTACACTCTACGCGCAATTCAGAACTGCGGGGTAGGGGAGCCACTGTAAGCTTGACAAGTGTCATCATTCTATTGGATCAAAGTCTACTCGTAGTTCAGAACTGCGCGTGATCAATCCACAAAAAATCTACCCAGATGGTGAAGAGACCACCCTGAAGGTGGGTTTGGGGAAGCTACGTCAGCTCCTCCGCCTAGCTGATATGGGGTGGATATGAGGTTTAGAGGGTTGATTTCTCAATCCACCTTGTCACGTCAAAATTGATCTAGCTGCTGCAGGTGCTCTAAGTGTGTAAATGTCAAAAAACATTTCTCTCTTACCTCAGATTCACTCTGTTTCCCCAACAAAAACTCAATCTCTCTATCCCCTGTGGTTCTCTCTCCCCCAAATACCTACCATAATGTGTGAAATTACAATTTGTATTCATGTTTTCATCTTCCTCTTGAACTAAACTTGTGCACCCAACAAAAGTTGTGCTCCCTTACTCTAAATTAAGGTAAGATTTTAGTTTTATTCTTATTCCTTTTCTAATTGTTACTAGAACTCGAAATTGAACCGGACTCTCTAATTATTTTCTCTCTATTCGAGATTTATAATCTTCGATTTAATGTGAAGACGCCTAATTAGGGGCAACTTTAATAAAATCTTTAATTGTTTTTTATCTGATAACTTCAATTCCATTGGAGAGGATAAAAGGTTTTGGGGCTTCTTTGTTAACTTTATTGTGTGATGGAAGAAGCATGGAATGACTTAAGAAGCAAAAAAAATTCCAGACTTTTATGGTATATGATTTGGCTCCCTTTTTTCATCTCTGTTTTTGTTTTAATTTTTCTTTAACTTCATTACAGCTTAAATCCAATTTCACAAATGTATTTTATTACGAATTAGAGGCTTTGCTAAAGCTCAGAATAGGGTAAATAAGATTGGGATCGTAGTTTCTGTGCTTGAGGATATATTGAAGTTCAAGAACATAAACACCTACAAGTCGGCGATTTATATCATAATGATAAGTTTGATCATTTAATAAAAAATAAAGATCGGTACCACCATAATCAAATGTTCTAGGAATTCCTGGAGTGTGAACTAGACATGACTCATTCATAAAAAATGTTGTAGAGGGTGGTGGCTTCGCGATTAGTTACCCTTTTGTGGTTAAAATTTTGAAGGCTTTGGATGGATGGATAAATTGATCAGTGTACGTCTTTTCATGTGTAATAAGAGCATAGGTGTGCTTTGGCACTGTCACGTCGATCCCGATCATTTAACGGTATACTAGTATGACTTTTGATTACAAGTCATATTTTATTATTTTGAAAAGAACTTATGTGATGTGATTGATTTAATTATAAGAATGTCTTTTGATCAGTTTAAAGTTATATGATAGATATTTTTGTTATTGTAATGTTATATCATGACATTGATACATTAAAGTCGTTCGACAATTGATTTTTTTTCTCCAAAAAAAGGTAAATGGAATGCTTAGCATGCCTTTTAGGTTTGGCAAGCCATGGCTTGGCATGCCAGAAAAATGCTTGTAAAGTACCCTAGATTAGATAAAGCTTCACATATAAAAAAATATAACAAACAACCCTTTAGTTAAACAATATTGGTGTTGATATTGAAAGAAGTGCCACTTATTCCCAAGGATCAGAATTTCCACTTATACCATTATATGTACTTTACTCACCGCCAATGTCTAGCAATGCCACAAAAGTTGGCACCTCTGCCAATATCAACACACAATGAAAAATTAATATATAAGAGTGATTATGGAAATAACGGTTGTTTCCCACCAATTACGGGACACTAGGGTGTAAAATAAAACCAAATTAATAGTGCCAACTCTGGGGCATCTTTCAATTATGTGAAGCAAAGTCCTTAGGAATCCGGGACCTGGTTTGTCCCTTTCTCTCTTTCTTTATTTATGTTAATTTTTAGTATATTTTACAAGTTAGGGTTTGTATGTTTTTAGTTTTAGAGCTTATGATATGCAATATTGAATCATCAAGTAGTTGTGATTATTTTATGAGTTTGCCCCACCTACATTCTGGATATTTGCCTTTAGTCCCCAAGTTGTTGAAATATGCACTTTTGGTCCCCAAATGGCCTCTGGCCACAGGTCAACTCTAGTTAAAGTCAAATTTTTCCCTGAAGTACCTAGTCTATCCTCATGCGAGTTGCACATGATTTTAGATAACAGGCAAACAAGTTGTCTTCAGGTCACCATGCCACCGCAGTACCGCCACGTTACCTTTAAGTTCTCTCACACACGAGTCACACACACACACACACACACACACACACACACATACACACACACACACATATTTTTTCTATCTCTCAATCACTCTGAAGGGAAATCATGGAGGGAACATTTGTAGCATGAAACATTTCTCAATCACTGATCACTCTGATCTTTATAATATCTAATATCTCTCTCAATCACAATGTAAGTCTATATTTCTCTGAGTAGTTTATTATCTCTCTCATATTAAAAAATTATAGTATTTAGGTTTTCTGTTATTTTAAAGTTAGAAGGTCTATGTTAAAAATTAGGGCTTATTAAAAAAATTAGGCTTTTACAAGTAGTTTGGATTAGAAAATTAGGGTTTGGGTTTTATGTTATTTATAAATTAGGGTTTGTATTAAAATTTAGGGTTTATTAATAAAATTGGGGTTTTACAAACGGTATTTTTAATTAGGGGAGAAAGGGTACACACATTGTATATACATTGTAGGGTGAGGGGGGGGGGATTGAATGCATATATTTAAAAATGTAGATGGGGTTTAATTTTACTATCAAAGTCTTTTGGAGTTTATTATGCCTAATGGCCTTATTTACAACATGATCACGAGTGCATCATGATGAGGAAAGTTGACATGGCGTACATCACAGTCTTCGAAAGAGATTCCAGTGCAGTGTGAGATGGATGCAGAGAGTAAGCGAGCTTCTTTTTCGACCATGGATAAGTCATGGCATTGGCCGAGGCGTCGTCTTTTCCCTCTGGATGACCTATTGATGGTTTGATTTTCGGTAAAATGGCTAAGAGAGATGTGATATAAATATTTTTCCTTCACTGCTTCTTCTATATATACGATCTTAATAGAAAGTCTATAACTCCCATTTTTATAGCTTTCAACGTCTACAATGTACTCGTACATTTATCCATCCGCGAAAATATACTCCATCCATCATTGTAGAGTGTAGCACCATTCTGTGTCATGATGCTGAACTTTGTGGTGTATGTAGTACGGTTTGGTTTCAATGGGTTAAAGATATTGGGAATTGCAGGAAAAATTATCCTTCTGGTGTATGCATATGAGATATATGCTGGTTATTGTGACATTCATCTTTGGAAGACAGGGCTTAGGCATATTGTTCCCCTTTCGAGGTCGATCATCGTTAGACTTGGTACGTTTCTTGTCTCCTCCGTTGTTAGAACTAAGGTCTGGTTCTGTGGATTAATCTTGTATTGTCAAGGTCGATTTCTGAGTTTTTTGTCTTTCAGATACCATTCTTTTGAGATCAATATATTCATTAACATTTTTGATCATGTTTTCCAAGGTCGTTGGTTTATTTAGGATTAGATACTCCTTTGTTCTTCCATTCACGAGCAAGGAATTTGTAAACGAAGAAATGGTAATCTTCTGATCGAGTAGGTCTACCTTTCTGGCCAACTCCAAGAATTTCTTTGTAAACATCTCGAGTTTTTCTCCTGGGCTTTGCTTAAGGTTGAATAGAGAATAAAGATTTTCATCCTTATCTTTGTTGTGTAAATAGTTCATGATGAAAAGATCTCGTAACTATTCAAAAGTCGTAATAGATCCTTCTGAAAGTGAATAAAACCATCGCAAGGACTCGCCTAGTAAACTGGTAGGGAAGAGTCGGCATAGAATGTGGTTGGATGTCGAATATAAACCTAAAACGTCCTGGAACTTTTGACGTGTTCCACGGGATCAATCCCCTTGTATTTATAGATTTTTAGAGTGTAAAAATCAGTAGGGACTTCGCCATCCAAGAACTCCTGAGCAATTGGGCTTTTCTATAATCTGTTGTGAATTCCCTTAGCGGTCTGAGCCTGAGTTTTGAGCAATTCTTTGATCTACTTTTCAACATGTTCCTGAGTCACATACTGTCGAGCTATAATGGATAGGCGTGTGAGGCATCCTTCTTGAGAATTGTAGTCGTTATTCCCATTACTTAAATGATCTTTCACTGGAATCCAAACTCTTCGAGGTGGATTTTATAATTATCTGGATCCTATAAGGCCACCATCAACTTCTTGGTGGACCTCTTATACTTGGATAGTCCTTTTGTAGATGGTTAGATCGAAGTACACCTCCCAAGTTGTTAGCGGGAGGTCCTAGTCTGTAATGAACGGAAATTCGTGAGCCTTCTGGTTGTATGCCTTTGTTCTTTGGGGTGGCAATTTGTTGACCCTGCAGAACCTTCAGCGCATCTTGTATACTTGCTAGATGCTACTCTAGAGTGGCACGCCTTTCTGTTTTAGAGTTTAAATTGGCCTACAGCTCTACTAGTATGACATTTTCCTCTACTGGAGTAACTGGCATGCTCTGACCTTAAAGTATCATTTTAAGAAAAGACAATCAACGGGTTTTGAGAAAATGGGATTAAAAATTATGGTTCCCACAGACAGTGCCAAATGTAATAGCCTAATTTCGGGATTCAAACTTAACTTTTATACCAGATGTGTTTAGAATGCTTATGGACAATAAGTAATGACTAACAAAATGATTTAGCATGGAAAACCTTTGAAAAGGTTAAAAACCATGACCTCTCTTGAGGATTTTAAAATGATAGAGGAATCCTATTGTGATTGCTAGCTATTACAATGAGTATTCTGAGAATTTTAAATGCGGAATGTTAGAGTGAGGATTCATCTATCCATCATCTCAAATTCTTTGGTCCTATTTATAGGTCTTATAATATGACCGTTTGGCGACCATAAGGATTCTTAATGACAGACGTTACAGAATATATACTTGATGAGCTTTAATCCGATTATGTAGCAGTCTGATCTTATAATTTTGTAACGGCTTAGTTTTGATATTTTGATAATCTAGAAAATGTAGTTTTCTTGGTGATTTCTTGTGTATTTTTTTATCCCTATCTCTTCAGTAATTTTTTCTTTATATAGGCCTTCTCCGTAGTTCTTCATCATGCTGAAGCACGTCTCCGAATAATATGGTAAGTATCGGTTGACTGAGTAGCTATTGAGTTCATGAGAGACAGGTGTCTTTGACTTGTTCATGTTCTTTTGCTTGAGCTCGACCCACGCTCTTTATCAGTTCGTGGGGTAGGTGTCAATGTTGACTGTTGATGTTACGTGCAGAATGCATGAGTCTGACATAGAGGTATTTCAAACTGGAATTAGCTCGAATTGGGTTAGATCGAGGGATAGGTCCCTACAATTATGTTTTAAGTTTTAATTAGAAAATCCATGTGTTAAATAATTATCCAATAGGAATATCCACGTGGATATTTCTTAGTGTCCACGCGGATTGAGCGCCAACTTCATCTTCTTCTTGTCATTGTTCTGAAACTAAACGTTAAGAAATTACGAAACAAAAATCAAAACTAAATTAAAAAACAATGTGAAATCCATTATCAACTAACAACTAACAACATCAACATTCATCTTCTTCACAAAAAACCCAAAAAGAAACCCTCAAAAAATATTTGTTAACAAACCCAAAAACTTTAGCTTCTTCCAAAATATCCCTCATTAAAACTAAAAAAACCTAAAAACCTAACAACTAATAAAAGAACCTCCTCCTCTTCTGACGGGGAGGTTCATCATCTTTATCGTCACCCTTATCACCGCCATCATCATCATTATCATCTTCATCATCATCATCATCATCTTCCCCACTACCACTACCCTCTAACAACTCACGGCCCTCCTCGACGTCAAAGTCCTCCTCGAGACATTCGTCCGAGGTGTCATCGTTGTACTCAGATGATCGTGGCTTCTCTCTTTCAGCACTATCACTGTAATCAAATGTTGGGGGTGTTAGTAGAATAAAATCTGACATTGTTGAGGGCTTGAGGCTTGAGACTTGAAACTTGTGAGAGAGAGATAGAAAAATAATTGAGGGAGATGGAGAGGTTGGAGTGTTGGAGTTGGGGTTATACAAGTTTTGAAACTGATAGGGAGTTAAGCGTCAATCGATGCATCTTTCCCTCCAATTCCCCACGTAACCACTCTAAAACTAGGCATAATTACCCTTTGTGTTTGATGTGTATTAACTTTTAGACCATGAACGTTTGGAGCACGTGAGATGCACAAGGTAATTTAGGGCACATAAAACACAACACAACTCGATTGCCAATAATTTAGGGATTGTTGGATCAATGCAAAAGGATTATAGTACAAGGTAAGCTAAAATTTAAATTTTATTATTATGCCATTTAAGACAATGTCTGATGATAAAATTTATGAGGTATTTCACCTAATAATCGAGTATGGTGGGGAGTGGGTTGAACCATGCAAGAATAGGTACAGAGTTAGTCAATACAAAGGTGGTAGTTGTTTAATCTTAACTGTGCCTGTAAATATTAGTATTGGGGAACTGTTGGGGTTAACTGCTACAAGGATAGACGATGAGCATGGTCCAGATAATAATATTCCTGTGAGGGGGGTATGATTGGGATATTATTTATTATAGACAATGTTTTGCATGTCGTTAGTAATGATTTAGAAGTTAAGTTGTTGCTTAAGCACATTCAGGAAGACCCAGTTCATGGGTATTACAGAGTTTTCATAGAAATAGAGAAAATACCTGAAATAGTGCCAATCCCTGTTGAAGAATTACCATTACAGTTAGGATATGATAAACCAAAAATCAAGAAAAAAAATCTACTAGATATTTAGAGAAGACAACTAGACCTTTAAAAGTGTTTACTTATAAAGTTTTTAATGCAGAATCCTTAACGAGAAAAGCAAAAACCAAATCACAAAAACCTAAGGAGAAGAAGGTTAGGGTTGATTACCTTTCTGAGGAAGACCTTGATGATTTAATCAAAGACTATGCCAGTGAAGAAGAAGTTAAAATTAAGGAGGAGTATATAGATAATGTTGATGAGGAAGTTGCAAGATGGACAAGAAAAGATCTTATGAGACAATTTGTGAACCATGAGTTTGAAGATTTAATGAGGTACTTATTCTTTGATAATATAGATGCTGAAGAAGGCTATCATAATATCCATACATCGCAGGATGGTGATGATGTTCCTAAAATAGATGACATAGAGGATCATGAAGGTTTGGCTGATAATAGAGATTTTGTGATGGGTTCTTCAAACTTGTATGAGAAAAAATATTATGAAGATGAGGAACCCTTTCAGCGACCTAAGTATCAGAGTTTATGTTGACAATTGGGATGGAGTGGCCAAATATATATAAGTGTAGGTTGTAATAGCTTAATTTCGGGATTCAAACTTAGCCTTTACGTCAAATGTGTTTAGAATGCTCATGGACAATAAGTAATGACTAACAAATGATTTAGTATGAAAAACCTTTAAAAAGGTTAAAAACTATGACCTCTCTTAAGGATTTTAGAAAGAAAGTGGAATCTTATTGAGATTGCTAGCTATTACAATGAGTGTTCTGAGTATTTTGAATACGGAATGTTAGAGTGAGGATTTATCCATCCTTCATCTCGAATTCTCTGGTCCTATTTGAAGGTCTTATAATATGACCATTTAACGACCATAAGGATTCTTAATGACGGACGTTACAAAATATATACTTGATGAACTTTAATCCGATTATGTAATACTCTGATTTTGCTATTTTGTAACGGCTTCATAGATGACGTCGTATCTGTTGACTCAAACTGTTGAGGTAGAGGTAGAAAGTGATAAACATAGCTATGTAACTGTACGATGTCATATATTATACTACATGTATGTTGAAGAGGTCGAGTGGTCGTATTCTGGTTAAAGATGAAGCATGAGTTTGAGATGTGGAATAAGCTACTACATAAGTCATTTATGAGGAATTTTGCAATTACTCAGAGATTCATATTTAGACAAAAGAAGAATGAAAGTAAGAAGATTAGATATGTGTGTAAAGAGAGACCAAGTTATCCTTGTTGGGTGTTCATAACAAGGTTAAATGATGGCTACACCATGCCACTTAAAAAGGGGCATTTTATACATGGTAAGAATAACACATTGAACAGAAATGCAAATGTTATTTTGGTTGATAAAGAGATTGAGAATCTAATCAGAGATGCACGTACAACCAAGCCAATGCAGATATCTGATATTGTGTATAGAAGTTTTGGAATAAAAGTTTCATATTACACTGCATGGAATGCAAGGAACATGGTGATGGAGAAGATAGTGGGGTCATATGATAAAGGTTATGTTTTATGTCCAAAACTATGTGTTCAAATTCAAAAATCAAACCCTAGTAGTATTGCCACTTGTAATAGGGAAGATGGTAATCTTAAGTTTGCAGACATGTGTATTAGTTTTAAGGCAGGTTTAGATGGGTTTACCAAGGGTTGTAGGCCAATTCTTGGTCTAGATGGATGTTTCTTAAAAGGCAAGTATGGAGGCAAATGTTTGAGCATCATATCTCTTGATGCAAACAATGGTCTCTTCCCTATAACAGTATTTCTTTGCAGAAGTAAGTGTCAAGCTATATGGATAAAGTTCTTAACTTTGGTGCAAGGTCAGCTCACCTTACACCCATTTAAATTGGTATTCATATCTGATAGACATAAGGGTCTTGTTGAGGCAGTTTTACAAGTGTTCCTCATTCCAATCATAGATTTTATTTTAGGTACATGTACAAAAACTTCAAATAACTGTACAGAGGTATTTATTTGATGACATTGGCTTGGAATGAATCAAAGGCATACAAAAAATCTGTAATAAAAGCAAATTTGATCAAATTAGAAGTTGCAGAACCATATGCAAAAACATTGTTAGAAAGGGAGCCATATGAATTTTGGTGTAGGTCTTACTTTGATGCTTCTACAAAGTGTGAGCATACGACCGATAATTTCTCATAATCATTTAACAATTGGATTATTAAGATTAGAGATAAGCCTTTAAACAAGATGGTAGAAAGGCTAAATTTGGTACATATGACACTCATGTATAAAAGGAAATTGACGGCAAGAGAGTGGGATCATAATGGATTGGTACCTAGAGCAATGAAGAGGATTGAGTTGTTGAAAACATACAGTCACCACTACAGGTTAGAGGGATTTGAAAAGAATCAGTGGTTGGTCCTTAATAACAATGGCACAAGGTGGATATTAAACTTGGAAGAACATACATGCACTTGCAATGTTTGATAGATCACTGGATTACCTTGTGTATATACAATCAAAGTGATTGATCAACTGAAATATCAGTGGGCTGGGTAAGTGCTCTCTTTTTAATTAATATCTCTTAATTATGATTTCATTCTGCCTTTTACTATTTAACAACTTTATCATGGCCTATGTATAGATATTGTAGTCATTACCATAGGGTGGTAGCCTATGTAGCAACATGCAACCAAGTTGTAAATTCAATTGCAGACTCATCAGACTGGGGAGAAGTATATTACTTTTGCCCTTAGATTACTAAATTATTGATTTCACTTGATTTTCATAGTATATATTTACTCTTATGAAACAGCCTACAAGAGATATCAAACCGCCACCATTCTTGAGAGCAGCAGAGAGACCTAGAACACTAAAGAGAAGAGAGGCAGATAAGGTAAATGGTGTGATGAGACAACCAAGAAGATGCAGTAAGTGTCAAGCATTTAGGTACAACAACAGAACTTGTAAAGGTCAACCTACAAAAAAGCCAGGCATGGGGAGAAGAAGAACAAAGGCATACAGATTAGACAATAAATTTATGATACCTTTTACAAGGGGGAGGGTGAGAAGGAGATGGACTGGTAGAGAAAAAGGGAGAGCAGAAGAACCATCACAGCCACCTCAACCTTCAACTCCTATTTCAACTCTTTCATCACATACTAATACTACTCAACCATCATAGCCACAACAGAATAATGTCACGCAACCATCACAACAATCTCAACCATCATATTCATTTCAACCATCTCATTCAACTGGACAGCATTTTAGACCACCTAAGCAAGATCCTAATGCTAGAAGAGAACATGGTAGATATAAAGCTACTCAGACATCTAGAGGGCTTGTACATTGGTTTGATGCTTCAGGGCAAGGAGAACCATCTAATAGAGTGACTAACAAAGCTGTACCAGTTAGGGCCCCTTAGAGAATTTGATCATGTTGCAGCTAACTATTTTAATGTTGTATTTGAGTTTAAAAATTGTAATGTTTGGCTATCATTTGAAAGACAAATTTCTTTGTGTGTTTCATGTTTGAATACAACATTTCAGCTGTTTAACTATCATTTTATATCATTACATTTTCTCCTTCTTCTCTACTGTCACTTTTGTATCAAATTGAACTACAAATTCATCTAATGACATATCTACTGTCATTTTTACATTCTTTATAGATTCTTCTTTTATCGCATAAGTTAACCAAATAAAATTATTACAGATTGGATCTTCACATTTCATAAACTTCTGCCCAAATGACTGTTGTGTCTCAGAAGTAAACATTTTTATAAGGTAATTGTACCATATGCAGTTTGACCACATCCAAAACAACCATTTAAACTTGATGAACCTCCTTCTGCTCCATTAGCCTGATTAACAACATTTAATAACCATTGAAAGGACCCACAAATTGAGTGTTGACACTTTAAGAATTTCCTTTCGTAGTTATTTTAAGTAAGAGATATCATCATCTTCATGATGTCATTGCACGTAGATTTCTTGCATTTTGTGTAAACCCAAAGACATTTTGATGCAATGTGACCGTCAAGATTATACATTTGACAAACAACATGTGCAAAATTCAACAAAACCAATGTTTCAATTTTAGTTTTTAGACCCCATGTGTCTTAAATAATTAGGTTTTAGACCCTATTTTGATGTAAACAGTTGATAATGTGGGATTAGATGCGAAATAAACTTTTGACCTTAGATTGTGTACCAGCTTCATGTTTTCTACCACCCATATTGAGTTCTAAAGATGAAGTTACTTCCAAAAGAAGAAGAAGTAGTTAATGTGAGAGAGGAGATGAAAATGAAGTTCTCGGTTGGTTTTATAGCCATAGCTGGCATTGTAACGGTCGGATTTGTAGTAGCGGTTGGATCTGTTTGATGAAAATTACAGCGTGTCATTATGATATAATCATACGTGAGACTCATAATTACAGTGTAGCATTAAGATTAAATCATACGTGGAAGAGCAAGGGGTATTTATGGTACTTCATATTATTTTCATCTCAGAGAGTGACTTCCGGGTTGTTTTATGGTCCAATAGCTAAAAAAGACAATCATAGGGGGTTAGACAAATTCGTGGTCATTATTTAGGGTCTAAAAGATAATTTTCCCTTAATTTAATTAGGGCTGCAAGTTGGGGTTGCTTAACCCAAGAATCGACAATGTTATCATGCAGATCTGTGGACACACAACTTTAGACACTCAACAATTATGACTCATTTAAAGATGATTAACTTTTTTTAACTATATGAATATGATATCTTTGCTAATCATTATTGTAAATTACTAGGTCATTTCAACATCATAATATACGACTTTAAAATGTGAATAACAATTTGCATTAAAAATGTTAAAATAATTTCATTTTTTATATGAGGAGAAATTTCATGCTAAAGACGCTCATATCCATACGGTTACAAAAAAGAAATAACATATTTATGTGTTCAGAATAGTTAAGCGTCAAGAAGAGTGCCCCAATGTCGAGTGTCCACGGATAAATTTTCTCAAATCATTATAAACCGGTCCGTAAAAATTGAAGAGTATCCCAAAAGGGATTGTCAACTAATCCATTCCATAATATATGTATTTAATAAATGTATCTCAAATTACATAAGGACTAACAAATTTAAAGTACCAATTGTTATTTATTGCATGTCTACATAAAACTCCTTATAAACCAATTTCCAAACACTACTTAAAAATTCATATTAATTAACTTTGACCTTCACCTGTCATTTATTTCTCATCACTCTAACCTTCCTATATGCACAACCTTTAGAAATGCACACTTTTAGATAGTTCAAAGTAGGGTTGTACATTGGAACCCGTAAACCCGAAAAACCGACCCGACCCGACCCGAACCGGTTGGCTCAGTCGGATTTTGATAATAACCGGTTCGATTTTGGTTTTAGATATTGAGACCCGGAAGTAATCGGGTCGGTTTTGGTTCATGGGTTCTGATAACCGAATCAGACCCGAATCAAGTTTATGTTATAAATTTCAATCTCTTCATCCCTTTTACCCTAGCCATCTCCTCTTTCTCTACTTCTCCATGTATACAAAGTTCAGTTTCAGTATTACCAAGAATAAATGTAGGAGAATCAGGAAATCAGGTTACAAAGATCAAACCTCTCTCTCTCCTCCCGATTTCATAATCAACTCCTTTCTCTTTCTAGGCCTTTCTCCATCATCTGTTTGTCACACACATCATCAATGAATTGTTATCATCATGATGGTAGTTCTTATGATTGTGATTGTGGGAATTACGAGAGAAGCATTGAATCAAGCTAAGGTTTTGAAAATGAAGTGAAATGTAGGGTTTGCAAATTGTGGAAGAGGGTTTGATTTGTGTATAATGAGATGAAACTGCTGATTCTCACTCTCTATTCTTGCTGCAAATTTGGGAAGATTTGGGATACATTAGTTTAAGTGGTTGTGAATATTTTGATTGCAAATATATGATGAGATCAATATATTTTTAATACAAAAAATTTATGTTTATCTTGGTATATCTAAATTTGATTTAGAAAGGGTAAAAACTGAGTCAAAATCCGGCCCGAGCCGATTATTTTGGTTCGGTTTCGGCCCGGGTTTTAAAGTAGGCCAGTTCGGGTATGGGTTTGGAGTTTGAAGACCGGCTATTCCGGGTCGGATCTTGGTAAGGCCTAAACCCGGGGCGACCCGACCCGTGTATATCCCTAGTTCAAGGGTGTGCATTTATATTGGGTTAAATCTGTAGAACATGTATTCAGAATTGTGTCGAAGATGAGCGAAAAGGAAATGGAAAAGAAAAACTAAAGATTGAGGCTTGCAGTCACTACAATTTCCTTAAGACAAATTTTACCCTGTGTATGGTGCTTCACAGTTGACGGTGCCTGTCGTCCAAGATTCAACGATCGAATTGAATAGACTTAAAGTACTCAAATTGATACGCCTATCGAACAATTTGTAACTTCACTCTCAAGAATGAATCAAATCAAAAAGAGGAGGAATGAGATTCTGGGATATTTTTTGTGTTTCAAACACATCAAGAATAATGATTTAAATAAAGGAGAAGGTATCCTTTAGAAGTACTTGTAGACAGGGTTACGTCCCAAGACATACCTCTGAGAAGAGTTGTGTCTTTTGAAGAGAAACTGCATGTTTTATTCGAATAGAATCTATTTCTAATTAAATACATTACTTACTGTCAGATTTATTCGAATAGAATCATAATCTATTAGAATAGATTATTACTGTCATATTTATTCGAATAGAATAATAATTATTCGAATACAATCTTATTCGAATAGACTTATAAAATAGTCCAAATGGGTCATGGCTGGTTCACGCATACAAGCCCATGGAATCCCCATATAGCAAGCCTTTCACACACTCGCCTCACACACTTGTGAGGGCACCACCTACTTACACGTGTTATACATGTGTAACCTAATATAAAGTAAAAATACTCTTTTCACTTATCCAATGTGGGACTAACAATAATCACCAAGTTTATATTCAAACCATAAAGAAAAGGCATACATTTTTTCCAACAATCCCCCACATTTGAATAAAAATGGGAAATATGAGAGCGAAAAAGAATATTGAGAGTAATGGTAGGAATGGCTCTGCATTGAAAAAGGTGTCTTGTGGACTTCAAACCTTCTCTAGTGAAAAACTATCTGACATAGTTGGCTAAGTAGTGAACATGATGTCTTGAACTGTTCAGCCGTTGATGTATGCCCAGACAATAGTATTCACACAGTTCCTTTCCTGTCACAGACAGTTTTAAATGTTGTCCATTTTGGCCCTAGACAATCTTGGATTCATGAGTGCTATTAGAGAATTCAGCCATCTCAATTCCTACGAAAGCGGCCCTCACTTCTCACTCATATAGATAATTTTCTATTAAGAGTACCCTGTTGTACTCTACTTGAATACACAAGCTATAGGAATCATTAAAAACAAAGTTTACACTAATAATCTCTGCAGGTTGCACTGTTACATCAGGAAAGTGAAAATACTATTTTCACTTATCCAATGTGGGACTAACAGTAATTACCAAGTTTATATTCAAACTGTTTGGATATGATGAATCTAGAGCAGAATAATTCTAAAGCATGAACAAGAGAGAAAAGGAGAAAGCGATATATTGATTATCATAACTGTGTTCGTTGTACATAGTACAGTGATATATATAGACAACCTAAAAGAATTCCCTATTCTACTCTAACTCTCCCCATAACCCTATTGGGCCTATGGGTTTGCGAAGAGTCTGTATAGGACACCCCAAGCCTGTTGGGTTCCTAACTTGGGCTTGGACCCAACTCCTAACACTCCCCCTTAGGGTGTTCCATACTAGGACGACTTGCCTCATGAAAACTTCTGCCTAGCAAAACCCCTTGGGAAAAAAGCTGTACAGGGAAAGAGTACAATCATATGCCCTGTATAGGTTGTGAACGCGTATACGTTGCCTCATCAAAGCCTCCAGCCAGTAAAACCTCCTAGGATAAAAACTGCGCTATCAGGAAAATAAGTACAACACACATGTGTCCACGTCAAACTGACACTACTCCCCCTGACGTCGATCACCCTGAGATCTATCTCCCTGAGATAATAAATCTTGTAAACTATACATGCCGATTCCATGAACTAATCTCTTGAACGTAAGATATGCAAGAGCCTTCATGAATAGATCAGTCAAGTTGTATGTTGAATGGACTTCAACAACGTCGATCTCATTCGTCTTCTGCAACTCGTGTATGTGGAAGAACTATGGTGAAATATACTTCATTTTGTCACCTTGAATAAATATGCTTATGACTTGAACGATACAAGATGGATTGTCTTCATAAAGTGTCATCGGTTTATCTTGGATAGAATTTAGACCGCAACTCCCGTTGATATGGTTGATCATAGACCGCAACCAAAAACATTCATTGTCGGCTTCATGGAGTGCAAGAATCTCTGTGTGGTTCCAGGATGTAGTAGCCATCGTCTACTTCACTGATCTCCATGAAATCGTAGTATCTCCATACAATAACACATAACCCGATTGTGATTGGCTTTTATGTGGATCTGAAAAATATTTTGCATCGGCGTATCCTATAATTTCTTATTTGCCAAGTTGTGAATATAACAAACCCCAATCTTTCATGCCAATGAGATATCCCAGAATGTGCTTGATCCCATTCCAGTGCCTTTGGGTAGGAACATAACTATGGCAAGCCAAACAGTTGACTACGAGTGAGTCATTGGGTCTAGTACACCCAGCTAACTATAGCAAAACACCTCCTAGTTATGGCACCACGGCCCTAGGTGCTTCTCCCCCCATTAAGATGGTGAAAGATGTCGCTATCCACACCCAAGTGATGGACGCGTAATAAACAACTTAGCACCGTGTGTTATATCTATATCGAAGTGTTATATAACTCTTTTGATATATATTGTTTGGTGTATGAGTGTCACTCCCAAGATGTTCGATCTGCAAATCAAGACATTCCTGATTTCCCAAGGTCTTGTATTTCGAATTCCTTCCCAAGGTATTCGGCAGCTCTCCTGATCTCCCCCGGAGGTCTAATGATTTTCAAATCATTTAGTACATTATTATGATCATACTGAAGCTAATATCTGTGTTCAAAATAAGAACGCATGAACAGATAAAGATATTTGCAAAGTCCTCAATCTTCAAATACTCAGTCAACTTACTATGTCTCATGGGCCCTGATTGCTTCAAGTCAACCATAACTTTTCTAGCTTTATTATGTACACACCTCGTGCGTCAGGCTTAGTTGCTTCCAGAAGCTTATACTATCCCAGGTAGCTTCATGTATATATTTGTATCTAGTTTTCCATATAGATACGCGGTATTTACATCAGACGCAAGTCTAGCTTGTCCCCGATAACTTGAAAGACTGATAAGTACTAAAACAATATAACGTTCATAACCAGGTAATAAGTCACATTGTAATCGATGCCAGATCTCTTAAGGATTTCTTGGACAACTAGTCTTGCCTTGACCAAATTATCTCTCCGAGTTAATCATGTTTTTGTACCTTTCCTATTTATAATTGACAGGCTCAATGGTATCACTTCGTATTATGTGCAAGCTGAGCTCCGCTTGGATTCCTGACGCCTACTTTTGTTAATGTACAACAACTCACAATCGTTTACAATTAGTGGCTTTGAATCCTCATCCTAGATGATAAGCACAACAACAAATATGAATACCTTGTCAATTGGTGGTTCCATCCTCGATGAACCAACTACACCATTAGTCATATGTGTCCCTTATTCTGCAGCACCCCGGCTCAGAATACTTTCTTCTAACGGTGCTCCGCATTAAGTGCGAACCTTAGATTCATGTGCGGTACTAATTCCCCTGGAAGGTTCTATTGCGGTACTAGTTCCCCTGGAATGTTCTGCTGTGTAGGTGTATTACTTGTAGGTACATATACTTATGGTACTTCAATAGTGTCTATGAATGTATCTAGCAATTCATTTAAGACCTATTGGAGGTTTGTAATCCCTTGAACCTTATTGTTACCTAACTTATGTATACGGATCTAGATGAGACAACGATAGTGTTTTCCAAGACCTCTTAGAAACATTTTTAGCATTGACTGTCATTTCTCCCCCCAATGCTGGGAATATCGTCTCATCAAAGTGACAATTATCTGCCCTGCAAGATATACATCACCAGTGGGTCCAAATATCTAGTGATAGATGTGAATCATAACCCACTTAATACCAGGCCGACGTTGAGGGTCTCATCTTCATACATTGTGGTACGATTGGCACCTATACGGAGCATCCAAATATTCCTCGATGGGCGACACCGGGCTCCGACCCAGTAACTAGTCGCATTTTGGGAAAAATAATTTGATGATTTGCTAAGGGACGAACCCTAATCAGTACTGTGGGAGAAAGAATGCATATCCCACACACTAGCTGAAAGCTATGATCATAAAAACAGTGGCTTAACAATTATCTGAAATCGCTTGATTAGGTTCTCCGCCAATCCCGAGATGGGCATGGTATGGGGTACTCACGATACTTAATCATCTATCCCATTTAGCGGTAAAATAATCATTAAAAGCCTATGAGTTATACTCTCAAGACCCCGCCAAGTCGTATCGATCAACTTTGATCGGTTAATCCAGGAACTGAGCCTGCAATTGAATAATCTAAGTGAGAAGTCGTACTAGCGTTGCATTCCTAGAACCATCTCCTAGATGCATCTTTTAAGACCATAAACATTTAAGTGTGCCACTATGTGGATGGAAAGGTCCACATGGGTTTCCATGGATGCCGGTGGAGCAAAGGCTGGAGATCCCATTCCACCTTGGTCATAGACTTTCCTTGAAAGCAAACATTACACGTACACTCTCTGGATCGTCTCTCCTTTCAAGGAAAGTTGAGATGTAATGTAATCTCGATAATCCTCCTCGTTATCCGAGCCCAGAGGAGTGTATTAAAAATCGTTCTAATAGCATGTTTTAACCTTTAGACATGGAGTGAATACATAGAACCCTGTCTGTCATTGTCCTCGATAATCATTACGCAATAAGTATTATCATGAATCTCCCAAAACTCAGTAAAATCCGGCTGGATTTACTAGTTTATAAAATGGGCTAGATACCCTGTATCGTACCGTTAGAGAGTAATAACGTGACACACTCAGTGCATTCTATCATGTGGGTCGTACCAATAATATTTGTGCCATCCCCGATGCACAAGGTTAGACAAGAAATATAGTCATATTTCAAAAGGATCGAGTGCGTGGCACTAATGTCTCTGAGACATATGCCGCCAATCATTCGACAAGAAATATACTGACAATAAAAAATAAATCAAGTTTGTTCTAGAAAAGAAACTACTAGTGTTCTCTCTAATGTGATATCACATGTCTACTGAGATATCATGACGGATTACTCAGTATGTTGATCCATGACGATATCAGAGTCGTCGAAGAAGTCTGATGCTGTAATATCCACATGGGTGGAGTTAGTATCAACAACTGCCTGGTGGGTTCGGACTATGTCATCGGTAGCTACCCGTGGTGCATGGCATTCCCGTGCCCAGTGTCCTGTGTCACCACAGTTAAAGCAAGTAGATCCCTTATCAGTCTTCTTTTCCTTCTTCGTATTGCCTAGTATCCAGGATTTCTTAACTTTACCTCTCCTAGGGCCAAAGGGGTTCGGGTTCCCACCCATCTTGTATCCCCGGTAGCCTCCCCTGTCCCTTCCATATCTTCATCCCCGACGTGCAGAGTTGTTTCCCCGAAACTGAACAGTGTGTGACGCAGGCAAAAGTACACACCCAGAAGGCCGCATAGTATGATTCTTCATCAGAAGTTCATCGTTCTGCTCAAAGAGGAGCAGTGCCATAATCAAGACTGCATAAGTCTTCAAGTTCTCTCACTGATATTGCCTCTGAATTGCAATATTGCTAGCATGGAAGGTTGATAGAGTCTTCTTTATTATTTCAGTATCAGTGACTTTCTTATCACACAGCTTAAGTGTAGAAGTGATTTTATGGACTGCTGAGTTGTAATCAGCGACCGTCCTAAAATCTTGGAACCTAAGGGTATTTTATTGGTGTGTTGCTTTTGGGAGCATAATGGTCTTATGAGGACCATAACGCCCATGCAAGCTTGCCCATAAGTCAGCTGGCTCAACCTTGTTGAGGTATTCAGTCTTCAGGTCATCCTGAATATGATGACGGAGGATAAGCAAAGCCCTTGCTTTGTCCATGGGATCTTCCTTGTTGCCAATGGTGAAGGTCTTCTGCAGACCAAATGACATCAAGAATAAGTCAGCGTCGTCAATGCACCAAGTGATGTAATTGGCTCCAGTGAACAGCAATGGTGGAAAATCAACATTTTTAAGCTTCGCAGACATCTAAAATGTAAAATAGATATTGTAATTAGAGACAAAACATATCAATTGCATGTAAAGATTAATCATAGTACTTAGAATAAAGTTAAAAAATGATTTCCAATCATATTAAAGGTGAACCCTGTTCATATTCTAAAACTCGTGAAATTCTTTTATAATAATTAAATCCCAAATTTACCCTGTAAAGTGGCAATCTTAATCTTAAATGTGCGTTTTAATATAATCTTAGCCAAAATTGTTATTTAAAACCACTAGATGTGTGCTCTTCTTATTATGAGAACTAGGGTGTTCTAAGCCCTCAAGTTCTATAAAGGTAGGTATATTCTAGCCAAATAAACCATTTACTACGAATATGAGGGGCATTAGATGTTTAGTTGGCAAGTGGTCCTATCCCGAAGTCAGCTGGGTTCACAAGATAGGTTGATTATGCATGTCTTTGAACTAACATTCTAGGGTACTATAGGTTGTTATTAATGCCTATATACCTCTAAATGTTATGCATGTAATATCTAATTGCAGCCAGATACGAAAAATTGGTTCCTCGGACACCAAGTTTGTAGAAATAAGACTAAGTCAATTCCCAATTGAGCTCTAGTTATTTATCTTGGACAAGTAACTATGATTTAGATATGACTCACAGTCGTATGCTAAATTAGTCTTGGTTTCGTATTATCAATGATCCTTGATCATGATAATTGGTCCCCTATGGGAATACCAGTAATATCCTATTAGATATCGTAAAGATACTTAAATAAGTATTACTCCATGTACTTGTATCACATATAAGTGAGCCAATGTTCCTATTCAAGACACCGATTCCCAATAAATTTTTAAAAATATTTTCATAAAATAAATCAAAAATGGGTCCCCCACGGGTAGGTCTAGTCAGTAAAAAATTTTCAAAAAAAATTAGGCTCAATTTGACCAAAAATTGGGCTATTTAAAGCCGCTTTAGTGTCTGGACCAGGTTGACATGGTCTGAACTGGTCTGACTCGGTGACACGTGCCCCGTACGTACACCACACGTGTTACACACGTCACTGCCACGTGTCACCGCCGAGGAATATTCCGGTGATCGTCCGACGAAATTTTCTGACAAACATTCTGGCGTCCGATCGACAACTGGCCTCAGGTGACCATCCGGTAACTGCCACGTGTCACCTCTAGTGACTACCACGTGCCACGCACGCTACACGTGTCAGGGCATGCCACACGTGCCAGTTGATGTCACGGGTGCCATGCATGCCGCACGTGGCATGCCACATCAGTGTGCCACGTGTCCTCGACACGTGCCACTGCTGACGTCACTATGGATAAGGATGACATCATAATAAAGATTTTTAAAAAAATAAAACAAATTGATGACGTCATCGACCAAAAAATGCCATTTTTGGCCGTAAAACTGCCAGTTTCAACGAGCTATTTCTAGCAATTGGGACATCTCCCTGAGACGTGCCATATATCGTTGGAAAGCTCTCGGAGCAGGCTATCCAACCGAAGTGGTCTTGTCTCTATCTGATCTCCACAGTGAAAAATATACATGTTTGAAAATAGTTATTTATCAAGGGTAAAAAGCACTAAAAACCCTAATTTTTAATCTAAAAAAAATAGGGAAAAATAGGCTTTCAAAGCATGATGATCTATGATATATGATAGATCTGAATATATGTATACAAAAAATCATAAAATACCTCTTCTCCTGATCGCTTGGTTTCCGTGAAATCTCTGATTAGAAGAAAATATTTGTTCTCCTCGTTCTTAGAGCTTGCGTGTTGATAACATGTTTTGATATGATGAATTTAGAGCAAAATAATACTAAAGCATGAATAAGAGAGAAAAAGATATATTAATTATCATAACTGGTTCTCTGTACATAGTACTCTGATATATATAGACAACCCAAAAAGAGTCTATATTCTACTCTTACTCTCCCCATAACCATATTGGGCTTATGGGTTTGCTAGGAGTCAGTATAGGACACCCCAACCCTATTGGGTTCCTAGCTTGGGCTTGGACCCAACTCCTAACACAAACCACAAAGAAAATACATGCGTTTTTTCCAACAAAATCTATAATACAATTAGATAATTGTTTAAATCCGAAGAAATCAATAAATTGGTTTATTATTTGCCGATATTCTTTATTATTTTCCATTCCTTGTATAAAAGTTGGTCAACCACGTTTTCGGAAACGGTAAAAAAGACTTGTAAATTCCACCAGCGAGGAAACAACAAATATTTGTTTTCACATTCAAAATAAATCTTTATCTTAAACTAATAAAAAGAAAACGAGTACGAGGGGTCACGCGGATTTAGGCAAGACTATTTATAGAAAGAGACGAAGATACCTCTAACTAATTTACTTAATTACTGGAGCAAAACTAAGAGAATATAAAACCATGGGGGTATTATTGTCAATGACTAGCATGAAATAATACTGGTCGTATCAAATTAGTACCGGTTTCCTTAAAAAAGTACTGACGTACCAACCAACTAAAATTTAAAATTGATATTAAAGTTTATTAAAAATATTTATTATATAAATAAAAATAGCAACGAAATCTAAAATCTTGTGCCTATAATATGGGATCAAACTCTTAACTCAACAGCACAAAGCAAAGAAGAAGAAAAAAAACTGAGCTAGAGAGTTAGTACAAACATGAAGCTTCAGATCAACATTGTTTTCATCGGAGACACGGACACCGGAAAGTCGACAATCTTTGGTCATCTCGTCAACAAGCTCGTACGGATTGACAAGCGTACTCTTAATGGGTTCGAGAAACGTATGACTCGTCTAGGTACGGAACGATTCAAGTACGTATTGTTACCTCATTATTCTCATATCGTAAACGTTGTTAAGAACTGGAAGCTGGAGACGAAAAATTACCTTTGCCTATTGCATGATTTCCCTTGTTACCCTGAGTTTCTACCCAAGATGCACGCTAAAATGTTACAAGCTGATTGCGCGGTGCTTGTGTTGGATTCTACGGATGGGGTGTTTGAAGATGGAATATCGGAGAGAGGTTTAACTCGTGATTTTGCTAGTCATGCTTTTTTAATTGGGGTGAGACGGATTATATGTTGCTCGAATAAGATGGACGCGATTACACCCAAGTATTCCAAGGCGAGATATGTTGCAGTGGTGGAAGGGGTGTCTACATTGCTCCGAGAAATTGGGTTTTGCCTAGAGAAGATCATTTTTGTTCCCGTGTGTGCTTATGATGGCGATAACATTGTTGAAAGGTCTAGTAATCTAGTATGGTACAAGGGTCCTACTTTAGTCGAAGCTCTCGATATGATTGACCTAAAAGAGGCAGAATCAAGGACTTAAGTTTATGGCAAGTTTTTTTATTTTATTTTATGAAATTAAGATCTAGAAAGATTTAGTGTAATTTACATGAATGAATATTACTTTTTTTGTTTGCTTAGTTTTGAGTCATACTTAGTGAAGAATTATGTTGTGTTACCGATGGAACGAGTTGGATGAGAGTTGAGAAACCTACCAATGGTTGGGGTTAACTATGTGTACATCGGATATCATTGTTACACTGGAAATATTTGTTTGGTAAGATTGTTGATGGTTTGGGAATTGCGGTCCACGCGGATTAGCTAAGCTTTCATCTTGTCAATGAGTAATTATTAGCAATTGATGTGAATATTTGTGCTTTGGAAAGATTTCCAGTGCACCAAGCAATGGTAAGTATGTACCAAATTGTTTACAATCTTATACATCCCAACGTTTTGAAGGGACTCGATTCAAAAATGTTACAACAATTACATACGTCAAATCTATTGTTACATTCTATCGATGTTCCCTTTTATCCTTTTACTCCCTTATGATCAAATGATTAAATCTTTTATACGAAGAATTACATATATCAAATCTTAAAATAAAGGCAAATTCCTAACAAGTAATTAATGGCTCCTGAGTTTGGATTAATTGGGTTGCATTAGATATTTGCCATAAGGGCCTTCCTTTACATGTACATTTGTGGTTCCAAAACTAAAATTGAGTTGTACTAAAATTGAGTTGTATTAGAAACTGACCATAAGGTCTTCCTTTATATGTACATTGCAGTTTTAAAACTTCAATCGAGTTGTTGTCTTCCTTTACATGTACATCGTGGTTCCAAAATTAAAATCAGGAAAAAATGTTATGTAAATATATGCAATGACCCATAAATATAATGCTGTTATGTCTTACAATGATATTAAGTTTATCATAAACGCTTTGTGCATGATAAACATGAACATGTTCTTAATATTTAATCATCGTTATAGAAGAAATCTGGCTGTCGTACGTGTTGGGCTTTGAATTAGATCACTTTTAAGAAACAAAGAGAGTTTTTAGCCACAGACACGTGCAAAAGATGTGACATTCGAATTCAGCGACCTTCTTCAACCCATATCTCCAAGTCCGGATTTGCCAACCCTCCTTAACGGAGGGTTGTGCAAACCCTCTCTCTTATTGGCTAGAGAGTTAACAGATGTTAAACACTACACCCTAAACCCTTCTTAATCGCTATGGTGAGTTGTGCCAACCCTCTCTCTTATTGGCTAGAGAGTTAACAGATGTTAAACCCTCCACCCTAAACCAATAAGAGAGAGGGTGAGGGTTGTCAAATCCGGACTCTATATCTCCTATAGGCAATCGTCTTCAACAAGAACAAGCACCTCTAAGGGTACACTGGTCGTTCCCACCCGCATCCGGTACACTATTTGCGCTATTTTCTTCGATAGAAGAACATCAATGCTACAAGGAGCTCTGCCAAAATAACATAAAACTTCAATCTCCTCTCTCACTCGATTTCATTGTTCATTCTCTCTCTACATTTTCTCCGAAAACTCTTTCAAATCGTTATCGGTTCGAAGAAACCCAAACTTTGAAATTACAATCTCCCGCGGTTTTTGAGGTAAATCTCCCTCTCTCTTTGATTTAATTCTTCAATAATTAGCTCGTAATCTAAAAACCCTTTAATTTTGCACCCAATTTGATCACAAATTCATCAAAATCACACATTTAAGATATTCAATTTAGGGTTTATGATGCTTAGTGACTCAATTATGTTTAATATATAGGGTTTGAAGCCTCAGCATCAGAGAGTCCCCTCTTTGCAGCTCTCTAATAGCTTAGCTTTAGTTGTTCCGAGAAAAGGAAACCCTAATTTCCATGGCGGCGAAGAAGAAGGAATCAGAAGGTATAGCTCTACTATCAATGTATTACGATGAAGAAGAAGATGATGCGGAAGACATGGAAGAGGACGATATCAGAGAGGAGAAAATAGTAGTTGAAGAAGAAGAGTTTGTAGGAACAAGTGAAACTTTTGGTTCTGATTCGGTCCGTGAATATACAGGATCACCATATCTTCCTTCATTATCTCACTTCCAATCGTCTCCCCAAAACGAAGAATCGGCGGAAGTAACACAAGTTTTGGATTATCAGAGGGTGACAACACATATGCTAAACATTGTCGATTATGGTCACGACGAAGCAGCTTTGTCCCCGGACGTTGAGGTATTTTTTAATTATTTGTCTAAGTATTTATGTCCATCAATTAGTAATAATTTGTAACTAGACAATCAAAAATAATATATATAGTTTAGGTTCACAAATAATAATTTGTAACTAATTAGTTTATAGGTATCAATAATAATTATAGTATTTATTTCCACTAGTTTACTAATAAGCTTGTGGGATATATGTATCAGAGCCTTGGTAAGAATTTATTATTTTCTTAAGCATTAGTTTATGCCTAAAAATAATATAGATAGTTTTTATAATCATAATTTAGATAAAAACTGCTTTATTTCACTAACAAATCGTGTTAACCCGTCCAATCACACATTACTAGACATGGTGTTAAAAATAGTACACCTCGTGAGTTAACAAAATATTCTGCTAAATAAAACAACTGTCTGCACGACAGAGTAGAGCGAATCTACAGGTATCTCAAGAAGTACATATCTGGTGATTCAAACAGAAACCAAGATTCAATCTATCACAAGATTCTCCAGATCAAGGATCAAGCAAGCTCGTCAAAGAGTGATCCTAATCGAGAAATCTCACTTCAAAACACAAAAACTGATTTGTCTTCTCTTGAAAAAAAAATTAGAAAAAGTTTTGAGAAACCAAAATATTCTCATTAATCCAGATTGGATCGAGAATATCCTGAAGAAACTCCAGAGTTCAGATGAAAAGAACAAGGAAGATATCCTTGCTGAGCTTAGAGGTAATACAACTGAGATCAAACGAGTTGTCAAAACTCTAGAACTTGATCCAGATCATCCAAAGCCAACAGAGCTTTCTACTGAAAAACTATCAAAGTCTACCAAAGACCTAGCTTGACAAATTCTTGCTACACAAGCAGAACTTAAACCCTTGCTTCAACAAATTAAGCAAACTTTAGGATAGCATGTCCTTTAGTGGGAAAGTTACTGAAAACGCAAAGAACTATGATAACAACGCTGTTAGAAACACTAACCCTAGCGGTCCTATCCAAGAAATAGCCATTACCAGTGTTCATTTACTAAACTGGACTAATAGTGCACTTAACGAGATAGGAAGCAATTTCGATAAACAGATTTCTGATTTAAAAGAAATCATCAATAAGCCCAAGAGTTCCAATGAACTCAAAGACTTATCAAATCAAGTTAAAGAACTTTGCGACAAGTTAACCGACTCTTGTAAAGAACATACAAACTTGTTAAACTGAATTCTAAAGGATAAAACCTTAAAATTACCAAAGCCACCTGAAGAGCAGGTAGCAAACCTTGAAATAAATAATAATAAATTTGGAAATATGAATCCACCTTTATTATTAAAATGGAAGCCAAATAGGCAACCAGAAAATTTCAAAATGTTCCGTAGAAAGAGCACTTTTGAAATCCAAAATATGGAAGAGGCTGAAATTATTCAGACCGTAGAAATCTCTAGGAATGATAGAATCCCTAAGTTCCAATTCCGAAAGTTATGCAACATCGGTACATTAAGTACTGATATGAGTCATCGTTTCAAACATATTGAAATGACAATTGCTCAAACCAAAGAGCAAACTGATTCGTTCCTCATCACTAAAGAATGCATCCGTGACGCCAAATCTCAAGGCTACAAATTCATGCACATTGGAGCAATCCAAGTTGCATTCAAACTCAATGCTTGTAGAGACACTGGGGCAGCAATGATTGCTGTCCTTAGGGACAATCGAATGAATGACTTCTCACAAAGTCTTCTTGGAGCTGTGCAGGCAGACTTAAATTCGCAAATCGCGTATTTTAATGTTTTACCTGACTACACCACATCACTCGATGATGCAGTCAATTCTCTTAGGCTTACGATTAAAACTCATAATCTTAAAGCCAAGGAAAATATTAAGATCATCTCTGTAGAATACCAGGTATATTACAAGCTGATGAAAACCAATGTTAGGCCAAGGTCTAAACTCAAGACCCCAACTAACACTTTCTGTCTTAATCCAATGAAAGGATAGATACCATACCTTCTCCAGCAAGAAAATTGCATGGAATGATATTGAGTTTCCTATGGAATGGAAACTAGAAGGCACCAAAAGGATGCAGGAGAGCTCGGAGCCTACCCACATTTATGAAGATTACAATGGGGGCATGTCTCTTAGGTTTGGTGAAACCAAATTCTTCGAAGGAGAAACATCAGGTCATACAAAGTCAGATTTTGAAGACCTCTTTAAATGGCTTGACCTCAAAGTCCTTAAAAGTCAGAGTAAAGTATCCCTAGAGCAGGAGTTCTACTCGACAACTGATCCAGAAAGGTTGGATCAAATTGTCAAGTCCTTAAAAGTTAGAGTAAAGAATCCCTAGAACAGGAGTTCTACTCGACAGCTGATCCAGAAAGGTTGGATCAAATTATCAGACTATTAACTGTTTCAGAAACAGAAAGATTATTACCTTTCGAAGGCACAGGTGAATCAGGAATGACGGGTAATAATACGTCTACATCCAAGACTTTACCACAACCAGCTATGATTCAAGCACAGGTGACTATCCAGACTGGGTAGAAGCAGTTAGGCTATCCAGAAATGCAACTGATATGACAACTGTGTTATATTAGATATTTTGCGGGGATGTACCAATTACTCTTGAAGATAACATGAATGCCATATGGAAAGAAAGGAGAACGTAACACACTTATGTTTACTCCTAAAATGGATAAAACAATAAATATTACCGCAACTGGTAGTTATTTGGATATTGATTCCCAACTTGACATCAAAATAGCTATTGATAACTGGGTTTTTGGAATGAATATTTTTGCAGTCACAGCTGGCAACCAATGGACAAATGACCAATTACATGAGTATTGGCCATGTCTCTCAAAGGTGCTGCCAAAATTGCGTGGGATAACTTTATCTGCACAGGTGACTATCCAAACCTATGCTGTCAGGGGCGCCGCCGGGGCGCCCAATTTTCAACCATCCGCACCGCCACCCTAGGGCGCCGGGGGCGCCCTGGGGCGTTTTTTTTTATTCTAGTTTTTCCAAATGATTTGGCTTAGTAAAAAAAAAAAAAAAAAAAAACATAGAATTGCCAAATCATTTGGCATTTTCAAACAATAAATATATAAAAATAAAACAAATCCTCAATTCCTCATTAATTCTCTCTTACGCAAGTCTCTCTCCAAGACCCAAGTTCAAGAAAAAAACTGTCTTTCTTTGATTACGAATTGTCTGCAGGTCTCTCTCTAGTACGCAGATCTCTCTCCAAGACCCAAGTTCAAGAAAAACAATACATTGAGTCATGCTTGAATTAAATAATAAATTACGAAAAAAATAATTATACATTACAAATTTATATTGACATGTTATACACAGTGTTTCGGCTCCGCCTCCCGCCTAGTGCTCTGCCCCGCCTAGCGCTCCGCCCCGCTCCTGACAGCATAGATCCAAACTAGGTAGAAGCATTTAGGCTATTTCGAAATTGAAATGCAACATAACTCTCAGTGTTTGCTCCTATCGAAGGGTACTTCAAAGGATAATCTTGTATATCTTGAAGGATTGCCGTATTTCATGGTGGTGGAAGTTTGAGGACAAACATTTCTAGTTTATCTGTTTCAGTAAAATATCCACTCTCTAGGGAATATCTTATGAATTCAACAACGTATTCTTCAAAGAATCGAAGCTTACTGATAGTTAAATTGTTTAGCTTCTTTTGTGCAATTATTGAAGAATTTGTACCAATCTTTGATACATCCCCGCAAAATATCTAATATAACACAGTTGTCATTCAGTTACATTTCTGGATAGCATAACTGCTTCTACCCAGTTTGGATAGTCACCTGTGCGGGTAAAGTTATCCCACACAAGTTTGGCATTGCCTTTGAGAGACATGGTAACAAGGGCATTATATTCATTAGTCTTGTGACGTTGAAAACTCAGTTCTTATCTTCTCCGCCAGCTTAACAGAAATGACAGTACGAACCACATGGTTGTCACACTTTTGGTCGTGAGAGAAATGCCCCACAAATGGCTCAATAATGACCGGCTGTATCCACCCTTTTGTGTACAAATGATGATGCCAGATGTTGTTTCACTGTTTTTGATAGATGCTGAAACGACAGACTCTAGTCATCATTTACTCGAAATACACCGGTCCAATGGATCCGGAAGCCACTGTGTTATGTGCCTGTAATTATGTGCCACTATTGATGCTTATATTATTACTATAGCTCAATGTATCATTACGCATTTTACACCATGTTTGAAGTGTTCTTTTTTCTGGGTTTTGTGTATATGCTTTACCTATTCTTCAGTGAGTGTCCTTAGATGGCATGTATTTATTCTTTTTATGACGGGTAACTGCAGGATGGCGAAATTGTGAGCGCTGGTTATGGCATGGTTAGGACGGATATTCAAACTGCAACTGGTAAGTTGCGACTTTTTTTAATCTGAGAACCAAACTTATTCAGAGCTTTCTATGTAGTAACATACATATTGTCATATGCTCTACTCACATTAGCCCTAAGAAATGGCTCCTATAGACATTGTCACTACGAAATCTCAACAAAACCACCAGACCCTACCTATGGATGTATTAACCACTGTGAAAGAAAGCTTGTTTTGTAGGATAAGATATCTTTGTTGGTGATTTACTGAAATTTCTTAAGTAATAGAATTTGCAAGGTCCATTCCTTTTTTTCCCTCCAACTTGGTGATCTTTATGTTCGGCTCTGTCTGTCTGTCCTCACTTATCCTAATATTCTCATTTCTTTTACACATTCTAAAATTTTGTTGCTTGTCCTGTTTTTTGAGAACCAGCTCCATAATACTGAATAAGCACTTTCATACTGCCTGGGTATTGGCCAGCGGCGGACATATATAACCCTCCCCAAAAGCAGCTTACGGCCTATAACTCCTGCCCACTTTGTTTCTCCAGATTTTCTCTCGTCAAGAGTTTCTCAATCTCTCTCTGTCTCTCTCTCTCCCAAATATCTCCTTATAGATTTTTTTCCCTTTCTTTAGATTTTTACCTGTTAATTTTTTATCATCTCTTGATCATAATTTTCTCCAATTTCATGTCGCTGCAAAATTTATCTCTTTAGATTTTCGGTGTCCAATTTATTCTAAGGATTGAAAATCTCAATAGCAAAAATCATGAGAGAAAATTTAAGAATGGATGTAGAGAGAAATCTAGAAATATGGAGATCCAAAGGTCCTTCGGAAAGAGTTTAAAGAGATTGTTGTGGAGCAATAGATTGACTGAGATTATCCAGAGAGCAAGATTCCTAAGGGATAAGAGAAAATCTAGGAACAAGAGATTTTATAGAGAGCAAGATAGGAGACTCCGGTTTTACTTTATTGTAAGTCCGTAAGAGATTACAACAATGTAAGGGTTGTCCCGGCTGCCACTAATTTGTTTAGGTGGATACAGTCTAACAAATAATAATGGCTGGCACATGTTGCAGCTGAAAAACTGTGGGAATCAATTGTTGCACCATAACCTATAAAACTGGAGTTTTCCTTCTATTTCTCTCAAGATTCTTTGTTTGGAACCTTTCTATATTTTCTTTCTATCAAGGTCTCATGCTGTCTTTAATAAACTAATGCTCCGATTTTTGTTATTTTGTCACTGTGAAAGCACTTCAAATATTGTAACAGTGGTTAATCTAAACTAGCAGGTACAAATGGAATTTTGTAATGGTATTAAATGTGTGATTGCACGCCTATTATAAAAATATATGAATATCTCATGTAACTAGATACTATCCTAACTATGTACCTTGAATTGGGCTTCTGTGAAACTCGCTTGCCTTAGTATAAAAGTGTCCAATATATGCTTTAGAATCTCATAGCATTAAAAACCAAGGAAACCTTTTTTTGTCTGTTCATTTCTAAAACGCTAGATTTACTACATTAAAACAAAGAAACCGTCAATTTAAAATCCTTCTCAATAAATCAAACTGTCTGGCTAACTAGTGAAGTTATGATACAAAATTTACCCATGCTCTTAATTAACCAAGGCTAACTTATCAAGTATCAGTTGGATAAATTATCCTATATGCCTTTTTCGAGGGCAACTAAAACTCTAATAGACACGAAAAGAAGAGGCTAGGCAATGTAGAGGCCAATGTTACTAAAGATTTTCTTAAATATAGTATAAACTCTCTATCGTCTGATTTAGATCTTTTCACTCTATGATTGCCTCTTTCTTTTCATAGACTCTCTAGACTCTCCTTTAATTTATCTCATCTCCGGGGATTTCTATAGTATTTTTCTTCTTTATTTCTCTTTCTCTAATTTTCACTCTATGGATTTCTTTAAGGAGATGATTTAGATAGCAAGATTCAAGGTATAACAGTTGAAAAGAGAAAATCTAGAATTTTGAGGTAAAACGTGTATACCCAAATTCAAGATAAGCAAGTGAAAAGAGTAAAAGAAAGGGTTGAAAGGGATAGACTTATTTGCTTTGCAAGAAAAATCAGGAAAAGTGGATTTTATGCTTCAGTTTGTTCTTTAATTAGCTTGAAATGCATAAATGCTTGCAATAAAGAAAGGTTTGTTTGAGATTATTACATTCTTTTTAGCTCTCTGAGTAGTTTGAACTTACAGGTAATTTTCAGGAAAGAACTCTTGGGACTGTTCAAATTTTAACACCAGTCTTGGCAACCCCTCAACCATCCGACAAGCCAGAGCCATCAAAATCTGACAATAGTACCACAATGAACTATGAGAAAATGGAATCTGATACAGCTAGGACAGATGAAGATGTTATGACTCCTGTCGATTTAGAAAAAGATGTTGATCCATTGGAAAAGTTCCTCCCTCCGCCTTCAAAAATAAAATGCTCTGAAGATCTGCAAGTAAGTATATGTGCTAGAAGTTGAATCTTGAATAGAAGTATTTGCTTTTCACGCTTATAGTATCAACAGCATGGTATTTAGTTATCTATATTTTTAATACCCAGCAGGTTATTAACATATGTCTATGGTTGGACACTTTTGGGGGTACATGGGCCTACATGGCCCTACAAGGAGACGAGTTAGTGATTTTTTTTGTTATGGTTTCCTCACATTGAAAGATCCTAAGAAAGAGAATGTCATTCCAGTATCTTTCTGAAAACATGAAAAAAGGTTTACGAAGATGAAAGATTATCTTTAGAATGAAAAGAAGAATAACAAGCTGCTGTCGCTATTTTCTCTCACCCAGTCCCTATGTTGTAATACATGTTATGAGGTTGCTTTTGGAAAGTGGAAATATTACCAAAACACAGTGACGGAAATCACTGTAGACGTGTGAGTTGCAGTCTAGTTGTACAAATTAATAGTCCTTATCCCTTATCATATCCCTTGGGTCATCCAAGTCTTTTTCAAATTCTAGTAGTATGAATGTGATTTATTTATAGGTTATTATTGGGTTGCAGGAGAGGATAAACAAGTTTCTTGCGCTTAACAAGAGAGATGGGAAGAGCTTTAATGCAGCAGTGAGAAAGAAGAAAGAATATCGAAACCCTGACTTCTTATTGCACGCAGTGAGGTATCAAGATATAGATCAGATAGGAAGTTGCTTCAGTAAGGATGTGTTTGACCCTCATGGATATGAAAAGTGTGACTACTATGATGAAATAGGTGAGCACCACTTCTTCTGTGGTCTTGCTCTCATTTCATTGCTATAAGCTTCTTGTATTGTTTTGTTCACCGCATATGGGTCACCCCATAAGGAAGATGTCTCCCCATTTCCAATTAGATGAAGTGTAAATTTGCTAGCTTCCTCTCTATATTTGGGAATTTTCTTCCAACAATAAGATGCATCTTGGAGGACTTTTATGTGCTAGAAATTCCTATCCTCGATAAAGTTTTTAACAACCCAGTCCTCCCAAGTTTATTTAGAAAACATAATAGCCCAAATGTGTCTCATAATGGAGGCTTGCTGCACACTTTTAAGTCCCTCACAACCAGGCCAGCCTCATCAAAGGGGTGGCAAATTTTAGACGAACCTACAGCACGGAAGTCTTAAGGTCAGTTCCAGACCCAAGAAACTTTGTCCAATAAGCTAAACAACAACTCTCTGGGGCAAAAAATAAAAATAAAAAACAAAAAAACAAACAAGTAATCCTGTAGTGTGCATACCAAGGACAACTTTCAACAATTGAAATCTACTAACATATGAGAGATATTTACTTTACCAGGATTTAATATTTTTAGTAAGATTTTCAATTAGGGGCATACAATCAACATATGTGAGCCTAGTAGAGATGAGAGGGAGACCAAGGCACCTCACAGGTAAAGTGCCAGTGGTAAACCCAAGCACATATTTGAGTTGGTCATAAGATCCCCATCCATACCAAAGGTTGAATTTTTTAAAGGTTAACATCCAGACCTGCAAAGCATTTAAACTTGATCAGGGAGTCCGCAAGAGAACTAGTGGAGAGGTAATCACCCCCCATAAAGGCAATAAGATCAAGGATCCTTACACTTAGGGTGCAGATCAAACAGGTTTTAAATTAACTTTTTTCAAAATGCATATGGTGAATCCAGTCAACATTAACAAGCACCCTATCATTGAACCCCCTAATATTCCAGCAGCCAAAATTACACATTAATCTCAGGCAAATTTAAGCCACGGCCCAACTCTCCAACCAAGGAACCTGACCACCACATTAATCTTAGGCTGCAGAATATCCTCAGTATTAACCTTAATAGCTACTAAGGTCCTTATTTCGTTTATAGCTCAGAAGCCACTCGGCCCATCCACTCTGACATTATCAAATTGGTATAAGCCTCTCCATTATCTTGCAGCTCACCTAGACTATAGTTGCAATTAGTACAATTTAAGATCAACAAATCAAAATATATACATAAATAGTACTCTCTTAGGTAGTCAGAATCACACTTGTTTGTGGACACAATAATGAGAGTGCTTTACAATTATACTGAATCTGGAACGCAAGCATGTTAGAGAAACTCCTCCATCTGACATAACTGAGGTGCCCTCCCTTAGTAAGAGCACAGTTCTCAAGGGTAAGTCTAATAGTCTCCAATACAGGGAAGGCTTCTTGTAACTGGTCCATCTATCCATAGTGCAACAACCTATCAAATTAATTAGACTATTAGACTAAATCTTTGGCCAGGGTTTAAAATGCACAATTCTCAAACCCAAGTCTAATAAACCCCAAATAGAGGAGAGAACAAGGGCATGTATAAACCCAAAAGTAATGGCGTTTTTAGATGGTATTTTTTGCCAGGGAGTGAGACTCTCAGTTCTTAAAAGCAGACCTAAACTTCCCTTACAATTGGTTGGATAAACATCATATATCTTAATCCTGCAAGCAAGAAGCAAACTGTTAGCCCTCTCACTCTCAGGGATTTTATATCTAAACTCACTAGCCACAGCCTGGTTGATATTTTCGTCTTCGCCGTCGTCTCTCTTTTGTCTTCTTTCTTCATTTCTCTTTCTTTATTTTTCTCTCTCTAGCCATATCTCAACTCAAAATTTTAAAATTATGACACCACTTATAATCAAAGTAAACTTGAGAAAGAAAGATTAAGTCAATTGGGTATGCGATTGTTAGAAATTTTGTTAAAATTCATGTTTGGATGTGCTTTTGAGAAGAAATTTGCGAAATATAATATTTAGGGTTTTTCCCTATCAACGCTACTACCCTACGTTTGTATGTTATAGAAATGCTGGACGGTAGCTTTCAATATTACCCATCAACGTTAGGCTCTTAGCTTTGGAAACTCAGGAGTGTTTTTTCTATGTTTTTTTTCTCCATTTCCTCCCACCAACGCTAGGAACCTCGTGCTTTGTATGCTATAGAAATGCAAGGCCAACAACTTTAAATATTACCTATCAATGTTAGAACCCTAGCGTTTTGTATGTTATAGAAACGCAATGCCAACAACTTTCAATATTACCCATCAACGTTAGGACCCTAACGTTGGGAACTCATAAATTTTTTTTAATTAACGCTAGGCCTCTTAGCGTTGATAACTTAAAAATATGTTTTTATTCAAAATGTTGAGGGTAGTAAGATTAGCAAAAAAAAATTTTTGATGGGGTGCTCCTCTTTAAAAAGAATACTACTAAGCGTATTGAGCTCTACCAAAACAACGTTGTGAATTTAGAACCACCTGTAGATTAAATCCAGGGGCAGATTTATAGTACCCCCCCTCTCTCTTGATTTTTGATATTTTTTGCCCTATATATACAGCCCCTCAAAAAAAAATAAAAAAAATACATAAAGCTAACCCAAAAGCTCGGCCCAGCCTTCCCGATCCCTCCCAAGTCCCAACCTGTAAAATACCTAAGACCAGCCCAACCTGACCCAACCCTCTCTATCCTCCCGACCTTTCTCACTATAACCTTAATTGAATTTTATAAAAAGCACAAAAAAAGCTCAAACTCCCGCTCTCTAACCTTAAAATATGGAACTCGTGATTTTCATGAATTATGCGCGGATGGTGTTTAGTCGATGTTAATATGATGATCTATATTTTCTCTAAACAATTATGTCAAGGTTAACTTGTGCTTCTGTAATATTCTCGTAGTTGAGCTCACACTTTTTATTGTTCCCAACTTCATCATAGTATAGTTGAGCTTGACCTTACCTTACCCTTACTGTAGATGAGCCCCACAGAGCTCTGCCTAGCTCTTCTTGACAAGAACATTCTCAGTTTCTATACCAACAGCAGCATCATTGTTTGTGTTAGATCCTTCCTCTTGGTCATGTTGTGAGCAAATCGGGGAGCCAGCTTCATGTGCATGCTAATGTACACGTAGGAAATATAACAAAACTGCCATAATTCTAATTTCCACTAACGTGTACCTGCTACTATAACTTTAGTTTGTGCATTAGGCCTATCTTCCTTTAAACCAACTGTTGTTTTGATTCATGAACCATTGTTGTGATAAGTTTCTTTGTTTCTACCAATGACAGTATACTTCTAGTTCTTGTTGTATTTGTACATTTTTCAAAGTCAAACCTGAATAAACTATGTTCTTTTGTTGCCTCAAAGTAGAAGCTGATATGAAGCGTGAAATGGAAAGGAAGGAACAAGAAAAGAAAAAAAGTCCGAAAGTCGAATTTATTGCTGGAGGAACACAACCTGGAATAGCGGCAGTGACACAGAATATCAGCATGCAAATTTCAGGTTTGAACATTTTTATTTTAGATGTGCATTAAGCTGCATTTGCCATTTCGGCATGCAAATTTCGGCATTAAGCTGCATTTGCCATTTGACACAGAATATCAGCATGCAAATTTCGGCATCACAGTTTTGCCATTTACACCAAGCTGCATTTGCTAAGTATGTGTAGACCATCTTTTCAGTTGCACCCTCTGCTGTTGGTAGCAGAATTCAGTCTGTTTCAAATGCTGCTGATGCCATGGCAAAGGACAGTAGGCCGAGCAAGAAATCCAAATGGGACAAGGTTTTCACTTGCACATACAGTGGATAAATGTTTTTCAATTGATATCTCTAGTAGGTTTTTGAATGATCCAATAGGCTTTTGGCAAAGACAAAACTACATTTTTCATTAAGGGTGTTAATATTGGCATGGGTGCCAATTATACCCTGCACCTGTATTTCAGAGGTTCAGGGACAATTGGCACCTCTGCCAATCTATGTTGTGGGGAAACGTGTTTCCCCCTCCTCAGACGTTTCCTGGGAAGCCCGCTTGGGAAATGGGTGCGATTTTGTTTCCCCGAATTCGGGAAACGTTTGTGATTCGTGTTTCGATTCGACTATGATTCGCATTATGATTCGATTGTGATTCGGTTTTGGAAATGCCGATGATTCGATTTTTGATTCACGTGATTCGTATATCGAAGCAATTTTTGATTCGATTCAAAACGTTTACGATTTATAATCGAAGGGATTGTGAAACGATAATGTACATGATTGGATGCTCTTATACCCATAAAGGCAAAAGCACACAAACCTATAGAGATAACTTTATAGCGAAATCTAACTAAGAAAATAAGCACTTAAGCACACTTAACCTTTCGGATTTTCTTCCCTCTGTACTGCATTAACAAGTATTGTCGATGGATATACCTTCATCTCTCTACTATCAAAGTGTATCAAACTTTACTTATTTTTACGCTTGTTACTAGTTTCCCATTTTTCTTTTTTCTTATGCTTCATGATCGTTTCCCATTTTGTTTTTTTCTTACGCTTCATGCTCGTTTCCCACTCGTATCACATTTTGCTTCAATTGTCGGATACATTTCCCGAATCATGTTTATAAAATAATGGACGTTTCCCGCTTCCGTTTATCATATCGTTTCCTGTACCCGCTTCACTTTCAAGTAATATAGCTGCCAATATTAACACCCTCTGAAGTACATTTTAAACTATTATTAGTGTAGGTCTTTTGTCAAAAACAAATAACAATATTCATCAAAAACCTTGTTGGAAATATCGATTTTCTAACTAGAACTGGTAGTTATGACATTACTTCTTTTCTTATTCATTACTTTGTTTTAGGTGGATGGTGATAGAAAAAATTCCACACACTCTGGAGGGCAAGATACAAGCTCTACATCAGTGACACATGCGGCGCTGTTATCTACTGCTCAAGCAGGTGCTGGATATACAGCTTTTGCGTAAGTATATCTCAGTTGCTTTGATATCTCTTTCATGTTGTTTCAAGCCAAAAAGAAAGTACCTTTTATGTTATTATTCCCAAGTCCATTGTGGGAATCATATCACCCACTGTTTTTTACTTCATGTGCAAATGGAGTAGTGGTGCAACAATTTACTGAGGCACTACATTTAACAGAGGCATGTTTGGGATTAGTTTTTTGTTGGTTTTTGTCTTTAGTTTACTTGACCCATGTTTCACACCTTCTTGAGCTCCACTGGTCTTTTTAGTTGTTGGGAAGGGAAACCTAGTGTTAAGAGGGGTGAAGAGTAGAGGCAGATGTAAAAAGAACATAAATTGTGTTTAAATGGGGACAATGCCGTGTGATTTCTTTATCACAGTGCGGGCACCTATTTGCTTTGGTTCAATGTTCTTTAAGTTGTAACTTGTCTTTTATATGGTCCTTTGATAAACCCATTTGTAATCTCTTTTGTTTGCAGGCAACAAAGACGAAGAGAAGCGGAAGAGAGGAGATCTAGTGAGAGGAGAAGAACATAAAACCATATTTTGATTCTTGGAGCTGACAATTGTATGCCTTATTTTACTGTAAACCACTTTAAATTAAGTGAAATTAGACTGCCTAGTTAGAAATGTAGCCTTGTGACATATCCAAAAAACTGAATTCCCTTCTGGAAAATAGATATGATGTAACAAACTTTTAGTTTTACTGATCTTGGAAATCAATTTTGTGACAACTTTTATGTTTGTTGTTCCTGTATTATGTTTTAGCATATCACGTATAGTATTAGAATGAGAATGAAAATGTTTTCCTCGTCCTCGTTCAAAAGAACATCTTTTTTTGATAAAATGTTTCACGAGAATTGACGCCGAAGTCTGTTCAATTTGTCAAATTTCCCGTGTTTGAATCTGAAGTAATCCAAGTTCTACATTATTGTCAGGTGTTTATGACAGGGTTTCTAGCCCTAACCCTAATTTTCCTTCTAGATGATTTATAATTTTGTCCTTGATATCTTTGGTAGAAACATACCCCAAGCCCAGATAATTGTAGTGTAAACACAAAAGAAGAAAAAGAGGAAAAAAATAGGCAGAGAAAGTGATCTTTTTGGAGGGTATGCTTTTACTAACAAACTCTATCATCGACCTTTCTCTCATTTCAAGTCAAAATCATCCTTCACATACCTAATCCAGGACCCTAGCCAAAAGAATCTCTGAGGGAAAAAAAAAAAAAAAGAAAGAAAATAAGAAAGGCATGAGGTCTCCTTCACTCTCTCCATCATCAGCCCCACCTCTACTTTGGCCTAACCTAATCATTCTCCTATGGATGCATTTCTTGTCCTCATAGGCTCTTAGCTATTAGTTGATCCTTTAGATGATGGCCAATCAAAATTAATCTGATAAGCGTCACTCAACTTTCGCGGCCACCCGACAAGATTATCTCTGTCTCCACTCATTGGCCAACCCGGTCCAGCAAAAGCTACGGGGGGTCTATGTTATCGCGGTTCTCTTTTAGGGAGGATCTACGTTATTATGGTCCTCCTTTGAGAGCGACACCGGGAGGGAAAAACAGAATTAAGGTTGTATATAATTCAGTCATTTCATGACAATAAAAGTGCCTGAAGGGGCGAGTCCCCCTGTGCTGTACCCGGCTGCTCCTCGAGATGCTGTCTGGGTGGGGATTCGGACCTCTGCAAGAAAATCTAAGAGAGTGTGAGTCAGTCCCAATGTGTGAATGAGTGTCCACATTATGTCTAACGTCTCTATTTGTTGGTTTTGGGACAAAAAGCTTTTAAAACCTGAGACTACCAACTCAAATATATTTCTTTCTCCGCTTTGTAAGCTTTGGCCTTTTTATCTGCAATCACAGAGACAGTGTTTCTTAGGTTAGTTTTTAACTCAATCACTGTTTCAATCACTACCCACTCTGATATCACAACTATTTTTGTTGAACAAAGAATATTAACTTTGTGTATATAACAAATGTACCTTCTGCAAAAAAAAAAAGTTTAATTTGAACTAGAGTTGGTAATTGTATAGAACCCAAATTCTCCATCCCCTTTCATGTATGAATACAATCATAGACAGAATATAAACCCTTGTTTTTTTCGTCTCTCTTTTTCTTTTTAAAGATGAACATTGCTAGGTCGTATATTATGGATGATTTCTCGTATACAATTTCTCGCCAGGACTGGGCCTCTGTAGTATATTGCCCGCAGATGTTTAGACTACCTTGGGAATTTCCGGGGAATGCTTTAGAAATGATGGCCCATGAATGTGCAGTGTGAAAACTTGATTCTTCCAAGTTTTACTTTGTTTGGTATTTGATTAAAATGTTACAATTAAAAGTATTTATTAAAATGCAGAAAAATACCAAGAAATAATTCTTTCTTTCTTTCTTTGTTTTGTTTCAAGTAGTGGCTTGTATGCATTGCTTACATTTAACCTGGTGATGCGGATACAGGTGTAACTGCCCGACACAGGTAGAGGGTGTCGAAAACAGCAAAATATAGAAAGTGCATTGAAAACAGTACTGGGACACATGTCTGATTTCCTAAGTCGAGTGTCGGATAAGTTTTTTTTACTTTCATAAGTGAAGTGCCGTTGTCACCCAATATTTAACTTCAAGTTCAAAAAATAAATAAAAAATTCTATAAAAACAGATGGAATATGTTTTAGGTACATTGCAGATATTCACAACAAATTATATTTCATACAAAACGCAAAGTATTTAAAAAGATTTTTTTTTTGGAAAAATCAAGTTTATATCACTTATTATTTTTATAGAAATTTTCACCTAAAAGAATGATAAAAGCACTTTGTTTTTTTCCTTTTTTATCCTCAAAAGAAGAGAAATTCAGAGGTGTAAAGGTGAAGGTTCTCATCACACTACAAAAAGCTCCCATTGTTAAAAAGGTAAAATTACATTACCACACTATCCAAACTAAGTACAGTGTGATTAACGGTAACTTTATAGGGTTGGAACTTAGAAGTGCTCAAAAGGGTAAATTCGGAATTAAAAAAGCTAACGGTACATTTGTAATCAGAGTTTTCGAGGGGGAGAACAACAAGAAGAGAAAGAAAGATAAAGTCTCTCTCTCTCTCTCTTAAAACTTTCTCTTTTTATTTCTCACCTTTGCATCTTTCATCTCTCTCTCTCTCTCTCTCGTTCTTTATAGCTCTAGCTTTAGCTTTCTTGATTCATTCCAATTAGATCCCAACAAGGTCTTCTTCTCTCACTCTCTTTGTCTACCCATTTGAAGAAACAGAGGAAGGAGAGAGATTCTTGTATTTTTAAAGTGGGGATCATTAGTAGCAGCAATGGAACCTTTGAAACCAGAAGAGATATCACATCCACCAATGGAGCAACTCCAAGGGTTTGAGTATTGTATTGACTCTAATCCATCATGGGGTACTTTTTTTTCTCAGTTTAATTCTACCCAAATGTTCAATTTTTAGTCTTTCCTTGGTTTTGAGTTTTGACTCTGTTTTGTGGTTTGTAGGGGAAGCAATTGCTATGGGGTTTCAGCATTATATCTTGTCTTTAGGAACAGCAGTGATGATTCCTACTATGTTAGTCCCTCTAATGGGAGGAACAGATGTGAGTAAACATAACCCCATTTTAATGGAGTCTTAATTTGCGATTATTTGGAAAAATGTTTCAATGGGTTTGTTTTTTTGTATGGAATTTTTATGTGGGGGTTTGTTTTTGTTTTGCAGGATGATAAAGTAAGAGTATTTCAAACTTTGCTCTTTGTTGGAGGAATTAATACATTGATACAGACGTTATTCGGAACGCGATTGCCGACTGTGATGGGAGGATCTTATGCATACATTGTACCCATAATGTCTATTATACATGATCCATCTTTGAGCAGAATTGGAGATCCCCATCAGGTTATTTCTCTCCCTCTCCCTGTTTCACTCTAGCTCATGCACTCAAGATGGAATCAATTGTCTTCTTTCAGAAAAGGGATTCTGATTTTTCTTGTATTTGCAAAATAATAATTATAATAACAGTAGGATGTTATCATAGTTTTCTTAAGGTTTGGCTCTAATGAGTTTGACAATTGTTTGGCCAAATTTTGCTGTTTATGGACAATAGGGCCCAATAAGATTTGATAAGATTGAGGGAGTCAATGGTTGTTTGGTCACATTTATGGTATAAAAGTACAGTGAATAATGCCCAACAGGATCTTAAAACATTGTCTGGTTAGTAATGAATGAGGGAAATTAGATCCAACAACCTGTATTGAGATTGTACACTAAAGCCAGCCAGCCACCACCCCTACAATTCACTCATGTTTATATAAAAAAAACAAATACTGGATAGTATGTATTTCATGACTCAATTATGGTTTCAAACCTCACTATGCCACTTAAGCAACAGGCGTCTGAAGAACAGTGACTAATGTTATCCAATGTAAGCATTCCCTGGAATAGAAAAATCAATGGATCAAAGGAAAACAACTGAATATTGTCCATAATTTTTTATTTTTTTTGCTTACCTTATTGTAGATTGTCTAGTAGTGTTTTCTGTTTGATTGGTTGTTAACTTCTTCTACATGACCAACAAATACTTGAATAAGTCGTATTCCTTTGCATGGCCGAGATTTGAAATGGTTGAAGTACTGAACAATAAATATTAGTAAATAAACGTAAACTTAGTCTTACATAGAAACTTGTATAAGCTGATAACTCAGTTTCCTGTCATAGAAACTTGTACAAGTTTATTCTCCAAATAAAAATTAAGTATGTATGATTTCAGTTTCGAACTAAAATTTTCTTTTCCTGTTTTAAGAATAATATTGTAAAAACCATTTCATTTTATTCTTCTTAAACCTCATTTGAATGTTAACGCCGAACTTCTCTAATGTTTTGTTCTTCAGCGGTTTCTTCAAACACTTAGAGCGATCCAAGGTGCTATGATCGTGTCATCAAGTGTACAAATTGTTCTAGGCTTCAGTCAGCTGTGGGGACTTTGCTCAAGGTGCTATCTCACTTTCTCAGCTATAATTATATGTCCTCGCAGTAGTGTGTGTTGTCCTGGAGCACAATGTTACTCTTTCTATATAGTTTTCTGTAAGACTTATCCTTATAGGTGATTATGAGTTAATTAACACCGGGTAACAAAGGGGGCGTGTGATAGATAGAGATAATTGAGTTTGGTGATGGTATTTCTTTGAAAAATCATATTTTCACCGCAAGTTTTTTCATGGACATCCATTAGACTACGTTAAAAAACTATCATGTTATGTGATGATATTTTCTTTGACAAATCATATTTTCACCGCAAGTTATTTCATGGAAATGATAGATATGTAAATTATTGGATTGAAAAATTTGTCTTTCTATTTTGGACGAGGAATAACAACGTCATCTCTTATAGATGCTTTTATCAGCAAAAGATGCTTTATGGAAGTGGGAGATGTGCAAATTGTAGGATTGAAAACTCTGTATGTATGTTATTTTTGAAAAAAACTCTGCCATGGCAGAAATTCTGAGTACTACTTCTAAGAGCATGGGCAACAGCCTCGCTAACTTAGCGAGCTACCTAGGCATAAATTCAGGGAAAATCTAACATGTAGCTAGAGCTATTTTTTTCTTCTTTTTCAGGGTGGGAATGGTGGGATATATGTCAGTTTTTAATATATATATATATATATTTTAAATAAAAAATAATATTAAAAAATATTAAAAAAAATAAAAATATTAAAAAAAATATACACAATTGGCGCAGTAAAGTTAAAAAAATAAAAATAAAGTTAACAAAACATTTTTTTAATAATAATTTTTTTTTTATAATTTCTCTGACTAAACTGGGCTCGCCACAGATAGCCATTGACTTTCTCGAAATTTGCATAATTTGAGCGATAGCTAGCCTGGAAAACTGATTTTTGCAAGATTTAGATCGCTAATATAGCGATACCTATCCTGCTGCCCATGCTCTAAGTGCTGAGAAGATTTGTCAGAGGTTACACGTGTGTGTGATTCATGAGTACTGATGTGTTTGCCATTGGAGTTTGCATAATTTGAGCGATAGCTAGCCTGAAAAACTGATTTTTGCAAGATTTGGATCGCTAATATAGCGATACCTATCCTGCTGCCCATGCTCTAAGTGCTGAGAAGATTTGTCAGAGGTTACACGTGTGTGTGATTCATGAGTACTAATGTGTTTGCCATTGGAGTTTGCCTAAATAATCAAATAATATAGCGATACCTATCCTGCTGCCCATGCTCTAAGTGCTGAGAAGATTTGTCACAGGTTACACGTGTGTGTGATTCATGAGTACTGATGTGTTTGCCATTGGAGTTTGCCTAAATAATCAAATAATGATGAAATTATTATTTTATTGTAGATTTTTCAGCCCACTTGGAATGGTTCCAGTAATTGCCTTGGTGGGTTTCGGTCTGTTTGATAGAGCCTTTTCTGTGGTAATTAGCTACAGCAACTGCCAAGTTCTCCTTTGTTTTTCACTTTTTTCTTTTTCCTTGGGAGAATTGCCATTTTTCTTTCTTTCACACATCATAGTGAGTTATATGAACCATATTACTGTTTTCCTATCAGGTTGGAAACTGTGTGGAAATTGGCATCCCCATGCTTATTCTATTCATTGCTTTGTCTCAGGTAAAATAACTATTTTTCTACTTGCAAAAGGGGTCCATGGGTTTATGCTACATCTGTTATCAAGTTGAAATTGTATTATGATCCTAATCCACTTCAATCAAGTTACTGCTTACACACTTACTAGAAGTAACTGTTTATCATCAAATCCCATCTAAAAAAGACAGTTCCCATGTGCCCTCTGCCTATAGCACTATTGGAGATGCTCTAAGAGGAATCAAAGTACTTTCTTAAGCCGGATTTTGTGGATTTTGTTTACATGCTTATTGAATGGTTTAACCCAGTTTTTCTATAGGAAGTGCCCCTTTCCGGGGATTCTATCCAATAGTGCTTCGGGGCCAAAAAACAACTATTTTTTCAGCGGCTGCCTTTACTGAATCTCAAACTATTTAGGTGTTTTCACGTAATTTGGAACTTTTGTTTTGTGCTTTGTGTTTTCTTCATATAATTCCGTTCCGAATCGAGGTGAAACACCCATATTTTTTTACCTTAGAAATGTTGCTATTGAAGATAAGAGTCTGACAATAATTCTCACGTCTAGATTTTTTTGTTATATGCAGTATTTAAAACATATTGAGGCAAAACATGTCCCTGTATTGGAGCGGTTTGCTCTCATAATGTCAATCGTAGTGATATGGGCCTATGCTCACCTCTTGACAGCCAGTGGTGCTTACAAACATCGCCCAGGAAAAACCCAATTCAACTGCCGAACCGACAAAGCCAACCTCATCTCTTCTGCACCTTGGTTCGTGTTCATTCTCCTCATAATCTGATCAAAGCTTAGAGTTCCCGAGTTTTTTATTGTATTTATTCTCATAGTTTGCTCTTACCCACTGCACTTCTTTATGACCAGGATAAAGATCCCGTACCCAATTCAATGGGGTGCACCTACCTTTGATGCCGGGCATGCATTCGGGATGATGGCTGCTGCTTTTGTAGCTATGATAGAGGTACTTAATTGCGTACTCTGTAAGAATGTCTCCTGCAATCACGCAAGAACTCAAATAAATATAAGAAGAAAAAGATGCTCTTCAGTACTGTTACAAAAGCTTAAAAAAAATGAGTCCAAACTTCAACGGAGATGTCATTTTAGCACCTAGTTGATAACGCAAATTTTAGATGGCCTACCTTTGGCCCACCAGAGTGTTTTTGGCATTGATGTTCTTTCTCCGATTTCTACACATTTAATCGAATGGTGTCTCATGCAGAAGGCAGGAAATGTTTTGTTTCCCCGTCTGTTGTTTTCGAAAAAAAAAAACTTTACTAAGAGAGCAACAAACAGGAGCAAAACTGTTGTCTAGTACGATTTTTTTTTATGGGAACTTTAATGAGAATAATGTTGGAGATGCGCTAAAAAGTTGTAGACTTGTAGAGATAATGATATACCTTGAATGATAGGTCATAGAATGGGTTATTGTTTTGGCAGTCAACTGGAGCATACAAGGCTGCATCAAGGCTAGCAAGTGCTACGCCTCCTCCAGCTCATGTTCTTAGCCGTGGTATTGGATGGCAGGTGTGTGTAAGCTGCACAAAAACATTCATGCAAAATCACCTACTAAATAGAATAATGATTTCATCATTAATTTAGAATTTCCGAACAATCAATTTGTCGATATTCATAGACCAAACTCCCAGAAAAGGTTGATAGGAATTCAGCCTCCTATAAAGTATAGATAAACTTATACATGATTTCTTCATGAACAGGGAATTGGTATGCTACTGGATGGACTCTTTGGAACAGGAACCGGCACTACTGTCTCTGTGTAAGTAGTATAACTGCATGTTGTCTATTCTTTTCTCTACTTTCTTTGTTCTTTCAATAAAGCCATCTCAATATGTAACAGAGAGAATGTGGGTCTTCTTGGATCAACTCGAGTTGGGAGCAGACGAGTTATTCAAATCTCAGCTGGTTTTATGATATTCTTTTCTATATTAGGTGAGTGAAGGATCATCAGAGGTTTTATTTGACAAGTAAAAAAACAACCTTTTTTTACTTATTTTATTTTGTTGATTCTTCTTACAGGGAAATTCGGAGCACTATTTGCATCAATTCCCTTCCCTATTTTTGCTGCGGTATACTGTATTTTATTTGGAATTGTTGGTATGTGCCTAGAACTTGTTTCTACTTAACTACTAAACTTGTATGTAGCCAATGCTGACTGGCTAAGTGTAATTTGTTTTCTTCTTGTTTTTAGCATCCGTAGGACTGTCATTTTTGCAGTTCACAAATATGAACTCAATGAGGAACTTGTTCATCACAGGCGTCGCCCTATTCCTGGGTCTATCAGTTCCCCAGTACTTCCGTCAATACATGGCCAATTCGACTCACGGTCCCGCTCACACCGGTGCCGGATGGGTATGTCGTCACACACTTTTCCTAATCATGCTCTCTAGCTGTTTATATATACCCTAAACTTGTTATGGTCGGTTGCAGTTTAATGACTTCATCAACACTGTCTTCTTCTCATCCCCAACAGTTGCACTAATAGTCGCGGTTTTCCTTGACAACACACTTGAATGTAAGGATACTGCAAGAGACAGAGGGATGCCATGGTGGGATAGGTTCCGTACATTCAAAGGAGATAGCCGAAATGAGGAGTTTTACACGCTCCCTTTCAATCTCAATCGTTTCTTTCCTCCGTCATAAAGATCCACCGCTATTATTAATGGGTTTTTCACTTGCAAATCTCAATGATGAGGAAGAGAGTCTGTATCACGTGTTGTATATTTGAGTCGATTTCAATAAAACTCATTTATCTTTTCTCCTTTGAGAATTTGATTCAGGGAGCAGTAGAAAGTTTATTGTTTTCAGTTCAAAATGGCTCAGAATTTGTGAAGTTTATTTGATCTCTCTAAAGAGATTATTTTTTGATCTCTTCAAATCAAAGATTGACATCTGCAGGAGAGGAAACTTTTAAACAACCAAGTTAACTTTACTTAAACACCATTTTTTCGTATTTTAATTCAATAATTTTAATCTCCTATTAAATACCAAAATATCTCTCTCTAAAACTCACGTCTCTCCCCCATCATGTCATTTCCAAATTCAATGAGAAGATCATGTACTATGCTTCAGTTTGTACATATTCTATCATGATCCATGGTTTGTGTCAAAAGAAGGGTAAAGTTGAAGATGCATGTAGCAACTTTGAGATCATGATTGACAAAGGGATACAACCATATCCATGTACAATATTGGTGAATTGTGGAGGTAAGTCGCGTTAGGACTCGGAAAAATCCAAGATTATCTCTGATAAAATGCTTCATTCAATCAAAGGCAAGAGCTATCAAATATTATGAACAGTGATAAGGCGGACGAATAATCGATAAGCGAAGAACATATATTTATACCAAGAGGACATCGGGGACACAAACCAAAAATTTGTTTGCAGGCAAAAGTCTAAGAAGAGAAGAAACTCTTACACAGCTTGAGCTCTCTAGTTCTCACTAGTTGCCTGCAAATGAACCGGTAAAGATGTTTGTAAGAAAGATTCTTTTTAACATTCCCACAATTTTGGGAAATAGAGAAATGGCCTCCAAGTATGTAGCACTATGTATGTAACACTTATTTCAAAGGGGGCGAGCTTCCCTTCCTATCATCTATTGTCCCCGTTATGATGAAGTGATTCTTAAACTCTATTGATAAATGGTTTGAGTTATGATCTCTACATGTTGTGACTGGAATTAAAACCCAAACGGTGTTTAAGTAGTTAACTTGGCTGTTTAAAAGTTTCACTCCCCTGCCACATGTCAGTCTTTGATTTGAAGAGATCAAAATAAGAGATTAAATTTTGATCATTTTTGAGAGATCAATTTTTTGTTCTTCCTAAAAGGCCATATTGATTTTTTTTTCTCTGAGAGTTGATTTTTTTTATTATTAATTTAGGTGATTTTTTGTTTATTTTACTCGTCTGAAAGACCGTATGGAAGCACAAAGCGTAAACATAAATAACAAATAACAAGTCGATTTAGTATGGTCTTACTAAAATCAGTTAATGCATCACGCATAGACCATACTAAAACCAGATGTATAGGTATAAGTAACCATGGCAAAAAAGAACAAGAAAATAAAAACAAGTTTACAATATTCATTGTATTTGTCGAATAAAACAATCTCCGAATCTGGAAATAATGTCAAAACTTACATACTAGATAGAATGATAACAAAGATGAAAGACCGATTCTAAAATGAAAAAAGATGACCGAAATAATTCTAAAGATGAATGGCAGTACTCAGTAAATTTCATCTGAAAAATAGTAACTTGTTAATAATTTTACAAACTAGTAATTTTGAGTATTCTTTGTACAAAGTATTCCCCACTAAGATGAGAAAAAGAAATATGAGAGAAGAGTATGAATATCTTTATTGATCTATAATTCTTTGTATCCTCAGAGTGGTTCTGTATTACAAAGGATAACCATTTTAGGTTATCAATACTAACTCAAACTCTCCCCATAAACCCTATTAATCTATGGGCTTGTTAGGAGTCTTGTAGGACACCCCAACCCAGTTGGGGCCGGACCCAACTCCTAACACTCCCCCATGGGGTGTTCCATACCAAGACGACTTGCCTCATCAAAACATCTGCCCTTGGCAAAAATCTATACAAGGAAAAAATATAATCCTATGCCCCGTATGGGTTGTAGATGCGTATACGTTGCCTCATCAAAACCTCTAGTCAGTAAAACCTCTTAGGATAAAAAATGTATTATCAGGAAAAGAGTACAACACCCATGTGTCCACGTCAGGTTGGGATTACTCCCCCTTACGTCGATCTCCCCTGAGATGTATCTCCCTGAGATATTGATAAATAAAACTTCTGCATGCCGATTCTGTGTACCAGTCTCTTGAAGGTAAGTGGTGCAAGAATCTTCGTGAATAGGTTTGCAAAGTTATCTTCTGAAATATCTTCAATAACGCCAATCTCATTTGCCGTTTAATTCATAAGGATGGAATGGCTTCTGTGAAATGTGCTTCGTTATGTCACTATTGATAAATTCGCCATTGACTTGAATGATGCAAGCCAAATTATCTTCATACATAGTCGATGTTTTATCTTGGATAGAACATGTCATAATCTTCAGTTGATGTGATGTATCTTGGAAGGCAACCATCATTTTTTTCCAGCTTCATGAAGTGCAAGAATCTCCTAATGGTTCGTAGATGTAACTACCGCCGTCTGCTTCATCGATCTCCAAGAATCTTTATGTATCTCCGTACATAAACACACAATCTATCTGACAATGGCCTCTCTATGTAGGTCTGACAAGTATTTTATATCGGCATACTCTATAATTTACCATTTACTATTTTGAGTAGAATAGACCCCAGTCTTTTATGTAGATCAGATATCTCATAATGTGCCTAATCTCATTCCAGTGCCTTTGGGTAGGAACGAAACTATGGCAAGCCAAACAGTTTACTGCAAATGAGTCATCGGGCCTAGTATACCCAGCCAACTATAACAAAACATCTCCTATCTATGACGCCACAGCCCTAGGAGTTTTTCCCCCACTAGGATGGTAGAAAATGTCGCTGTCCACATCTAAATGCAGGACGCGCAATAAATAATTTAGCACCGTGTGCTACATCCATACTGAAGTGTTAGATAACTTTTTTGATATATATTGTTTGGTATACGAGTATGCCACTACCAAGACGTTCGATCTACAAATCGAGACACTACTTAATTTCCCAAGGTCTTTTATTTTAAATTCCTTCCCAAGGTATTTGACGGCTCTCGCGATCTCCCCCGGAAGTCTAATGATATGCAAATCATTTTAGTATACTGTTATGATAATATTGAAGCTAATTTCTATATTCTAAATAAGAACGCATGGACAAATAAAGATATTTGTAAAGTCCCCGACCTTCAAATACTTAGTCGACTTACTAAGTCTCATTGCCCTGATTACTTTAAGTCAATAATAACTTTTCCAGTTTTATTACGTACACACCTCGTGTGTTGGGCTTAATTGCTTTCATAAGGTTATACCTCCCTAAGTGGCTTCATGTAGATATCCGTATCTAATTTCCCATATAGATACGTGGTATTTACATCAGACACACGTCTAGCTTGTCCTCGACAACTTGGTAGTACCAAAATGTTATAGTGTCCATAACCGTATAATAGGTTTGCAATCGATGCCAGATCTCTTAAAGGATTCCTGGGCAACTAGTCTTGTATTGACCTAATTATCTCTCTGAGGTAATCATGTTTTCGTACCATTCCCATTTATAACCGACATGCTCAATGGTATCACTTCGCATTATGTTAGCAAGCTGATGACTTTCGCTTAGATTCCAAACACCTACTTTGGCCAATGTATAACAACACACATTCGTTTACAATAAGTGGTTTTAAATCCTCATCCTTAATGGCGAGCACATCAGCGAATATGAATACTTTATCGACCAATCTCTACTAAACGATCCTACGTTGTGCTTATTACAGACTTTTAATAAATCAATATCTTCTTATTATCATACGTATGTGCCACCCCAGGCTTGTCTCGTAATACATCAACTGGTCGCATAGTTACTATTGCCTCGTCGATGGGTGGTTCAATCCTCGATGAACCAACTACACCATTAGTCACATTTGTCCCAAATTTTACAGCTCCCCAACTCAAAATACTTTTTTCCAATGGTGTTCCGCACTAAGTGTGAGCCTCAAATTCATTTGTGGTACTAATTCCCCCTGAACGTTCAGCTGTGTAGGCATATTACTTGTAGGTACATATACTTATGGTACTTCAATAGTGCCTATGAATGTGTATGACAATTCATGTGTGACCCATAGGAGGTTTCTAATCTGTTGAACTTTATTATCATTTAACTTATGTAAGGGATCTAGATGAGATAACGATGGTGTTTTCCAACTAATCTTGGAAACATCCTCAGCATTGATTGTCATTTCTCCCCATAATGCTAGGAATATTGTCTCATCAAAGTGATAATCTGCCCTGCAGTATATACGTCGCCAGTGGGGCTTCAAATATCCAGTGATAAATGTAAATTATAACCCACATAATACTAGGATGATGTTGAGGGTCCCATCTTCATACATTGTAGTTGTGTGATTAGTACTTGTACGGAATATCCAAATGTTTGTCAATGGGCGACATTAGGCTCCGACCCAGTTACTAGTCGTTTGGGAAAAAAATTTGATGACTTGCAATGGGACAAACCCTAATCAGTGTCGTAGGAGTAAGAATGTATATCCTACACACTAACCGAAAGCTGTGATCATAATAACAGTGGCCTAACGATTATCCTAAATTACTTGAGGTTATCCATCGTAATGGTATGGGGTATTCACGATACTCAATTATCTATCCCATTTAGCGGTAAAATAAACATCAAAAGCATGCGAGTCTCACTCCCAAGCCCCCGTCAAGTCCCATCGATTGAGTTTGACCAGTTAATCTAGGAACTGAGCCTGCGATCAAATGATCTAAGTAAGAAATCGTGCTAACGTTGCATTCCAAGATTTTAATAATAGACAAACGTAAGACCATCTCCAAGATACATCTATTATAACCATAAATACTCAAGTGGACCACTATGTGGATAGATGGGTTCATATGTGTCTTAATGGATGCGTTCCGAGTACAGGCTGAAGATCCCACTCCACCTTGGTCATACTAGGATGAAATAATAAACTTTCCTTAAAAATTAATAATTACATATGCATTCTTTGGATCTTCTCTCGTTTTAAGGAAAGTTGAGATGTAATCTTGATAATCCTCCTCACTATCCGAGCCTGAAGGAGTGTATTGGAAACCGTTCTAATAGCATGTTCTAACATTTAGATATTGAGGAAATATACAAAACCTTGTCTGTCATTTTCTCCGATAGTCATGACATAATAAGCATTATCATGCATCTTCCTAAATAACACTAGTAAATTATGGTTGGATTTACTAGTGTATAAACTGGACTAGATACCCCGTATCGTACCGTTAGAGAATAATAGTGTGATGCACTCAATCCATTCTATTAGGTTGGCCGTGCTAATAATATTTGTGACATCCCCGATAAACTAGGTTAGAGACAAAAAATATGTTCATATCTCAAAATAATAAAATTCGTGGTACTAATGTCTCTTAGACGTATGTCACCACTCATTAGATTATCGGTAATGCTTAATGAGTAGATAGATCCATAGGTGGGTATGTTGTATATAGTAAATCAACTATCATACGTAGAATTTAACTACTTCCCAAGCAATAAATTTACAAAAAAAATAAAAAAAATCAAAGAACAATCTCATAGATGGGATACCGAACTAGTGTATGTCACGAACATTCTATTAAACTAACCAGTGCAGAGTTCCCAACTCAGTTAATGATAGTATTATTAAAACAAAAATACTACTATGCAACAAGTAAAGTTACTACTTGGCAATGCTCTCTAGGTGACATCATTCATCTACTGAGAATTTACTACTGTTTATTCTTAAAACTTGATCCAAAGCTGCATTGGTATTATGGGAGAAATCTATGGCCACAGACTCTGCTGCATGCCCGACTATCTCGTATCCATTTTAGAATTCTTCCTATTCCATTTTGGTCAATTGGTAAACTTTTTGGTCCCCTTACCACAGGTTACTGATGGCTAGAATTTAATTCGGCCGTTGTTGCCACCTCTTATCTATCCACGGTTGTGACCCTGCCCGTAACGTCACTTGTTACTAGACCCAACATTATGCGACTCTGGCGCATGCTTACTCTTAGTAGGCATAAGCTTGAGGTTCCTAACCAGTAACTCATTGTTTTACTCAGAAATGAGGAAAACTTGAATTAATTAGGTCTACATGCATAATGAACTATTAAATGTTGCCTCTAAAGCGTAATACTTGAAGTGTAGAAAGTTTAATGGAATATTCATAATATCCTTATTTACCTCAACTATTTTTCCATGTAAGATTATAGTGGAGTTGAACTATCAAATGTTACATCTAAAGCGTAATATTTGAAGCGTAGAAAGTTTAATGGAATATTCTTAATATCTTTATTTACCTCAACTATTTCTCCATGTAAGATTATTGTGGAGTTGCACTGCCAAATAAATTTTTTGCCTAATCATAGGGTAGTCCATTATCAGATTTTCCTGAATATGGAGGCGAGGGTGTAAACAAAGCTCCTACTTTGTTATTTAGAGACTCATTGCTCTCAATAATAGTCTTTTCCAGATTTTACAATAACAGATGGATTTCAGTATCCATAGAGGTCAAGTAAATTAGTACATGAAATAAAGTTGTAGTATGGGAGGTACTCAATGTTCTGAGTATTGCCAACATCTATTATGCATGTAGATAAATACTTGTAGTAGTACTTGATAAACATTCATTACATAAAGGCAATTTACAGTATTCAAGTCAGTGATTCCAAATCATTACTTGTAAGTAAACCTTATTCATGTCCTATTACTTACAAAATCCTATTTAAGTACATGATTTCTAATCATTATTTATGGCTCATAGTATATAGCGCAATGAAGTACATGATTCTCAATCATTACTTGCAAGTAAACCTTATTCATAGCTTTATACTTATGAGTTCCTATTAAGCGTTAAATACTAACTTTACCCTATAAAATGGTGATCTTGACCTTAGATGTGCATTTTAATAGTATCTTAGCCAAGATAGCTATTCAAAACTACTAGATGTTGCATTCCTTATTCTAACAAATAGAGTGTTCTAATCTCTAAAGTTTATAAGGTTGATAGATTATGCCTGTCTTTGAACTAATATTTTAGGGTACTATAAGTTTCTATCCATGCCTATATACCTCTAAATGCTATCATCTAACATCTAATTACACCTAAATACGTTAAATTAGTTCCTCGGACACCAAGTTATTAGAAATAAGATTAAGTAAATTCCCAATTAAGCTCTAATTATTTGTCCTTGATAATTAAATATGATTTAGATATGACTCACAGTCGTATTCTAAATTAGTATTGGTTTTGTATTATCTATGATTCCTGATCATAATAATTAGTATCCTATGGGAATACCATTAATATCTTATTAGCTATTATAAGATACTTATAATAGCGTATTTTTTGGAAGGGAAACTTTGCCAATACTTAAGTAAGGATGTTACAATTCTAAGCTATAATACAATAGTTTTTACGTGGAAACTCAGTAAAACCTGAGAAAAACTATGACCTCGAGGAGGGTTTGATGGTAAAATCCAATATGTGATAGTTATTACAATTGCTGAAAGATAGAATAGATGTAAATAGTAAAAAATAACAGAGTTCTAGATTCCTTTTTACATGTGTTATGCCTGTATTTTTAATGGATATGGGCAGCTACAAATAATTGGTCTCCTATTTTAATGGGTAGTGAGCAAACTTTACGGACCTCTTGCAATGGCTCTATTTGACTAAGTGTAACGGTTACTGTAGAGGATCGAGATCTGCAGGCGCGCACTTGACATGATCTTCATGAATGATTACATACCTTTGACATGGTTGTACTAGCTTCTCCTTATCGAATCTAGGGAATATGCTACTTCAAACTCCCCATTCTCGATACTTGTTCTTGTGTCGAGAATAAATTTTAAACTTTGTATCGGAAACTGTTTGATATTCTAGTATTTTCTTAAATTGTAGTGTACTACCTGTGGGATAAGTTTTTAATACAGTGGTCATTTCTAACATCCTGTCGTACGTATCTGATAATAGTTTGACCAGGTTGTGTAGAGCTCCAATGCTCAGTAATGGCAGTCTGTTTGGTTGTTGAGATTTTTTAAATCGAGGTTGGAAGACTATAAATATCCTGTTACGAAGATGGAAGGGTATTTCATTTTCCCTACAACATGGTTAAGACGCGAGCTTAAATTCTTCATGAAGAATTTGTAAGGCGTGAAGATGCCAAGTATTGGGACTTGAGGACGTGATATTTTGGCCGACTATTTCTGCCATCGAGGGCTCCTAGACCTATTAAGTCGTCATATGAAGGAATGACTGAGTTGGAGGTGGAGGTTGCTAAATTGAATTTCTTCTTCCTCTGTCAGTATCACTATGTTCTTCTGATGGTGGCAGAGCGTATTAATAGTCCTCGCTAGTTAACTTATGTGATGGCGAAAGATGAAGATGGCGGGCAGGGTTAACTGTAGGGGTTATTCCGGTGGTTGTCGTAGGTGTAAACCAGTTGGGTAAAACAACTGTATTTGTAATTATCGTGTAACGAAATAGAGTTGTCGTATTTGTACTTGTTCCTCTTTTACTGTATTACTATACTTGATCTGCCAAATTCATCGCCATTGTAAGAGTTATAAAAAAATTATTCGCCCTTCAATTACATGTTGAAGTGTCGAAAAGAACTCCATGAATATGTGGTATAAAGTTCTTGATGGTTTTAAATTTTTTTGAAGCAATGTGTATCGATGTTTAAGTAGTGATGATAGTTTATAGAATATATTTGAAATTTGTAATTCGAATTGTGGTTGCAAGTATTCCATAAAATTAAGAGGTAGATAAAAAAAGAAAAAAATATGATTTTATTTGTTCAAATCAATTGAAATGGCAAGGTGTATTCCTGCAGGTGATGTATTAAGGTATAAGGAATTGGATGTGCAGTCTCTTTTTATGAATTTAAGAACCGCATTAGTGAAGATGGAAAAAACTGAGGTTGGGATATATCTAGATGGTTTAGAGCAACAATATAATGGTCTGTTGGCGTTGAGGAGACGAAGGGTTCAGGACTATAAGAAGAGACGTGCTAAGCGTTATGCTAGGCGAGTAGTTGAAGGATCTCGAAGGGGTACGAGGAACAATCGTGTGGGGCCTATAAATACCCCCATAGGTGGCAACTGTTCATACTCCATTTTTTCTATTTTTTTTGTGTTCTCTGATTCTCTGTGTTCGTGTCTTGTTCCTGTTTCCACCATTGGTACTAAGGAGATTAGTGTTCTCATTGAAAGAGCTAAAGTTGTGAAGGAAAAGGATATCCAAGCAGCACGTCGTCAAAGTTGGTATCTTGTTTATATTTTCCTTGGATTCAATGTGTGTGTTTGTTTTTAGGATGACTGATTGAAACCCATTATAAATAGTAATTGTATGTATTTGACGAATTAAGGAATTTGATTAAGAAATTGTATTTTGGAAGGAATTTGAGAAAATTGTGTTAGGATTTTTCTACGTTTTCTATTTAGCAGGATATAATTGGTGTTCTTGATATGGATAAGGTGTCGTATAGGATATGGGAGTATTGGAATAGAAGGGTTTGGTCAGATTTGGGATGATGTAGAGAGAAAATAAATTTTGGGTACCATAAGTGTTATGGTATGGTTTTGAAGTTGTGCTATTATGGACAAAGTAAATTGCTGAATGTACACCATATATTGCCTGATTTTACGCGGGAGAGAAGGGAAAATTAAAAATTTGTATGTGGTTCCCTTTTTGGCGGGAAACATAAACGTCTTCGAGAAGCTTTATTCCTGTTAAAAAACTTCGAGAGTAAGTATGAGGGAAATAAGTTAGTTTTCAAAATAAAATGATGTTGATGTTTAAAACTTAATAAAATTGGTCTGAGATTTGTATCATGAACTGAAGTAAGGATGTCGTAGCAATGAATGTCTAAATTATAATTCATAAAGATTAGTTGTTCTCGTGGTGAGGAACTAGATAGTAACAAATAAAATTATTTATTTATTGAGAGTAAAATTCGACAAAAATATTTATACTTAACAAATAAGAATATAGTGTATAAGATATGATACTATACTAGATAACTTTAAAAAGGGAATATGATTTTTAGGTTAAATAAATGGCTGAACCGGTTCAAAATGCTAGCTACCCTGATGCTGATGCAGAAGAAATTTTCAAAAATCTTGTCGATGTAGAACCGATAATAATGGATGTGACCACTTGCGTACAAGGGTTGGGTAGTAAGTATATGGCGGGGGAGAATAGTGTAGAAGTTGCTTGTCAGAATCAAGTAAAGTTGGAGGCTGGGGTTATCGATGTTTGAGATGGGGAGAGGACATAAAATGAAGTGGAGCATGAGCCATAAATAAGTTCTTGAGAAGAATGTACTGGCTGGGGTAAAGGAGGGGAGGAGAGAGAAATAAATTTCATTAGGGAGTATTATGAGGATATGCCCCATAAATGAATGAAATATTGAACTTCAAACAGTAGTATGGCATCCCTGAGGATGTCATGCTAAAAGAATATCTTGAGGAGATGACTGACCAAGATCTCCCAATGGATGGGATTCTCGTTCATCGTGAACAAATAAAGGAGTTGAAGTTTTCCTTTTGAGCTGACAGAAGAAGTTTCTAAATTTTTACGATGTTACCCCTGGTCAGTTTAATTTGAATGTATATGACCTATTTAGGGTTGTGGCTATGATAAATGGTCGATTAGAGGAAATAGGAGAAAAATTAATCTATGTGGATGATTTATGTGTGTATTACACATTAAAATAGAATCCTCTGAAAGTGAGCTATAGGTATTTAGCTTGATTTCTCAAGAGGCCTCTTTTTTATGAGATGGTGTCGAATTGGGGGCAAATTTTTTGTCGATAGGCTGCTTGTCTCGGGGATCTATGAGTTCAATCTCAAAGACCCTAGGGAGCCTCTAAAGAGGAAGAGTTTTCACTTAAGTTTGTGTTTATACCAGAATGTATATGTTGTCGAACTTTCTGATTGAATGACTATATGCTAACTCATGATGTTTTTTATACATCGTTAAAGGAGATTGATAGAGATTCGACGGTGAAGGAGAGGTTGTATAATCTGAGAGAAAATTACTTTGGGCAAATCGACTCTCTAGTCGAAGACCATGGAAAGGTCGAAGGTTTATTTCAGGAAGCTGGGTTAAAGAGATCCTGAACTAAGGGTTCTGAGATTTCACTGATCGATAGTAAAATGTCGGTAAAAAATAAGAGAGCTGCTGAAACAAGTATTCCCTTCGAAAATTCTACTATAAGTGGTTAAATCACTGATTCTACAGCTGCAGAGGCAGTGACTCTTCTTTTTTGGGGTCTTTGGGAAATATAAGAGGAAGAGAGCTACCAATTCTCCTCTTATCCCTGTATAATCATTGAAGAGGTTACTTCGACAGCCTCCAGTTGAGAGGAGAGAGAGGGGTGAAGGTGGGGTGGTTAGGGACTGCTAGTCCCAGAAAGTCAACTACCAAAGTCGGATACTATTATGCAGCAGAGAGCTGTATCTGGGAAGAAGGGTTCCCTCGACTCATTAAAGTCAAAGACTGGGGGAACTCTTGAAAGTTCTGAGGAGGAAACGCAATGGACGATTGAGTCCTATGCTTCTGGGGCCAACTCTTTTGAAGAAGATTTTTCCAATTGCTTGGTCGGGGCTAAAAGCGTGTCGACCTTCTTCATCAAAGGTCATTACACGATGAACCAGGTTAGAAATTTTCATGCCTTAACTCGTTTAATGACTTTGGTTACATCCTCAAGATCTCATGTTTGTGCTATAATGCAGATCAAGAAGCTTCTTCTCAATGCCAAACCGTAGATGCTTGGTGGACAGAGCCTTGCTAATGAGCTCCTTGTTTCAAAAAACATCGAGAAGGAGCTCGCCAAAGAAAAAGAGGAGCTGGTGAAAGATAAGGAGGATTTAGAGGCAAAAATGGAGAGGCTTAGGCTTGGTGTGATTTAGACGAAAGAGATTACTATTCAGGACACAAAGCAGATGTATTTGGGGGAGAAAAGGAAGGAGATCAAGAAGATTAGGGCGGATTTGGCAAAGGAGAGGGAAGAGGCTTTGGCTCTGCAAAAGTCTACCTTCGATGATGATGTTCATGAACAGATTTCAGTTGTACGAAGATCGATGGAAGCATAGAAGGTCAAGGCTCTGACCTAAGCCAAAGAAGAAGCTAATCATCATCTTCTCGATTATCTAAAGCGAATGAAGTCAAACTTTTCTAATCAGTTCGAGGCTGTGGAGGAGAGGAAAAACTTTTACAAAGGTCTTGCCACTGCTACCAGTTTAACTTTTGTTGATTCTGACGCCAAAGATGAGGTAATTGAGGCAGAAGCTTTTACTCCTATAGTGGCTGAAGGTAAGGCTGAGGAAGAAGTACTTGATGTTTTAACTCCTGGTTTACCTGTGAAGCTCCCTTCTTCAACTCTTCCCCATGAGCAGTAATGAGAAGAGAATAGTATTTTTTTATGCTTTGGAAAGATTATTTTTTGAAAGATTTTTGATGTACAAGTGGTAGATGGGGCCTGTCAACTTTTTTGAAAATCCCTTTTTGAAAGAAGTTGGTAAATGTGTTTGTGATGCTAATGGTTTTTGTGATTGATAACTTAAATATAATTTATCGGCATCCATTATGTTTCTAATAAATTTTCAAGTGAGTGATTCGAGATGTTTGATAGTATGAGCATAATATACTCGGTGTAAGCGATGTAGAATTTGCTTGTTGGAAATTGGATGCTAACTGGATAGATAGAATAACTATGTTATGGCCTTCTGGACTGTGAAGGATTGCCAGATGTTTATCCTCTATGGGATATTTGGTTTTGACAAGACAAAATGTGCCATACGTTTGTCGAATGTAGTAATGATTTCAAATATTTGCTCCTTCAATTGGATGTATGTTTGTCAAAGAAATGAGAAGGTAGAATAGATGGTGTATAGATGGAAAGAAAATTTCTTTATTGATGTAAAAATAAATAGCATACACAATCTATTTATAGAATATCTTCAGATGGACTGTGTTCTATGGGAACTCTAGTTAAACCTCATTTTATGTCATTAACTAGTAAGTACCACTGCCAGTCTTGTCACTGATAACGTAAGGTCCTTTCCAATTTTCTAATAATTTTCCATAATTCTTTGGTCGAGTACTTTCTTGAATTCGTCGAAGTACAAGATCGCCGATGTCGAATGTATATTTCCTTACCTTTTTGTTGTATGCCTTTCGAAGGGTGTCATGGTATCGCCCCAAGTTTACAATGGTATGATCTCTATTTTCTTCAATCTAATTGAGATTATAGAGAAGTCCAAGTTCATTTTCTTCGTCCGTGACTTGTCTTCTAGCGGTTGGGAGGTCGAGGTCTGATGGGATTACGACTTCGGTTCCAAAGGCCATCATAAATGGTGTGCAGCCTGTGGATGTTCGAGGTATGGTTCTATATGCCCATAAAACACTAAGTAGTTCTTCGGTCTATCTGTCATTCTTTTCATCAAGGCATTTTTGCAATTTGGATTTGATACTTTTATTGATAGCTTCGGCTTGGCCATTTCCCTGGGGATAATATGGAGTCGAAGTAGTCAACTAGATCTTGTATTTTTGGAGGAATTTGAAAACTTTACTACTGATGAACTATTTCCCATTATCTAATCTTATCATATGTAAACAACCAAATCTAGTGATGATGTGCTCCCAAAGGAATTTGATTACTTCATTTTTATTAGTGTAACAAAGTGATACAACTTTGACCCACTTGGTGAAGTAGTCTGTAGCTACAAGAACAAATTTCCTATTGCCTGATACAGGGTGAAATGGACCAATGATGTCAATGGCCCATCTTTTTAATGACCAAAGGACATTACTAACATCCAACTCAAGAGATGGACTTTTGATGTATTAAGCGTGGATTTGGCAATTGAAGCATTTTTTGACAAAATCTTCACAGTCTTGCCGCATCTTCGGCCAGTATAACCCTTGTGTAAATGCTTGTGCTGCCAGCCATCGACCCGAGATATGTGTGGCACATATTCCTTCGTGAAGCTCCTTGATTTGGATTTGGATTTGTCTTTGTGAAATACATTCGATAAGTAGTCCTCTTCCAGTAATACGGTATAGTACTCCTTTCTGGACCTTGAATTGTGAACATTTTGTTAACAGAGATCGAGCTTCTTCTTTATTTTCAGGGAGGGTAATCGAATTGAAATATGTAAGAATTGGCTTTTTCCAATCTTCAAGATCTTCATCTTCGGTAACTTAGATTTGCATGGAATAGCTTGTATCGAGACTGGAAAGTTCGATTACTTCGATGACTAAAGTCCTCTTTTCACTATCTTTGAGCATGGCTATAATATATGCAAGTGCCTCAACATGGCGGTTTTCTGCTCTGGGAAGGTAAGAAATTGTTGATGTCTTGAATGTTTTTCATTTCTTCTTCGACCAGTGCAGCATAGTCAACCATTTTGCCTGATATTTTGAATATCTTATTGTAGTGGTTGACCACTAGTAAGGAATTAACATAAATAGCAATTTCTTCTGCTCCAAGTATGAATGCGAGCTCTAGGCCATGCATGATAGCTTCATACTCCATTTCATTGTTTACTGCATAAAACTTGAGTTTGTTTGCCTTTTTAATTATGTGATTGGATGGTGTAATAAGAATGATGCCAATCCCTGATCCTATTGGTCCAACAGAGCCATCTGTAAAGAGTCTCAATCCTGTACTTTTCGACCATACATCTGGCTCTATAGGTGAGTCATCGGCTAACACCTCTTCGAGTTCCTCCCAGTCTGGGTCTTCGACAGAAAAATCATCCAAGAAGTCTGCTACTGCTTGTCCCTTGACTGATATTTGTGGTTCAAAGGAAATGTCATAATCTCCTAAGAAAACAAACCATTGTTAGACTCTTCTAAACCTCTTTTTTTTTAAAGCACTAGTTTGAGGGGGAATTTGGTGATGACTTTAATGGGGTATGCCTGAAAATAAGGTCGAAGCTTTTGGGAAATATATACAAGGGCTAGAAGCTATTTTTCAGTGGTGGTGTATCTTTTTTTTGCAGGCATAAAAGTTTTGATGATGAAGTAAATGGGTTTTTCCACTCCGTTGTCTTCTCAAAAAATTGTAGAACTGATTGAGTCATCTGTTGTCGATAAATACATTGCTAATGTTTCGCCTTTAACATGAGTACTCATTATAGGAGGAACATGTTTCGCCTTCATCTGTTATCAATTCCTGGCATCTCTTAAAAATACCATGCAAAGATATCGGCAGTCTTCTTTAAAAGCTAAAGTAGGGTTTCCCTTTCATCTGATGATAGTGTAAATCTAATAAAAGTGTTTCTCCCCGATCTATCAAGCTCTACGGATTTAATCGCTTTAGTGTCATGTTGCTCGAACGTTGGAGGTGGTTCTTTCTGTAATTGCTATGATTTTAGGAGTTTGAATGCGTGAGAGTTTGTGGTGGTATTTTTGTACATTCATGCCACAGCTTGACTCCCTTTGATTTTATTGAAACCATGATCTGTTGGAAAATGTAATGAAAGATGATATGTCGAAAGGTACTGCTTTGATGGAGTGGAGCCAACTTTGCCATAAGATTCCCATGTATTTGGATTTAGCATCGATAATTATGAATTTTAAGAAGGTGGCCTCTGGTCCTGCTTGAATAGACTAAGTGATCCCCCTGAAGGACAATTCTTTTGAACCATTAAATCCTATGATGGCTGTTGTTAAGTTTTGACTGAATCTTTGAGGCCTAAAACGTCAACCGCTCTTTTAAGCAGTACGTCATCGGCACTTCCAGTGCCAACAAGAAGTGTGTGTAAATAGTTCTGTCCTACTTTGAACATTATCACCAATGGGTCATCATAAGGGTATTTGACATGGATGGTGTCGCAATTTTTGAAGAAAATATGATATGGGCATTTGGCCTTGTTGAAGCTGGGTAGAAGTTTGGCAGATTTTTTGGATGATGTCATTTTAGAACAAAACATGATCCTGTCATCCTTCTTCCGCTTCTGGCCTTTTTGAATCTCGGTTATATGATGTCGAGCTTGACCTGGGCCTTGTTTTTGTTTGATTTCTTCTCTTATTGTTTATTCTTCGAGAAACTTTTTGATATCGAGTACGTATAGGTAGAGCCTTCCTTCCAGGACAATACGGTGAAAAATTTGTATAAGGGAGTAACAGTTGTCAGTCTCATGGCTATGGACATTATGATACTAGTACAGAGGTTTATTTGGGACATCGGGAATTTCCTGCGGTTCTCGAAAGAGTTCATCTCCTTTTAGTATTGGTAAGATAGCTGATAGGGTGGTTGTCATAAGAGGCAAGACTGAGATAGGTCTATCTTTTTTTGCATCTTTTCGTTTGACATTGTCGTTGAAATGCCCACGCTGTTGGGCAGTAACATTGTTTGTTGGTTTTGTGTGTGGTGGTAAGAGTACGTCGTTGGAGTGGATAGCAGAAGAATTTTTCATCTTATCTTTCTTAGATTGTTCGAGTTCAATATAATTATTAACCACATCGATCATCTCTGTGACGGTTTTGGATTTGTGAAGTATAAGTTCTTCTTGAACTTTAGAATCGATGTGGAGAACAGAGGTGAATGACGAAACGAAAATCTTGGGATTTGAATTCCTAATTTTCCTTGTTTCTTGCAGGAAACACTTGTAAAAGTTTGCAAAAGTTTCCTTTATGCCTTGCTCGAAAAAGAACAAAAAATCCTCTATTTTCTCGCGCTATTTAGCATGTGCGTAGTTTGATTCAAATAATCGTTGTAACTGGGCGAAGCTAATTATCGATCCTTCGGGAATGGTGTAAAACCACTTGGGAGGCTCTTCTTTGAGGCTCATGTTAAATAAACGATATAACATGTGATCAAGTTTGGAGTACAGACTGGCTGCTACTTTGAAGTGACAGACGTGGGTGAGTGGGCCAGTGAGGCCTGCGTATTGGTGAAACTTTGGCATGTGGAAGTTGTCTAGAATTGGCATGACTTCGAGATGAGTGGAAATTAGGTTGGTCTCGATCCTATCTTGAGTAGATCTTCGACTAAGATTGTCTGAATGTATGGCTTGAATCCTATTGTTCAAGTCATCTAAGGTCATAAATTATTGGAGAGTGTTCGGTTCAGCTGCGGCTTGTGGATTAAAATATCCTTGTCCTTTTGGGCCCAACCGTTCTCTAACTGGTTGTCTTGGAGGTGGCAGTGGGGTCTGATAATGTATTCATCGACTTCCTTGAGTTGTCGATGATGGCGATGTGAGGCCGAAATGTCGAGATGCTCTATCTGGGTTCCTTGATCGAGATCTTGAAGTTCAATTCTGCTCTTCCCTCGGTATGTTTTCCCTCTGGGAAGCGTGTAACTGATGATCACTTTGGGATTAAGGAGATGATCCTTGTCAACCAGTGAATCGATCTTGTTGTCTTTGTAGATTTTCCATTTCTTTCTGATAAGTTCGGCTCGGTTGTTCCAGGGTCTTCCTCCTCTCGTCCCTCTCAACTTGGAGGGCTTGAGTGTGAATCCTTTGATCTTCACGTCGATTGTTCCTGTCAGACTCCATCTGCTTCTGAAGTTCGACAACAACATTGTACAAATTGACAGTTTCTGGTCGGATAGTGATTGAAATGTCCTAATTATTTCTCTAGGTGCTGGAGGTACTCCTAAGGTTCTATTTGTCATGAAAATGATTGTATAAAATGAGATTTAGTAAAGAGAAAGTGGATTTTCCCACAGACGGCGCCAATTGTAATGGCGTATTTTTTGGAAGGGAAATTTTGCCAATACTTCAGTAAGGAGGTTGCAATTCTAAGCTATAACACAATAGTTTTTACGTGGAAACTCAGTAAAACCTGAGAAAAATCATGACCTCGAAGAGGGTTTGATGGTGAAATCCAATATGTGCTAGTTATTACAATTGCTGAAAGATAGAATAAATGTAAATAGTAAAAAATAAAAGAGTTATGGATTCCTTTTTACATGTGCTCTGCCTATATTTATAATAGATACAGGTAGTTACAAATAATTGGTTTCCTATTTTAATGGGTAGTGGGCGAACTTTACGGATCTATTTGACCAAGTGTAACGATTGTTGAGGGTCGAGATCTGTAGGAGTGTACTTGACATCTTCTCGAATGATGATCACATACCTTAGACATGGTTGTACTAGCTTCTCCTTGTCGAATCTGGGGAATAAGTTACTATAATACTTAGATAGGTATTAATCTGTATACTTATATCACATATAAGAGAATCAGTGTTCCTATACGAGTCACCTGTTCCTAAAAAAAAAGTAAAAATATTTTTCATAATTTTTTTTAAAAATGGGTCCCCCATGGGGTAGATCTAGTCAATAAGATTTTTTTTAATTTTTTTTTACTCAATTTGACTAAAAATTGAGCTCATTAGAGCAAATTTAGTGTTTGAACCGGTCCTGGACTGGTCTGGTTTGGTATCGATCAAGGCCTGGACCGGGCTGACCGGTCTGGAGCAATTTGACCGGGTCAAACCATATGCCATGTGTCGCCTAAATAGTAGTGCCACGTGTCACCTAAACCGTACTATCACATGTCGTGCCACATGTAATGGTACATGACATGCCACTGTCCTACCACGTGTCACTGCCACGTCAGCATGCCACAATTCCTTGACATGTGCTACTATCACGTCAGCGTGGGTTGGTTCTACTGCCACGTGTCCTTGACATGTGTCACTGCCACGTGGTATGCCATGTGGCATGCCACGTATCCTTGACGTGTGTTACTTCCACGTCAGCAATAAATCAGGTTTGATCCAGTCCAATTTCCAAAATACGCCGTAAATGACGTCAGCATAACCTAAATACGCCGTAAAAAAATGGTTTAAGGTTTTGAACTGCACATTTTCCATGCCAATTTCCCGACGATTAAGACATTTCCCTTAGACGTGCCATATACCGATGTGATCGTTGTAGAATAGGCTACGCAACAAAGTTGATAGTGCGTCGATCCGATGTCCACAACGATTGCTATTTTAATTTGAAAACAGCTTTTTCACAAGGGTTAAAAATCACTAAAAATAGCCTTTTTAATCCGAAAAAATATATATATTAATTCTTCTATTTATGTCTAGATATTTTATATCATAGAACAAACAATTAATATTTAGAAATAATGAAATTGGTAAAAAAAAAAACCTCTCCGCAACGCAAAAAATCCCCAAAAAAATGTTGATTTGGAGAATTATTTTTTCCTTCTAATTCATTAGCTCGCAGTGCTGATAACGTGTTGGATAATATTAGATAATACTCTATCAGTTAATCAGAAGCAAGTTGATATGAAAGAAGAGTAAGATATCTCTATTGATGAATAATTCTCTGTATCCTCAGAAAGGTTATGTATTACAAAAGATTAATCCTTTTAAGTTATTTATACTAACTCAAACTCTCCCCATAAACCCTAATGGTCTATGGGCTTGTTAGGAGTCCAGTAGAACACCCGGTTCCCACCTTCGGCTAGACCCAACTCCTAACATTTCTTATTATACAAAAATTGAGAACAAATTAAAGCAATAACTGATGTTGTAAAAAGAAATGCTCTAAAACATAGCTTCGTGGACAAAAATATTGCTTTTTCGTGATAAGAACCAGCTAATGGCCCTTGCACATGCAATCTGCACACCTAGGTTGTCGGTAAATGCTTCGACCAATGCCTCTTACGCGCACCCTTTGACTTTCCACAATCATCTTCCTTACTCTACCTTCAAAGTCTTTCCATCTCATGGTGCTATTCTCTGACAAAATTGCTGCAAGTCTCTTCTTATTGGGACTTAAGGTTGGAGCTTGGCCACCTCCATAGTAAACACGGTATCCAGACACAAGTGACGAGAGCTGACTCCCTGAATCCGTCATAGCAAACACATCAGCAGTTGCACAGGCAATGAAGTCAAGTGCTGCCAGCTACATTTTACAAATTATTTACTTGAGTTAGGAAATGGTACAAGATTTTATTAAGATACTTGTATGCAACATATACTTGTTGAGAAATGTCTTGCTTGTCTAGGCTATAGGAGGTATAATGTAGATAAAACCCGTGTGTATTCGCTGATTACAAATGAGTGTACGCCGGAACTAGATCTTTATGGCCAAGACGCTATCATAAATATGAAAATGCATTTGATTTTGTAGAATTACCTGAGAAGAGAAATTCCTAAATGGTGCAAGTTCACTTGGTGTGAGAAGATCTTCCTTTGTGACCACATTTGGGTAAAGGCTGGTAAAGGGATGCATTCTGTATTCTCCACCATATATGTGAGATCCCGCAAGATAGACATAAGTACCACGCTTAAAACCAAGGCTGGAGAGCACAAGTCCAGCTTCCTCAGGTGACAGTGGGCATTTTCCCGACTTCCTCAACTCTTCTGGAGAAACGGATCTGCAACCGTTGTCAGTACAAGGACAAGGGTATCATACCATGGAAATGCTCACAATTTCAGTAAATAGGAAGGATCACTTTAGAACATCTTACGTAGAAGAACAACACAAAAATTCGACACTACTGTAAAGAAATTTTGGGAAAATGAAAATATTAAGGAAAAAACCCACTATAATTAGTGGTGCTTTTAGAGTGGGAGTTGAGGGCACCACCCCTTTCCTAAGGGTATTGAGTTCAACTATCGTTATTCACGGTCGCTAAACGCAGCAAGTGTGTGTAGCTACAGGCTTACAGCTGAAGAAAACTTACAGATTTCAGACCCTCTTTTTACTGCATGTTGGATCTTAACCCCTTATAGGTATACTATGTGCTCTTAATAGATCATGGCTGAAGAACTTATCAAGGATAAGAAGAAAACATACTTAGTGTTCCTTAAGCGCTCTGCTAGGATTGAAAAGTGAATCTCCCTGTAAGCTTGAAGTTCTTTGGTCTCGATTTCCCCTCCTCCAAAGTCACATAGGGAATATGCCACCATATCAAGTTCAAATCTCAAGTGCAAGGCAACATATTTGGGTGATTCTCCTGAAAAACTGACCCCTTTCATCGGAATGTCAGGCATGAAGTCTCCAAGTAGTTGTTTGTCTAACAGACTGCGGGCAGCACCATATTTTCTTAATCTCTGAATCAATAATGAACCAGCTTGCTGAATCTTCGGTACAAACTTTAAAGCATGGAAGTTACATTTGCATCTTAATCTCTGCAATAAATCAAAAGATACACTAAATATGATAAGGCATACATACAAACTAATACATGTATATATCCTAAAGATTTGACCTGAAGCTTAGAAGACAATGGATCGAAGCCAAGTCGATTGCCAAATCCAAGAAAGTGAACAATTTCGTTTTTCAGTAGAATTGGGTGCACGACTTTAAGAAAATCCACGGATTTCGCTTCCTTCTCAATGTCTGCATCGGTAATCTGAGTAGAAAGGGAGGAGAGTTTAGATGACAATGATGGATGCCAAGTATGTAAAATATCAGGAATCAAGTAGTAAACTAAGAATGAACATACAAGACTACCAATTGCTTCAATGTCTAGCGTCTGCAGATGAGAAGGCAAATCCTTTACCATATTCACGTCATCCTTCAAAAGGTTCATGAAGTACTCCATTTGATATATATCTTCGAACTGGCTGCAATATCATCCGATACCAAAGGTTATCTTTAAGAGAGGAACGGGCTTCAATCGTTTCGGGATATTCAACTTCTAATAATTTTGTGTATATTATTTATATCTAGTGTAAAAAAAGTCTTCTTCAGTTTTCATACTTAAGGTTTCTTGAATTTTATTTTGAGAACACTTTTAAGATTTAATACCATACTGTATTTGTACTTCTTATAGAGGTATTACATCGGAAGGAAATATATACACTCATTTGTGGCATTATTCATAGATTTGAACCAGTTATTTAAGTGGTGATAGCGGCCGTATGGTGATAACTAATAGGAAGAAACATGCCATGGATCATTGGTCATATTCTACCTTGAATTACGAAAAGGGAAAATACGCTAGTTCAAAAGTTAGTTACAGTACCAGACCTTGGATCCTTCCATACATTACTATAAAGAAACTTGGGAAGAACCAGGGTTGCATTAAGCAAAGATGCAACGGCAACAGCATTGCAAACCTGGAGTGTTAAAAAGTATATAAAATTATTAATTATACTTATTTAAGGGAGTGAAAACTGATAGATAGTGTTAAGTATCAACAATGTTCTCAATAAATAACATAGGTTAGATTAAAGAGCTTTCCGGACACAAAAGTCATGTGGTCATGGCATGGTAAAATAATTCTGAAAAGATTGAGCTTAAGTCATACAAAGATCAAAAGCTATGAAATTCAGGGATCAGGTTCATTTTCAGGAATCCATTAAAGATCATCAACATGCATTGGAGTTCGCACAATATTATTTTCAACTATGGGGTAGAGAAATAGACTTTTTTTGATATACCCAACTCACAATCTTAAGTGATTTTGTATAATAAAGCCTTCTGCTGAGTTTTACAGTAGTAATGACTAAATGTTCAGAATATGTCTAAAAAATTGATCTTCCGTAGACTACTATTGGAGTTCTTGGATCAGCCATGATTTATAGCATAAACAATTCTAAGATTTCCTCCTAAACAATATATAAATAAGTGATCCACGATCAAGACTCCCCATCAATCTCCTATGGAACTCGTGCTCATACATATTATTAGCAGCTAAGATGCCAAGGATTTTGATAGACTTATGCACGGAAGTTTGATAGATTCCGCAGTAAAAGTAACTATAGTTTAGGATCCTTACAGCAACTCGCTGTTGATTCAGACCACCATTTGCACTCACCAATATGAATCCAGTGCTGTTTGTGTGCTCTTCTACAAAATCTCATTAACTAATTAATAAAAAATTTGCAGTCATATGAAATACCTGTTGACAGAAGAATGAAAAGCTTACCTTGAGCAATTGGGATAGGTTTATCCGCACATGGTTTCCACACAGATACCTGCTTATACGGTTCCTCCCATGGTGCAAATGAACCACGTTTAAATTCTTTCTGTTGCATCATTCAGATACCAGATATCATAAATCTCTTTCATACATCTGCACAAGGTAATACCTATGCAACAAGAACAGCTATACCTAAATTAAAAAATCGAACATTGTGTTATACACAAACATGTGAGGAGGGACTATATTAACTCGATTCATAATATCCTCTCATCTACTATGTGAATTCTTTATATGATTTGAACATCTATTCGTATTAAGACAAATTCATATAGGTTACTAAAGAGGAATGATATGTTTTCACTCTTTTGAAAATGGATGTGTTTGCACATATGTATTATAAATTGTTCTAACTGGTTCACATATATAGTTTTGATGTCTATACAAATAAATGCATCGATCCAGGTTATGAATGTTACTAACCTCTGCAAGAGAACTAGATGCCAGACTGAGAAGCCTTCCATATAGTACTACCGGTGTCTGTACTTGTGTCTGTTCTTCATTTACATAACCACTTCTCTCATCCTTCAGAAGAAGAAAAAATACAAAAAACATTAGCTCGTATAAGTGTAAAACGTATTTACATTACAGAATCAATCAAACAATTTTGATCAAATATACAGCCATTCAAGCATCAAAAACCACATAGTAGGAAACAAAAGAGATTGACCAATACACACTCATCCGATACCAACCATATTAACTTTAGATTCGTACCTCCGACCCATTTGAATTTCCAAGGGCCGGCCGATTATGATTACTCATGGATCGAATCACGGAGAACATGATGGAATCAAGCAGAAAAAGAAAACTCATAGATACAAAAACAAAACCAATAACCCTCGCGTTCTTACGATGACCCCAAACATGCCTTTTCCCACCATATGATCCCTTAAACACGCCAAATTGTGCATTCCCATTCTTCAACTCATGAAGAATCGCACTTTTCTTCCACAAGTAATCTCCCTCTAACCCTCTACTACCCTTGCAGTTTTTCATCCCAAATACAGCCTAATATTTATCACTCCACTCAAATAACCAACCGTGAGACACTTACAGTTTAGCATATAAGACTAAATTTTTCAAGAAACAGTACATATAACAACATAGAATACAAACATTTGGGGTTTGAAGTCAAACAGAAGCTAAGAATTAGGTGTTTTTGGTTGAGAAGTGAAACGAAAGCGATATCTTAATCTACAAAACAAAGAAAAAGATTTAAAAACTGAGGAGATTATAACAACTGACCTTTGGAAAGCATTTGAACAACAACTACTTCCCACCAAACTGACTTAACCTTCGAGTGTAATCTTTCTATTTTGACGGGAAGCTTTAGAATGAAGAAGAACTTAACCCTAGAAGGCTAAAATCTGCCATGAAAGAGACCTCTGTTATAACAACTGACCTTTGGAAAGCATTTGAACAACAACTACTTCCCACCAAACTGACTTAACCTTCGAGTGTAATCTTTCTATTTTGACGGGAAGCTTTAGAATGAAGAAGAACTTAACCCTAGAAGGCTAAAATCTGCCATGAAAGAGACCTCTGTTTTGTAAAAGCTTAGAAACCAAGCAAGTATGTGATCTTGGAAGAGGAGAAAATATTTGGTGACTCTTTTCTGAGCTGAAGGCAATATATAGTTGGTAGTTAAGATTTAGGGTTCTGCTATTTTACTGCAGGAAGTTAGGAATAAATCTAATTAAGAGCCACTATTAGTCGTAAGTAAATAAACAACGGGGATTGGTGCAACCGTTGAGGACCAGAGCGGAAGCAGAGATCCCAAGTTCGATTCACCACTAAAATATGTCACCCGCCAGTATTTATCCCGATTTACCCGGCATGTGGGTTTGTGGATTCTCATATGCCCCCAGGGATTAGTTGGCTAATGATGATAAATTATGATCCTAGATCACCTTTTTTTATTTTTTTTTATTTTTAACTAGGGGTTTCCGAGGACCGTCAATTCCCGACTACATTCCCCTAGGGTTCGCGCAATAGCCCGCAAACCACACGAACCGGGCAAGCCGACCCGAAAACCGACGGGCTCATACCAACCTCGAAACCCACACGGAGGTGGGAATCGAGCCTTGCACCCCAAGATAGAGTTTATTCCATCTTAACCACTGGGCTAACAGGTAGTTGGTATCCTAGATCGCCCTAACTTGCAAAAAAGAAGTCGAGGACCAAAAGTGAAATTTGTTTAAGCCCTTGCCTAACCCCAGCTGTCACGGCCCAGCCCGGGACCGCCTCTACAGTACCCGGAGCACAGCAGAATAACGGACCGTGGGCGTACACGCACGGGCGATCGTCGTGTACCGGCCATCTTCACGGGCGCGGCGCACTAGTGGCATACAACCCACGGATGCTAGAGCGACATCCGGATAATCCTAGATACTCCTGAGGGGTCATCGTATATGTAATCGGTATAGGCAACAACGCTGAAGCTTCCCTCAATAATCCCTGCAGCATAATCTCTCGTGACGCGCACGAGGTACGGAAAACACACCTGTCCTGTAGCGGATCAGGGTAGCTCAATATGCCGGTTTCCAGATAAGGGACTCGTATCTCAAGGGTCGACGAGCCTGGACTATTTATATTATCCATATGTAAGAGGCGGTGCATCTCGGACAGCCTGCGGGGAATAGCGGCGCCATATAAAGCCCTCTTTAAAACTGGCCCGCATTGCGAGGTAATTCCCCTGGCCTACCCTAGGCCTAGGCGAACTCATGACTATCCCTTGTAGATAGCCCATGAGCCGGGGTCCTTGATGACCAAGCATTAAAGCTCTTTTAGTCATGGGGAGGATTGGACCAAGGTTCCTCCTTAATATAGCTACTAAGTAAATAGTCAAGTTGCAAAAGGAAACGTTAAAACATGAGACGAAGCGTACTGGCCCTTTTCGCCCCCTTAACCAAATCCAATTGCGATGGAACTTGGCGTACAGCTATATTAGGATATAGATAACATATATACTCGGACAGAACTCAAAACGCTCGGATGGATTTGGTCGGCGTTCGATAGGTCATCACACCCTCCCACACTTAAAATAATCTCGACGTCCTCGTCGAGAACCTTCTTCAACACGGCTCTGCAAGGATTCAATCTTCTGCATCTCCAAGAAACAAACAACTCTCCCGCACTTAGTTTATAGTACTATATCTTCTTCTGTACTAGCGGATACTGAGCCCGACTGCTAGTCTCGATGCTGACAACTGTGTCTTCTGAACTGAACCTTAACTTCGCCCTTTCCAACTGAAGTGCGTGGTGACTGGCCTTGATTCAAACTCTGGAGTCTACCTTCTCGTCTGGATATTGTCTAGTGGCCTCAAACCTTCTGAAAAATGTATGGGCGGTGCTCTCCTGCATCGCGCCCTCTGAAATGAACTGCATCCTGCTGCAAGCGCCTTCTCTCCTGACACAATGTGGAATGTCGCTCTACTCGACAAACCAATGGCGTCTCCTCTGGACAGCCCGACGAGGATATCTGTAATCCTATCCAAAAGTGTGCTCACTTCCGAGTCACACAATGCCCTCCCTGCTCGAGAGTTCAATCTTCTGTGAATCTCAGCTTCAAACTTCACTCTTCATCTGCGAGTGGTAAGGAGGAAGTCTTCTAAAACCAAGGGATAAACTCTTCCCAACTGCATGGAATATCTGCCGCACACTGAAACTGCCCGACTGCCCTTCATCTAACTCTGCAAAGGTCTTCAAACCATGTCCGCCCTTCTTACGGAACATCGGGGACACAACATCAAGATGCGGCACTCTAGCCTTACCAGTATAGAACTGAACTGGTACTCATTGTTCACTTGGGCGAGGGAGGGTAGCTCCTAGAAGGTAGCATACTCTCAACAAGGTGCGGACCACTATGCCCTACCGCCAACAAAACCATCGAGGCAGCCTATCACGGCGCGGGTACTCTGATCCCTACCGCCAGCTAACCATCGAGGTCCGCCATAAAGGCGTCCTGCGTGAACTTGTAAAACCCATGAGACATCTATCTGCGCAACCACGTTTTTGCTCTACCACTTCATAGTAAGCCATCATCTAACCAATGTAACGTTAGATGGCATCTGCACCTAATTTGGCTGCAGGAAGGGTGATCGCTACTCTGGCGTCATCAAGGTCTCTCAACTTCAGAGGACTTCTCAATGTCTCTTCCCTGACGAGGACTTAACACTGGCATCTGTACTTGCCAAACTCTGGTGGTAATGACCCATGCTGGAACCTGTGTACATCTGCGTCACAACTTATAGCTCTTCCCACACTCAATAAGCTCGACGTCCGCGTCGAGAACAAAGCTGTGACATATAACTGACTTACTGCTGAAGCGTTTCTCCATCTCTACATCCCTACTCGAACCTGAGTACTCAGGGAACTTGGGAACAAGATACTGTCACTCCAACTGTCGCCCTGAGCTCGTTGGCTTGCCATGTTCAAGTGCTATCAAACTCGCGGAGACCAACCCTCATATTGTCGCAATCATCTTTAAACTGAAGCGTAGTCATTCTCTGTCTCTTGAACTTGCTTCTGTAAATGCAGCCAACTCTGAACGGTCACTGGGATGTAGTTTTCTAAAGACACTCCATCAATACAAACAAAGAACGAGGCGCGGGAACTCTATCCCTATCGCCAACCACCAAGTGATAAGGAATTGGGAAACTGACATTCAATTCCACTCAGGATCTTTCATCCTAGAGCATTCTTCCATCTGAGATCATGTCTGAAGTAACCCGCACAACTGACTGTAGCTCAACTCGGTTCTGCGACAACCACGTAACTTACTAACCTTCGGAAACGTGAGTCTTCATCTATCTGTGAGCTTAAAATGACCCAAAACCATCTTGTGGAACAACATGGATCAACTCGGCTAGAGCACTCGAACGCCGACAAACCTGAAATTCAGTACGGAGCCAGAGAACAAACATCACTCGACAACTTGCCATCTATAAGTGATCAATGAAGTGTCTTGTGTAACTGGGGACCAACTACAGACAAGCGACAACCCATCTTGGAGGTCGTAGTTCATGTCGCGCAATAACGAGAAACTCTGCCCTTGACGTCTACCTGACGATATCACTGTGTACAAACTTGGGACCCAAACCATGTCTTCATCTGTTACTTCATGCTCTTCATCTTCGGCTCATGACATTCACCTCCGGAACGTCTCTGTGTCCAACTCAGGACAATCACAATGAGTATCTCTCAAGATTTTTTAATCTTCTGTAGACACTAAGGAATTCCAACCAAACCAAGCTTCCCGGCTTTCACGCAAAAGTACTCGGCAACGGACACTGACCATATCGATCTCTGTTGAGGGGCATCGTCCTTGATCACAACTGTTACTAAACTTCGCAGTGGGTATGTGGACCGAATGCAATAACAACCTTCTAGATCGCCCTATTACTATTTTTCATAGAGCATCTGCTACACTAAGAGCCTTCTAGAGACAACCAACGATATAGATCATAGCGTCCAACTCAAATCTTAGTCCTTCTCTTAGCGTTATTGTCCAAAGCACACTTAACTTGAGCAATCTCGCGCTTAGATATGGACCCTTTCTATCGTGTCTAATATCAACTGACATGTAGGCAAATCACTCTACAAACGTTCACAACGGTGCTTGGATCATCTGTACGGAGCAACAACAGCTCTGAAGATCACAACTGACAAGTAGGTATCCCGCATTTCCAACTCGGGAACCATCACAAAAAGATCTACTCTAACAAGATCTGATAACTCGGCCCAACTCTAGACCGATTCTGAGAGACTTAGGCACAATCCATCTACGCTCTACCAACTGAAGAGCTAAGCTTTAACAAGCTATTCTTGCTCTGATACCATCTGTCATGGTTCAGCCCGGGACCGCCTCTACAGTGCCTGAAGCGCAGTAGAATAAGGGACCGTGCAGCGTACACGTACGAGGGGTCGTCGCGTACCAGCCATCTTCACGGGCGCGGCACACCAGTGGCATACAACCCACGGATGCTAGAGCGACATCCGGATAATCCTAGATACTTCTGAGGGGTCATCGAATATGTAATCAGTATAGGCAACAACTCTGAAGGTTCCCTTAATAATCCCTACAGCGTAATCTCTCGTGACGCGCACGAGGTACGGAAAGTACACCTGTCCTATAGTGGATCAGGGTAGCTTAATATGCCAGTTTCCAGATAAGGGACTCGTATCTCAAGGGGTGACGAGCCTGGAATAATTATACTATCCATCTGTAAGGGGCAGTGCATCTCAGATAGCCCGTGGGGCATAGCGGCGCCATATGAATCCCTCTTTGGAAAACCGGCCCGTATTGCGAGGCAATGTTCCCTGGCCTACCCTAGGCCTGGGAAAACTCATGACTATCCCTTGTAGATAGCCCATGAGCCGGGGTCCTTGATGACCAAACATTAAAGCTTTTTTAGTCATGGGGAGGATTGGACCAATGCTTCTCCTTAATATAGTTACTAAGTAAATAGTCAAGATCCAAAAGAAAACAACATGAGATGAAGCGTACTGGCCCTTTTCGCCCCCTTAACCAAATCCGATTGCGACGGAACTTGGCGTACAACTATATTAGGATATAGAGAACATATATACTCGGACAAAACTCAAAATGATCGGGTAGATTTGGCTGGCGTTCGTTAGGTTGTTACAACAGCTTACCTCTAAAAACACACACTCACACCCCTAAATGCACAATGCGTCTATTTGCAATCTCTCTAATTGCACAAGCTTTTGGCCTGTTCGAAGCACAACATACAAACTTTGGGGCCTATATCGGTTCCTTGCAAATTTGCAATCGAATTATAAAATTTTAAAATGTGAAAAGAAAAAATAAAGTTAAAAGGGAGATAAGACAAAAAGTTGGTGGAATGTCGAGCAGTGTATAAAATGAGGGTACATATGACATAGCTTATTTGCAATTTGGATGATTTCAGGGATCCAAATTAAATCGAGATTCTCCAAATTAAGGAAAATTAGCAATAGCAAAACACCACTAGAAGTTGGGTCCAAGCCCAAGCTAGAAACCCAATAGGGTTGAGGTGTCCTATTAGGACTTCTAACAAGCCCATAAGCCCGATAGGGCTATGAGGAGAGTTTGAGTAGGTTAGGTAATCTTTGTTGTATGGTTATCATTATATCACTGCATTACGTACAAAGAGCACTATTATAATCAAATAAGGGATCCTCTCTTCTCTCTCTTGTTCTCATGATATAAAACTGTTAGTATACGCTATATTGGTTATCTCTCAACACGTTATAAGCACGTAAACTCTAGGAACGAGGAGAACAGAAAATCACTCTCTGATCAAAGTTTTCAGGGAAAACTTGCGATCAAAGAGAGGTATTTTACAGTTTTTGAATACATATTCAATTCCTTTCTATTCTATACTATATGATAGATTATCATGGTTCAAAAACATATTTTCCCTATTTATTTTGGATTAAAAATTTAGGTTTTTTGATATTTTTTACCCTTGAAAAAGAGTAGTATTCAAACTTGAATATCTTTCTCTATGGACATTGTATAAAGGTGAGACTATTTCGGTTGGATAGCCTACTCTGAGAGCTTTCCAACGGTATATGGCACGTCTCAGGAAGATGTCCCAATCGTCGGAAAACTAGAGATGAAACTGGACAGTTTCACGGCCAAAAACAATGTTTTTTTGGTCGATGATGTCAGCAATGATATTATTATTTTTTATTTAATAATTATCTGATGTGACTTCATCATTATCTATTGTGATGTCAGCAGTGACATGTGTCAAAGACACGTGGCATGGCACGTGGCAGTCCCGGACGGTCACTGGCTGGACGCCAGAAATTTGCCAGAATATATGCCAAAATATTCGACGGACGGCCACCGGAATATTCCCCGTAAGGGACCCATTTTGAAAAAAATTTATGAAAAATATTTTTTTAATTTTTTGGGAAGAGGTGCTTTGTATAGGAAAGTTGACTCACTTATATGTGATATAAGTACATGGTATAATACCTATTTAAATATCTTGCGATAGCTAATAAAATATTACTGGTATGCCCCTAGGATACTAATTATAATGATCAGGGATCATAAATAATACAAAACAAAAACTAATTTAGCATACGACTGTGAGTCATTTCTAATTCACAATTAATTATCACAGATAAATAACTAGAGCTTAATTGGGAATTGACTTAGTCTTATTTCTAAAAAATTAGTGTCTGAGGAACCAATTTTTTTGTATTTAGGTGCAATTAGATGTTACATGATAACATTTAGAGGTATATAAATATTAATAGTAACCTATAGTAGTACCCTAGAATATTAGTTCAAAGACAAGCATAATCAACCTATCTTGTGAGCCCAACAGACTTTGGGGTGAGACCCCTTGTCAGCTAAACATCTAATATCCCACATATTCGTAGAAAATAAGGCCATTTGGCTAGAATATACAGACCTTATAAAACTTGAGGGCTTAGAATACCCTAATTCTCAGAATAAGGAACACACCATTAAGTGGTTTTGAATATCAATCTTGACTAAAATTTTATTAAAACGCACATCTAAGATTAAGATCGTCATTTTTACAGGGTAAAATTTAGGATTTAATTATTATAAAATAATTTCATAAGTTTTAGAATACGAACAGGGTTCAACTATAATATGATTGGAAATCATTTATTTCTCGTTATTCTAAGTACTATGATTTATCTTTACATACAATTGATATGCTTTATCTCTAATTACGATATCTATTTTGCATTCAAGATGTCTGCGAAGCTTAAAAATGTTAATTTTCCACCATTGCTGCTCACTAGAGCCAATTACCTCACTTGGAGCATTGATGCTGACTTATTCTTGAGGTCACTTGGTCTGTAGAAGACCATCGTCATTGGCAACAAGGAAGATCCCATGGACAAAGCAAAAGCTTTGTTTATCCTCCGTCTTCATATTCAGGATGATTTGAAGGCTGAATACCTTAACAAAGTTGAGCCAGCTGACTTATGGGCAAGCAGAAGGGGCGCTATGGTCATTAAATGACCATTATGCTCCCAAAACCAATGCACCAATGAAATACCCTTATGTTGCAAGATTTCATTACGGTCGCTAATTACAACTCAGTAGTCCATAAAATTACTTTTACACTTGAGCTGTGTGAGAGGAAATTCATTGATGTTGAAATGGTAGATAAGACTCTATCAACCTTCCATACTAGCAATATATGATTCAGAGACAATATTAGTGAGAGAACTTAATGACTCATGAAGTCTTGATTCAGGGTACTACTCCTCTTTGAGCAGAACGATAAACTTTTGATGAAAAATCATGTTATGCGGCCTTCTGGGAGTGTACCATTGCCTGCGTCAAACAATGTTTAGTTTCAAGAAAACAACTCTGCACGTCAGGGACAAAGATTTGGAAGGGGCAGGGAAGGATACCAAGGATACAGGAAGAGCAGGAACCAGAAACCCTTTGGCCCTAGGAGAGGTAAATAATTTAAGAAATCATGGACACTAGGCAATGTGAAGAAGGAAAATAATACTAATTAGGGATCTACTTGCTTTAACTTCGGTGACACAGGACACTAGGCACGGGAAAGCCATGTACCACGGGTGGCTACAGGTGACAGAGTCTGAACCCACCAAGTAGTTATTGACACTAACTTCGCCCCTATGGAGGTTACAGCGTCAGACTTCTTCGACGACACTGATGCCGTCATGGATCAACATACGGAGTAATCCATAATGATTTCTCAATAGACATGTGATGTAACATTAGAGAGTGCACTAGTTGTTTCTTTTCTAGAATAGACTTGATTTATTTTTTATTGTCAGTATTTTTGATTTTGTTGGGAGCATATTATTTATATTTCAATAAAGTGCTCGTGACATACATGAGATTTATTTCGTTATAATAAATTGTGATAATTTGAATTTATTGCTTGGAAGGTACTTAACATTCCATGTATGATAGTTGATCTACTATATACAACCAGCCTATGGCTCTATCTGCTCATTGAGCATGGCCGATAACCGGATGAGTGGCGACACATGTCCAAGGAACATTAGTACCACGTACTCGATCCTTTTACGATATTAATATATCTCTTGTCTAGCCTTGTGCATCGGGGATGGCATGAATATCATTGGTACAACCAATATGATAGAACGAACTGAGTGCCTCACACTAGTACTCTCTAACGGCATGATACATGGTATCTAGTCTACTTTATAAACTAGTAAATCCAGCCAGATTTTACTGAGTTTAGGGAGATACATGATAATACTTATCACGTAATGACTATCAGAGAAAATGACATATAAGGTTCTGTGCATTCACTCCATGTCTAAAGGTTAGAACACGCTACTGGAACGGTTTCCAATATACTCCTCAGGGCTCGGATAGTGAGGAGAATTATCGGGATTACATATCAACTTTCCTTAAAAGGGGAGAAGATCCTGAGAGTGTATGCATAACGATTGCTTTCAAGGAAAGTCTATTATTTTATCCTAGTATGACCAAGGTGGAGTGGGATCTCCAACCTTTACTCCAAACATATCCATGGAGACACATGTAGACTTTTTCAATCCGCATAATAATCCACTTGAATATTTATGGTCATAAAAGATGCATCTAGGAGATGGTCTTACGTTTGCCTACTCATAAAATCTAGGAATCCAACGTTAGCAGGACTTTTCACTTAGATCATTCGATCACAGGCTCAGTTCTAGGATTAATCGATCAAAGTTGATCGATGCGACTTGACAGGGGCTTGAGAGTGTGACTCACGGGCATTTGATGATTATTTTACCGCTAACTAGGATAGATGATTGAGCATCGTGAGTACCCCAAACCATACCCTATTCGGGATTGGCGGAGAACCTAATCAAGCGATTTAGGATAATCGCTAGGCCACTGTTATTGCGATCATAGCTTCCGGCTTGTGTGTGGGATATGCATTCTTGCTCCCACAACACTAATTAGGATTTGTCCCATAACAAATCATCAAATTATTTTTTTCCAAAAGCGACTAGTAACTGGGTCGGAGCCCAGTATCGCCCATCGACGAACATTTGGATGTTCTGTATAGGTGTCAGTCGCATCACAATATATGAAGATGGGACCCTCAACATCAGCCTGGTATTATGTGAGTTATGATTCGTATTTATCACTAGATATTTGGACCCACTTGCGACGTATATTCGGCAGAGTAGATAATTGTCACTTTGATGAGACGATATTCTCAGCATTGGGAGGAGATATGACAGTTAATGCTGATGATGTTTCTAAGAGGTCTCTAAAAATACCATTGTTGTCTCATCTAGATCCATATACATAAGTTAGGTGACAATAAGGTTCAACGGATTACAAACCTCTAATAGGTCGTAAATGAATTGTGAGACACATTCATAGACACTATTAAAGTACCGTAAGTGTATGTACTTGCAAGTAATACACCTACACAACAGAATGTTCCAGGGGAACTAGTACCGCAGCTGAACATTCCAGGGAAATTAGTAACACAAATGAATTTAAGGCTCGCGCTTAGTGTAGAGCACCGTTGGAAGAAAGTATTTTGAGCTGGGGAGCTGCAGAATAAAGGACAAATATGACTAATTGTGCAGTCGGTTAATCGAGGATGGAACCACCCATTGACGAGGCAATAGTAGCTACGCGACCAGTTGATGCGTTACGAGACTAGCCTGGCGTGGTACATACGGATAATAATAATAAGATCTCGATCTATTTGAAGTCTATAATAAGTGCAACGTAGGATCGTTTAGTAGAGATTTATCGATAAGGTATTCCTATTCGATGTTGTGTTCTCCATCAAGGATAAGGATTCAGAGCCATTTATTGTAAATAACTGTATGTTGTTATACAATGGCCAAAGTTGGCATCTGGAATCCAAGTGGAGCTCAGCTTGCTAGCATAATACGAAATGATACAATTGAGTCTGTCGGTTATAAATGGGAAGGTATAGAAACGCGATTAACTCGGAGAGATAATATGGTCAAGGTAAGACTAGTTGCCCAAGGAATCTTTAAGAGATCTGGCATCGATTGTAGTGTAATCTATTACCTGGTTATGGACGTTATAATGTTTTGGTACTAATCAGTCTGTCAAGTTGTCGGGGACAAGCTAGACATGCGTCAGATATAAATATCGCGTATCTATATAGGAAACTAAATATGAATATCTACATGAAGCTACCTGGGGAGGTATAAGCTTCTGGAAGCAATTAAGCCCGACACACGAGGTGTGTACGTAGAAAACTGGAAAATTTATAATTGACTTGAAACAATCAGTGCTAGATATTATTAGAACTCCGTGGGAGATTGCGAGTGCCGTCAAATACCTTGGGAAGGAATTCGATATAAAAGACCTTGGGAAATCAAGTAGTGTCTCGATTTACAGATCGAACATATTGATAGTGGCATACTCATACACCAACCAATATATATCAGAAGAGTTATCTAACATTTCGATATGGATGTAGCACATGGTGTTAAGTCGTTTATTGTGCGTCCATCACTTATGTGTGGACAACGACATCTTCCACCATCCTAATGGGGGGGGGGGGAGAAACTCCTAAGGCTATGATGTCATAACTAGGAGGTGTTATGCTATAGTTAGTTGAGTATATTAGACCCAATGACTCATTTGCAGTAAACTATTTGGCTTGCCATAGTTCTATTCCTTCCCAAATATAATGGATTGAGATCAGGCACATTCTTGGGTCTGTTCTGCTCGAAATGGTAAACGTAAAACTATAGAGTACACCGATACAAAATACTTCTCAAACCCACATAGAGACCATTGCCAAATGGATTATGTTCTTGTGTAAAGGGATACAAAATGATTCTTGGAAATTGATGAAGCAGACAGTGGTAGCTACACCTCAAACCATGAAGATTCTTGCACTTCATAAATCTGGCAGAGAATGATGGTTGCGCTCCAAGACACATTTTATCAACCGAAGTTGTGGCGTGTTCTATCCAAGATAAAGTATTGACAATGTATGAAGACAATTCAGCTTGCATCATTCAAGTCAATGGCAATTTATCAATGGCGACAAAACGAAGTACATTTCACAGAAGCCATTCCAACCTTATGAATTATAAAAGGAGAATGAGATTGGTGTTGTCGAAGATATTTCAGAAGACATCTTTGCAACCTATTCACGAAGACCCTTGCACCACTTACGTTCAAGCAGTTAGTGCACAGAATCGGTATGTAGAAGATTTATTTATCAATATCTCAGGGTGGTATATCTAAGAGAGATAGATCTCAGGGAGATTGACGTCAGGGGGAGTAGTCCTAGCCTGACGTGGACATATACGTGTTGTACTCTTTTTCTTGATAGCGTAGTTTTTATCCTATGAGGTTTTACTGGCAGGAGGTTTTGATGCTTTTTGCCCAAGGGGGTTTTGCAAGGCAGAGATTTTGATGAGGCAAGTCGTCATAGTATGAAATACCCCAAGAGGGGGTGGGGGGGGTGTTAGGAGTTGGGTCCAAGCCTAAGCTCGGAACCCAACAGGGTTGGGGTGTTCTATTAGGACTTCTAACAAGCTCATAGGCCCGATAGGGTTATAGGGAGAGTTTTAGTAGGTTAGGTAACCTTTGTTGTAGGGTTATCCTTATATCACTGTATTACCTACAAAAAACACTATTCATAATCAATAAGAAATCCTCTCTTCTCTCTCTTGTTCTCATGATATAGAACTGTTAGTATACGACTATATCGATTATCTCTCAGGAAGTAAAACAACTCAAATTTTCATTCCCTTTGAAATTGACCCATTTTCTTATTTTCCTCTATCTTAAAAAGTTCGACTTGTTATGGGTTTACATCAAGTTGACATTAGGAGAGGAAGAGAGATAAAGGGATGGTGATCTCTTTAGAATTTAAATGTATAAGATTGAAAATAATAATTTTGTTTAATTTGAGAGAACTGTTTTTCAATTGTAAACTTTGACTTTGATAATTAAAATGTAATCATGTAGCTAGCTATAACATATTAAAGTATTATTTTCTTTTATTCAAATAACACAAATTTTAAACAGAACTTCTTTCCAAATAAACAATTCCGTAAGGTGTACACATAGATAGATGGAGTATTACATTGTTTATTTTGTTATCCGGAATCCACAATACTGTTACTAGATGTAGTTGGATAAGTCGCCCAACCTGCAATACTATATAAGATGCTACTTATCATCACATTTGTCGTATTCTACCAAAGAGTTTTACTAGTGATATTACTCTTCTACATTCACGTACTATTGGTGGATCAGGCTTGAGCTTATATTTTTTTAGTATTAATCTTTTCTTATTTCACATACTAATTAAAATGTTGTTGATTCATTTCTTGGTATTTTGGTTTTCTCTAACCTCTCAATTATATTGTAATGACGCGTTTTTTGTGAGGATAATCTTCCCCAATACTTAAGTTAGGATTATGCATTAATAAGTTTAAACACAAATAATTTTACGTGGAAACTCAATGAAGTCTGAGAAAAACCACGACCTCGAGGAGGGTTTTGGATGAAAAATCCAATAAGTTGCTAGTTATTACAATTGCTGGGAATTGTAAGGATGTTTGAATATATGAGATGTTGAGTAGCGGGTCAGTTCGACATACTCTCTACCTGATATTCTGGTCATCGACGGAAAAATATCTGCCAGGAATAAGAGAGTTACGGATTCGAGCTTGCCCCTCGAGAATCCTTCAATGAGTGGGTATACCACAAACTCTGCAACTGCAAAAAGTGAAGCCTTGCTGACGAAAACCTTCGGGAAGGGAAAGAAAAAGAGGCCTGACGAGCTGCTCCCATTCCTCCCTCGAAGAGGGCTTGTCAAAGATCTCTTGCTAAGGAGGGAGAGAAAGTTGATGCTACACCATCTGATGTTTCGGATGGTCGACCTCCAAAATCGGCTACTTATTTGTTACCGAAGAAGAAGGCATCTTCGGGATCGACGAAGAAGCAGTTTATCGAAGAGGCAGAGACTGAAGTCCAACAGGTTATTGAGTCTTATGCTGTTGGGATAACTTCTCTGGAGGAGGAGTTTGCTGATTGCCTGGAGGGGGCGGAAAGTTTATCATCCTTCCTTATCGAAGGCCACTGGACCAAGAATAATGTTAGAAATTTTTATGCTTTTCTTCGACTAAAGAACTTGGTTCTGCATCCGAGAACTCTTATAATGAATCTATTGCAGATCAAGAAGTTGTTGATTGAGGGGAAACCCCGTATTCTCGATACCGGGAGCATGGCAAACCAGCTTCTCGATAGGACCGAAACACTTTTTTGTTTATCTTTTGAATGATTTATTTAGATGTTTGTTGAAGAATATTTTGGAAGTAATTTATTTAAGATGCATAGAGTTATTGTTAAAATTATGCTACGTGTTTTATTTGACAAGATTGATAGCATTAGATAGTAATATAGATGATATGCAGAGTGTTGCCTTTAAGCAAATATCTAAGATGATGGAAAGAGGGTCATGTAATGGCTCTTGTAAATTTAGAATGATGGCCAGATGTTTTTCCTCGATGGGATATCTAGGTTTTTGAGAAGACAGGATAAAATATGACATGTTTTGTTCGATAAATAATGATTGCAAACAAGGCTATCCTGTAATTGGATAGCCATTTGTCGAAGAGATGAAAGTTTGTTGTGATGCATACTTGTCCAGTATGTACGATACTAAGTAAATGATAGTTTAAAAGATGTAATTGATAGTAAAGATGTCTTTATTTGAATTATTCGAAAGCCGTTACAGTGGTAATCTGTAGAACATTTTTAGATTGCCTGTATTCCATGGATATTCGAGTTGTAGCTCAGCTTCAGTCATTAACCAATATGTTCCACTGCCATTCTTATCGCTGATAATATATGGCCCTTCCCAGTTCTCAGACAAGTTGCCTGAGTTATTTAGGTCGAGTACTGTCTTGGATGCGTCGCAGGACAATGTTACCGATGTCGAACGTACGTTTGTAGACTTTTTTATTATAAGCTTTCTTGAGAATGTCGCGGTATTCCCCCAAGTTGGCAATGGCCTGATCTCGGGTTTCTTCAATTTAATTGAGGTTGTAGAAGAGTCCAAGTTCATTTTCTTCAGCTGTGATTCTTCTTCGAGTACTTGGTAAATCGAGATATGAAGGTATAACCGCTTCAGTACCGAAAGCCATCATGAATGGTGTACAGCCAGTGTGGATGTTCATGGAGTTGTTTGGTATGCCCATAAGACACTAAGCGAGCTTGTCCTTTCCCTTGTTCTTGTTCGACCTCCTTTCTTTTTATCGCTTCTTCATGGAATTTTTGGACGTCGATAACATGCTCATGTAGTCGTCTTGCGAGTAAAATGCGGTAAAACATTAATATCAATGAGTAACAATTATCAGTTTCGTGGCTATGCGCATTGTGATACTGACACATGGGTTTGTTGGGTACATCGGGAATTGCTTGTACTTCTCGAAATAATTTGTCTCCCTTTATCGTCGGTAAGATAACGGCGAGTGTGGTTGTCATAGGAGGAAAGACTAGGACGGGTCTATCCGACTTTTTGTTTTTTTTTCCTGATATTGTTGGTGTTCCTCCCGCACTGCTTAGGAGCCCCATTACTTGCTGACTTCAGTGGTGGTGAGGAAAAGGCTTCATTGGAGTGGATGACTGTAGATTTTTTTATCTTGTCCTTTTTAGACCGTTCTAATTCGATGTAGTTATTAACAACATCGATTATTTTTGTCACTATTTTTGGCTTGTGCAAGGTAAGCTCTTATCAAACTTTAGAGTCGATGTGGAGTATAGAAGTGAATGCTGGAACAACAATTTTGGGATCTGAATTCCCAATCTTCCTTGTTTCCTGCAGGAAACGTTTGCAAAAACTTGTCAAGGTCTCTTTCGCACCTTGGTCGAAAAAGAACAAAAAATCTACTGTGATCTCACGTTCCTTAGCATAAGCATAGTTCGACTCTAAGAGGTACTGCAACTGGCTGAATGTAGTGATAGAGCCATCAGGAATAGTATGAAACCATCAGAGAGGTTCTTCTTTAAGGCTTATGTTGAATAATCTGTAGAGCATGTGATCGAGTTTGGAGTATAATCCAACCGCTGCTTTGAAGTATCGAACGTGGGTAAGAGGATCTGTGAGGCCTGCATACTATGAAACTTAGATATGTGAAAATTCTCTAGAATGGGCATTGATTCGTGATGAGGAGAAATTGGATTTGTCTTAATCCTATCGAGAATAGATCTTCGACCCGGATTGTCAGTGTGTATGGCTTGGATTATTTTGTTTAGATCGTCCAAGGTAATAAATTGCTACAGAGGATTCGGTACGGCTGTAACCTGTGGGTCAAAATCACCTTATCCTTCGGGTCCCAACTTGTCCCTTACTGGTCATCTTATCGGTGGTGGTAGAGTTTTGTGGTGTGTGCGTCGACTTCCTTAAGTTTTCAATGTTATAGACGTGGGTTCAAAATGTTAAGAAGCTCTGTCTGGATTTCTTGATCTGGATCGAGAGGTTCGAACTCTTTCCTCTCTCAGTAGATTCTCTATCAGTGTTGCCCTGGAGCGATGATTGCTTCGGGCTTGGGGAGGCAACGTTTGGCAGCCGGTCAGCCGGTCTTGATGTCTTCATAAATTCTCCATTTCTTTCTAATGTGTTCGACTCTATTAATCCAGGGTTTTTCTCCTCTCATCTCTTTCAACTTGTAGAGCCTGGGCGTAGATTCGCTGAACTTCCAGCCTCTAGACTCTGTCAGACTCTATTTTCTTTTGAAGTTCAATCACTGTATTATGCAGATAGATTGTTTCTGGTATGGGGCTGATCTAGTGGTTCCTCTGTGTACTGGAGGTACTTCGGGGATTCATGTTGGTCATCAAATTGATAAGATTTTAGGTGGTAAAGAAAAAGTGTGGTATTCTCATATACGGTGCCAATTATAATGACGTGTTTACTAGAAGGATAATCTTCCGCCAATACTTTAGTTAGGATTATGCATTAATAAGCTTAAATACACAGGATTTTACGTGGAAGCTCAATGAAGTCTGAGAAAAACCATGACCTTGAGGTGGGTTTTGGATGAAAAATCCAATAAGTTGATAACTATTACAATTGCTAGGAATAGTAAGGATGTATGAATATATGAGATGTTGAGTTGCGGGTCAGTTTGATATACTCTCTTCTTGTATTTATAGTAGATATAGGCAGTTATAAAAGTAAAAGTAAAAGTAAAAGTAGTTACCTATTTTGGCGGGTAGTGGGTGAACTTTGTGGATCTACCTACAATGACTCTATTTGTCTAGGCACAATAACTACTTCAGTAGGTTGAGAACTGTGTTCGCAGATGTGACATCTTCTTGAATGATGGTGTATATTCGACTAAGTTCTGTTAACTTCTTTTTATCACATCTGGGATATATGCTACTACATGTGTTATGTTCATCTTGTTGCGTTTGAATAAAATCAACTACAAATCTAGCAAAGCTTTTAAAGGTAAAAATTAAGCATACAAGATCTGTTTTGAGACTGGTTGTTTCCTACTTACACCTTCATCTTTGAGAAAATCAAACATAAAAGAGATGAGGGTTGAGTATGATTTTATCGTCCAATCTAAATAATGATCAAATGCCAAAATTGTAACAACATATCACCAACCACTTATGTTAACACATTTGAAATAATACTTTGGTTTTCATTTTTCAATGTTGGATCACACTATCACACTCCTTCGATATGAACATAGAAGTGAGGGAAATATTTTCTCCAGACATTGCAGTTTATTTTGATGAATTCTTGTAATCAAAAAATAAATACTTAACTTTATCGATATATGCACAGCGGAATATTTTCCAACTTTTCACAAAAGAAAAATCTACATTTGTCGACTTAAGAATGTACTGACTTGAGGGGTAGGGGTGAGAAGAAACAATTTCACTATATGCTTGATAAAATAGCAAATACTTTGAAAAGTTCTAGTTGAAAAAAAAGAAAAAAAGACATTTTTAAGAGTAATGACGCAAGCTAGAGCTCTGTAGTTTTACCATAAAAAGATCAGCTGCACTCTTTATAACTAAGATATTTATCATTTGAACCCCTTATCAGAAGGAATAGAAAAATGGAGCGCTGTCAATAAAATATGTAATCTGTCTCAGAAATTAGTTGAGCTTTGTATTGTAAGAGCATCTCCAATAGACGTGTAATGGGCCTAATTCTGTAGCTCGAAATTAGATCTAACACCAAATGTACCTATAACAAGAATTAGTGTAATACAAGAAATGACACAGGTGATTTAGCGTGGAAAACCTTTGAATAGATAAAAAAACTACGACCTCGAGTTGAGGATTTAGTAACTGCAAATTTTATTGCTTGAGGCTAATTTCTTATTACAAGTGATCTCTTGAGTTAGAAATACTTAATCTGGAAATATTAAAATTATTGTTGCTTTAGAATATATAAATTCTCGTCCTTATCTCTTTTGAAACTTTTTCTTTATATAGACCTTACCTGCAGTTTATTATCGCGTAGAAGTACGTTCTCCTAAAACTGAGGTAAGTGGTAGTTGAATGTGTAACTGTTAGTTTGTGGGAGACAGGTATTTTTGACTTGTTCATATTTTGCTATAGTGCTCAATCCACGCTCTTTATCAGTTCGTGGTCTAGGTGTCAATGCTGATTGTACATATCATATGTATAATACGTGAGTCTGATATTGAGGTAGTTTGAGTTTGGACTAGGTCGAGGGATATGTCCCTACAATCGCCCCTTCGCAACTAAAGGTATAGGTGGCTTTAGATGAGAAAAAAAATCTTGTTTAAAAGTTTTGTTGGAAGTTGGAAAGGGATGATGTGGAATTGGATTGGTTGGGTACTTGGTATTTCTTTATGGAAGACTATATTTGGCATTTATTGTGCTGGAAAGGATTGATGTACTTAAGGTTTGGGTTTCCCAGTAAAGGTGGTTCTTTGAATGATGACTGCTTTGGAAATTCATCTCCGCATTGAATGCGGGTTTGGTATAAATAATAACTGTACTATAGCATCTATCATCTCTGTAAAAGTACCCTATTTCTGTGTATATCTCTTGGCATACTCTTTCTTGAGAATGGTGATGACCAGGCATCAGGTATATGAAGCGAGGGTTATTATTGAGTTATAGAAGTTGCAGCTACGATACTTCGGAAACCAATCTCTGGAAATGCCCACTCCCATACCGGTGCCACCAACATAACATGGGATGATGGAAGAGGAAACGGCTGAAGCTGAAGATGATTACTACCAAATGTGGCGGTCTACTATGTGATTCTGTCAGGGGAGCAGCGCCGGGTATGCCTTCATCTACTGACAGTGGACAAGGTTGAGGTGACAGATGTGGAAGTCGGTGTACATACCAGGAAGTACTGCCAGTATCCTGCGAGGGATTGGATTCTAAAATATAATTATTCTTCTTTTTCTGCCAACTTAAAGGTGATGGGGATTACGAAGCAAGAAACAGTGGTAGTAGAGATGAGAGACAGAGATTAGAAATTTGTATCCAATTTTTGGATTCAAGCTCTGTTACAACCATCTTCCTCTATTTCTTAAAGAAGTAAGTCCGTCTGGAGGTTGGCTCAGGCTCTATAACAACCATCTTCCCGTCTTTTCTTGTAGAAGAGTTTCACTTCTGAGGTGCATGGACCCTTAAACAAAAAATTAATATGTAATGTAACCTATAGATCGATCTATAGGAAAGCTCAAAAAAATTGTTCTCTGTAAAGTATTCTATAAGTAATTGTCGAGCTAATAAATAATATATTTGTGCAAATTTTTTTTGCTGATAGATCAAATTAAAATTAGTATGGGAAATTGAAATAAAAAGATATGTTTGAATATTGAAATATAATTTTTTGATTTGAGAAAATGAACTAAAAATGAGTGATAAGTCGAACTATGGCTAGTTCGAGTGATGTGTGATAAAAAGTTTATATAATAATAACGGAAAGGATATTTGTAGGTCGAGCTAAAGAAAATGTTACAATGTAACTCCTTACAGTGCATTAGTCGACCTGTTAGAGATGTGAAGATGTAACCGATACGTACATATCGAACTCAAAGGAAACTATTAAATCAAGCTGTGGAAAAAATGCGGATGTATGTAATATAGATAAATTAGTAGGAGAATATGGAAATGAGTTCGAAAAAGTTATGGTCAAAATGCAATGAGGTCGCTATAGAAAGATAAACTTAAATAAATGTTTTAGCATAATCTTAGGGTTGTCAGTTATGGATAAGTGGAGTAAATATAGAGTATACTATATATTAAATGGAGGGGAGGGGATTTGAAGTTATTGAAATCTATGTTTTTAAATAATACTTGAAATGTGATGTAGATAGGATGAAGAAATAAAAATGGCGAGGACTCGTTCGCAAAGAGCTCGTCATGCGTTAGAGGGGCGCGTAGTAATAAAAATTACAAAAGTTTGTAAAAGGAATTTTTGGTAGTTAGGGTATAATACCAATTTGCCTGAATATTCTATAAAGTTTTAGGAGTTGACTGCAAGGGCGAGGGAGAACGAGGTTGGGCATCACGTGTATTCTTAGATATTCCCTGAATTGGTCTTGGAACCTAAAGCTCAAAAATCAGCTGTGAGGGAAATTGCTTTGAAGGAAATTGCTGAGGAAGATGAGAGGATTGTTCGGGGCGAACTAATTAGGTGTGGTGCTTCTGGGCATCTTGGATGTTTCATGTGTGATTATGTATGAAGGAGTAAACTATGTTAGATCGAGTAATTGTATTTTGAATGTAGGGAGAATACTTCTTCTGAATCTGTTCCTATTTTGTTGTGAATGTTGTTTGAAACTTTTGAATAAATTTTTTAATTTTGAAATGATATAGCATTGGAAATGACATTAGCAGTTCTATAAGTAGCCAAAGGAGAAGTAGAGAAATCAGTTCAACTGTGATTTTTGTCCTTTATGTAAGGGTAGAAAAAGTTCAATTGTGTGTGAGGAGAGAGTCATCATGAGTGAGGGAAGGTCTGAGAGAGATTTGGGTAGGAAAGAGAAAAATATATTTAAATATAGGATGTGGGATAATGATGGAAATATGTTTTCACGAAAAAGATACGAAACGCCTGACATTAATTAAAAAGGGACACCTCGATTCCAAAACTGAGGACAGCTTGTGTGAGCCCCAATAACTTCCAGCAGTTAGAGAGAGAAAAAGTATAAATAACTATTCTTCTTCTTCATTCAAAAGTTTGTCAAACTCAAAAAAATGAAAAGCTAGAGAGAGATAAAGGAAATAAAGTTGCAGAGATTCTAGAGAAAGGTTGAACAAAAGTAAACATCGTAGATTGAGGGAAAAGGTTGTTGTGGTAGAACAAAGTCCTTTATAACACAGTACCATAGTGAGAAGGTGTACTATTCCAGACTCTTACTCAGGTGTAGAAGGTTAGTGTTTGTGATGGATTACGTTGATTTATGATTTGAGATTTGGGATAATCGTTTGATATTTGATGTGGAGGATAAAATATTTGTGGGTTTTTAAAATTTGAAAAGTTTGCTATTTTTAGTAAGCCTTTGAAAAGTTTTGCTGAGTACAAAAAAATATTTATGTATGTGTATGATATATGTATGTATAAAAGTATAGATTAAAGATGGTAGAGATAATTGATTGAATACTTGGACTTGTATGCAGGTTAAGACGTGAGAAGGCTCTGTTATAGAAATAAGCTTCATCCTCAAGACTAAACTCGAGATGGAGACTTCAACCTCTGGTCGTGTGATTGAAGTAGTATATGATGAATCTTAAAATATAGATATTGTGGGGGGCGTCCTGAGAATGAAGGACCCTGATGTTGTAGATGTAGATTCAGAGGGGGAGGGCGAAGTACAATTTCCAAATTTCTCTAGTAATTTTGTGTCCTATCCTACAAAGTCTAATGTATTTAAGGAATTCTATAAAATTAAAAGTAGTTTAGGTGGTGAATGGGGTAATGTTATAGAACACGCCGGGAGATCGTCTAGGGGATGTACTGCAGAAAATGAGGAATAATTTTTTTTTTGTCGGACTTAGAACAGGAGAAATCAGAAAGGGGAGTAGAGGAGTCGATCTTTTTCGAGTACTTCAATGGGAGTTTCCAGTGTGATTTAGACCAGGGATTTATGTGCTATCTATCGTAGTAAGAACTTAGACTGATGTTTCCTCTTAACAATCTTGCTAGAGGTATTTTTAATACCACAGAGGACTGTCCTGCCCAATTGAATGGGAATATGTAAGAGGTGATTAATGTCCGTGATAACTTGAATAGACAATGGGCTGAAAATGAGGTGGAAAGGAGAATAACTCCTACAAATGTTTTACAGTATTATATTGTGAAATATTATGCAACGTCTGAAGGTACACACTTCTCTGCGAGTTTGTTTCGACCTCTGTTCTTTGACCTGAATTCAGCAGGGCAAGTTTGGAATGACAATTTGATATGGGCGAAAGGTGATTGTCTCCAGAGAAAGGACGAGGAACCCATGGACCTTATAAATATAACTCTGAAGAAAAGTAAGCAATAGTATGTGATATCGAACTGTTGTAGATGTGGTAGCGTTTATCTGTATGTGACTTTGTGTTATTTTTTACAGATCCTCGATCTCAAGTGGCGAGAAAAGAATCGTTAATTGATATTGTTGCTCGAGAAGGTAATGAGCTCGAGATTGTTCTGGAAGAGCTCGATATAAGTAGGTACAAACGAGCTAATAGTAGGTAAGAGAAAGTACAAAAGTTTCAAGCAAAGAGACAAATGATAGGAATTGGAGCTGGAAAGAAAGTAGCTGCAGACGGTGAAGAACATCAAGTATTAGCGAAGGCTGCTCCAATGTCCCTGAAGGCAGGTACTGGGGGCACTACGTTGAGCAAGCTAGCTCAATGGCACCCAAAAAGGAAGGCTGCAAAGGGTGGCTCAACCTCGGCTTTCACAGAGAGTGAAGAGGTCAAGGTGAGTGCGAAAAAGAGGAAGTTGGATGCTTCTGCTGTAGGGAGCGGGACAAAGGAGCCGGAGAGTGGTCCTTCTATGGGAGAAGAGCTGCTAGCCGCCGAGAACAGGCTTAGGGTGGCAGCTCGAGTAGGTGCTGAATAGCTGAACGCTTCTGTACAGTTGGAGCTAAGTAGGGTAAGTTTTTATTCTTCATGCTACTCTCATGTTGTGTTTGTTTTTGAGCTTAAATGTGTACTATTTATGTTGTAGGCTTCTCAAATTTTGAAGGGGGTCTGTCTCGGGCTCGAGGATAAAAGGGCCAAGCTCGAGAGAGGAAGAGCTGATCTCGAGGAGAGAGTGGCCTAACTCGAGGTAGATTTGGCTTTGGAAAGGGAGCCTTCGGTCTCTGCGAAGGACTCACACTGGGTGATGATGCTCAAACTTGCTGAGGAGGCGAAGAAGAACGTTGAGGAAGTTACAGCTGTTCGTGATAGCCTTAGACAGAAGCTCCTCAAAGTGGGATACTTTATGGTTGTCATCGAAGCTATCATAGTGGGTCACTATGTTGAAGAGGCCGAAGGTGAAGAGGAGCTGAATGTTAACAACGGCCCTCTCCACGGTGTTATGACAGGGTTAGATACAGTTTTCTCTAGAACTGATATAGAGAACCGCAGGGGAGATAAATACAAGGTAAACTAAAAACTTTTTGGAGTTTTTTTTTTTTTTTTTTGATTGTGTGAGTCAAAAATTGTGATTGTATGGTAAATACCTTGAGGATAAATTTAGAATAGTCTAAGAGATGTTTGCAAATATTTATTTGAAGGAATTTAAAGGTATGCGCCTCAGAATTAAGGAATTAGAGAAAAAGCTTGCTTAGGAGCCAAATGCTTCGGCAACTCTATTGACTTTGCAAGCAGAGCTACAGGTCATAAAGGATCTCGAAATATTTGACTTGCAAGCTTTTCTACTCTAGAGCTACAAAGTAAAGTTAAAAGGCAAATACTGATCATAATGAACGATAATAACTAAGTATGTTCAGACTATTTCAGAGTGTTAGAAAATTAGAACATAGAAAATGTGTACCTTAACATAGGATACAAATGTTATTGCCATTAGTGTGAGATAATTTATTAACTTGAGGGCGAAGTATAATCCAAGCTTGTTGGCATGCCAGAAATTGAAATCTGTTAAAAATTTGTAAAGCTAATAGTAGTTTGTATTGATGCCATCTGTAAAGCATCATTGAATTGAGATTGATGATGCAGGTCGAGTTAGAGACTGTCCACTTGAGCGAACAAAGATGCTTCAATATAATCATCAATTTGGGGCTGAATCTGATAGGATTAATGAAGCATATGATGATTGGGAGGATCAGTATGTTAAAGTTCAGATCCAGTTTGCTGAGGCAAAGAAAGCTGTGAATGAGTTGGCCCAATAGATATAAAGTAAAGATACAAAAAATGGAAAACTAGAGGGAGAGCTCGTAAGTGCACATAACAAATTAGCAAAGCTAAGTAGTAGGGTAGATTTGTTGATAGTGAAAGGTAAAAAAGTGGACACTGCTCAATATCGTATCAGGTTGTTAGAGGCGACAATAAATGAATTACGGGAAAATGTGGCCAGTTTAAAGGGTTAATTGGCCAGGAAAGAAAGCGAACTTGTGAAGGTGTGAGATGATTTAGTTGATTCTGAATCTGTGGTCGAGCAGTTGAGTAAGGTCATACCTGCTAAAGATTTTTGTGACGAACTGAATGAAAGGGTTGCAAGGTTGAAGACAGGCTTGGCCATGTCTTTTTCGCGTGCCAAGAAGGCCATGGATGAAGAGCGGCCTAAGAAGAAAAAAAATGACGTCGTGGTCTCGGATGCCAAGGGTGATACGACTAACCCATCAGTTTGATTTAAAGAGTTGATGGTAGATCTTGTTTATGTTCGAGCTGCCGTAAGGAGAGCGAACAAACTACAGAGAGTGACTATAAGTTAGAGGTCGCTCTCCATAAAGGGCAAGAGTTAGTGGTAGCTATGATAAGAAATGATGAGATATTGAATAAAGCTCATGTTGGGGGAAGTGATGTAAACGAGTTAGAGTTGGCTGTACTTCGCAGTCAAGTAGAGGAGCTGAGAATGATGAATATTGCCGAGATGGATAAAGCAGCGGGGACAATATCACAGCAAACTAAGGTGATAATACGCTTGGAACAACCCATAGAGTGGGTAAGCACCTTCCACACGAATTTGTGAAAGCATCATCAGATAGTAAAAGAGCAATTTGCCACGTTAGTCATACCAGAAAAAAAGAGGATTTTCCCTAAAGAGGTTTACTTGAGGGAGCTAATGGCTCTCATCGCCTATTTTGTAGAAGAAGTTAAGTGGCTTGAGCTTAAAAGGGATACCTTGCATGACTGTGTGGTAATCAGAGGCTGTATCTGTAATGTTGATATAGATCAAGGAATTTACCTGAATGTCATGGAAATAGAGCTAGGTTCCCAACCTACAAAATTAGTAGAGTAAGGAAGGAATGTTATAACTGCTCGACATCCTTCGTAGGGGAATGTGCAACTGATCTCCCATAAAAAGCCCCTGTAAAAGTGACCTGTGGTTTATGCATTTGTAGACATGCAAAGAGATGAAAATTAGTTTTACATTTACTTTCTCTTGTGTCTTATAGATAATAGAGATCATTTATTAAAAACTAGTATTACCTTTACTTTAATCTTTGTATAGATGGGTAAATTAAAAGCTAGTATTACCTTTGCTTTAATCTATGAGATTTAGTAGATTTTATATCAGTAGAGAGTAATGTGAGAAAAAACTTGGAAGTTTTCATTTAGTAGAATAGAATGTGCACTGTCAGAGATTTAAATCTCACTTTTGGAATGTAAAGAACAAGAATAGAGTAATCTGTAATGGAGAAACTAGGGATTTAACAATAATATCGTTTCAATCATCTAGCATTTCAGGGATTTTGGATTTGGATGCCTTTCTAGGTTATGAGGTAGTATGATCCATGGCCAGTGCGGCCAACGATGAGGAAAGGACCTTCCCAATTTTTAACGAGCTTTTCAGCATTTGCTTCTTTTTAGCTTTGTGAGATTTCTCTGAGGAGGAGATCATCGATTTGGAACTCACAGCCTCGGACTCTTATGTTGTACGAGCTAGCCAACATATGATGATATCGACCTGGGCTGTTAATAACTCGAGCTCGGGTCTCATCAATCCAGTTCATATTGCAGGCCAGCTCGAACTCATTTTCTTCGTTTATTAGCTCCTGATCTTTGACAGGATGGTGGTATTCTGCTAGAATGGTGGCTTCCGTATGGTAAGCCAAGAGGAAGGGAAAATAACCAGTTGATTGTCTAGGTGTAGTATGGTATGCCCACAAGACGTGAGGGAGCACCCGTATCCAATTTTTTTCTTTTGGGATTAAAGCCGTTTCATAAGTCCATCTAGTATTGTTTTATTGGTGATTTTGGCCAGCCTATTTCCTTGAGGTAGTATGGATTGGATGGGGAATGAATGATGTTGTGTTTGTTGAGGAAGACCACTACCTTTTCTCCAGCGAACTGTGGTCCGTTATCGATCTAAATCAAGTGAGGGCATCCGAATCGTGTAATAATATGTTCCCAGATAAAATAGATGACCTCTTCTTCTCTAGTTTGATAAAGAGGATCTGCTTCCACCCATTTCCTAAAGTAATATGTCATCATGAGTAAGAAACGTCTGTTACCTGGCGTATTGAGAAATTCTCCCACGAGATCGAGCGCCCACCACTTGATGGGTCAGAATACTTTGCTTGCATAGAGTTTGAATGCAGGAGCTCGTATCATGTTCCCATGTCGTTAACATGTATCGCATCATCGTGAGTACTCTTCTGCTTGCTTATGCATTCCAGGCCAGAATACTTCTTGTCTAATTGCTCTGTTTGTATGTGACCGACCTGCGGTGTGGGAGCCACAAATTCCTTTATGTAATTTTTTAAGCATTCTATCAGCTTTCTTCTTGGAGAGGCACTTGAGATAAGTCCCTGTCACTGATCAGTGATATTAACAGCCATTCTGAACTATATAACGCTTTGAGTTTTTGATCTACTATCATCATTATTTAGGATTTGTTGGTAGGGGCTCATCACATTTGTTCTCCGAGCCGAGGTAGGAGATAAAGGGTTTACTCCAATCGTTGTCTTCCACTTTATCGCCCCCAGTGTTGATTGTGCATACAGAGTGAAGATCAATGATTAGGGTGGATATGAATTTGATCTATAGATATCGTGCTTATGTACCCAATACCCTGGCCAAATAAGCCAAGGAATCGACATGTCTATTTTCGCCTTGAGGTAAATAGTCAAGAGTTGCTTTCGCAATGAGGGCTGCATATTCGATCATCTTGCCATTTTTCTTGTACCGTTATAAGTAATGGTGGATGATGAGTAAAGAATCTATATAGACTGAGAGCTCGGGGACGTCAAGCTCGAGTGCTAAGTCGAGTCCATAAATTAAAGCTTCGTACTCTGTGATATTATTAGAAGCTTCAAAATCCAAGCGAATTGATTTCTCGATTCTATCATTGGAAGGGGTAATCACTACAATTCCAATTTTTAACCTTGCGGGTCCTGCTGAACCATATGTAACAAGTCTCCACCCTTTCCTTGTAATCCATTCAGCTCGTTCGTCAAATGGCTTGGCAGGTGGATCTTTTGAAATTTCTTTTGTAAGGTCAGGATTGTGCTCCTCCCAATCGGGATCTTCCACAAGAAAATATGTAAAAAAATCAATAATGGCCTGACATTTTTCTGAATGGCACTATTCAAACTTGATATCATGTTCTCCCAAACTGACTGACCATTGTTGTACTCGTCGTGATTTTTTATTTTTAGAAAAAACTTCCTGGAGTGGGTAGTTCATCATGACTTTGACTGAATGAGCTTGAAAGTAGTGCTTGAGTTTCTATGAAGTGTAAACAAGAGTTAGAAGGAGTCGTTCAATTTTAGAATACCTCGTTTCTGCATAAACATGGGAGTTCACTGGCACTTGACCACGATCTTTGGTATGGGGAGCCCGTTGAGTATCCTGCAAATCTTGTAATGCGGTCTGCATAGTTGTCATTTGTTCTTCATGCGCTTAAGTGCTGTCAAACGGGCTTGATACTTGCTTTCAAGCTCTTTGTCGTGGAGCTCACGGACAAGAGCTAACTGACGCTTGAGTTTATTACGCTTTTCTGTCTTGACATGGAGATCCACCCGTAGTTCAGCGAGCAATTTCTGTTTAACTTAAAAATCGAGCTGGACTCCTGTTGTTGGTCTCTTGGAAGTGACCATGATTGGAAATGGATAATTGAGTAACTCTATGCCTTAGGATATCGTAGAAATATCTTCTTTCCCACAAACGGCACCAAATATAATGGCCTAATTCTGTAGCTTAGAATAACACAAAATTAGATCTTTCACCAACTTTACCTATGATAAAAATTAATATAATACAAGAAATGACACAGGTGATTTAGCGTGGAAAACCTTTGAATTGGTAAAAAATTACGACCTCAAGTTGAGGGTTTAGCAACTTAACTTTTATTGCTTGAGGCTGATATCTTATTACAAGTAATCTCTTGAACTAAAAATTCTTGATCTTGAAATAATAACTTTTGTGATATTTAAAATCTAGAAAATTTGATTTTTCTTGTCCTTATCTCCTTTGGAACTTTTTCTTTATATAGACCTTACCTGCAGCTCGTTATCGTACAGAAGCACATTCTCCAGATAGTGAGGTTGAGGTAAGTGGTAGTTTGAATGTGTAACAATTAGTTCGTGGGAGACATGTGTTTTTTGACTTGTTCATATTTTGTTGTAGTGCTCGATCCACGTTCTTCATCAGTTCGTGGTGTAGGTGTCAATGTTGATTGTACATGTCACGTGTATAATTCGTGAGTCTAATATTAAGGTAGTTCGAGTTTGGAATGGGTTGAGGGATTGGTCCTTACAACGCATTTGATAAGCTACATAAAATTCTTCCATGCAGTTGCAAAATGAGTGCTCCAGAAATCAATAAAAGTTGATAAACTACTCACATATATCTACTTTATGTTCTTTTCATGGGATACTTTAGTGAGATATATTCAGTACTCTATAAGCATTTATGCCTTCATTTCCTACTAAAATGGTATCGGGTTAATATTCTCTGATTGATCTCAACAATGTTGCCAGTACCTTAGACTTGTTGGGCTGCTTAAGAAGTTTAGTTGTTTCCACAAATCTATGACCCCTGAAATTAAATCTTAGTCAGACATTTGATAGTCCTCTTCTGCAAGTCAAATGCGTGTTTCCCTTGAAGCTAGTGTAATTATTCTAAGGATTAAGAAGATGTAGGATTATAATACTTTTATCTTGTATTGTTCTATGGATTTTTAATAAACATCTAAAGATCTTCAAGGCCCCATACCTACCAATATACAAATAAAAAGAAAGAAAAAAAGATAATTGCAATGCCATGTAAAAAGAAAACTTGGCATTAATATCGTGAGTTTGTTGAGCCAAAAAAAGTGTATAAAAAATAACTACATGCTGATCAATTCTTTTCCAAGGTTAATGGTCCTCAACTAATTACTATTCTGGTATTTTTCGCATTCAGTAAAAAAAGAGAGGCAACATTATGGAAAGGGGTTGATTAAAATGATGGTGGAAAGATTGACATAGTACTTTTCTTTAGTATAAGTATCTTGAATAAGGACACCTACTAGTCGACAAAAGACAGTAAAACCAACCCACAAAGATTTGCCAAATCCACTAAATGATGCTCTTGGGCTTATCCTATAGCTTTCAAGACGCCTATAGGAAAATATGCCCTTTTCGTTATAAAAAACCCCCCAAAGATTCTTTAATTCTTTATCAAAGTTACATAAAAATTAAAAGCCTCGGTAGAAGATAATAAATTGTAATTAGAAGCCTCAAATTACTATTAGAAAACCACTTTTTATAAACCAAAGCATATTCCTAAGCTCTATATTTCCAACTCAAAGTAGCATTAAGTTTTAGCGGGTCTTCGAGATAGAACCCCATTTTATGTACTTTTTGTATGTTAGCCTTTAGAGTTTTATTTTAGTAAGAAAACTTAAATAGATAATTGAGGAAACAATTACTATAACTTAAGAATAACAAAAATCTACTACTCATATAAATAACCAATGAAGTAATAATTTAATGAAGACAAATAATCAAAATGATTCTTAGAAGAAACTTACTTACGTAGAACATGTAGCTTGTATGCACATTGACAAATCCTATAATAGTAAGACAACAAAATGTGGGTTATCTCTAAAAGGCAGAGAACAAAAAAAGTTTTGTAAGAACTTCATTTTTTTGTTTACCTACAAAGAATCCTGCACCTTAAAAGGAACTAATCGGAGTTAAATAGACCAAATATTCTTGCAGAAGTTAATATCAATGTAATCTGCATAAGAGAAGATTCAAATTTTGGAAATTGAAACTTATGGGAATTCATAAAGTAACTACGACTAAAAAGAAATAAAGAAATGTGCTTGGATCGAATTCATAAGATGTATGTGTATTTATCATTAGATTGGAAGTTGCAATGAATAACTACAAAAGTTTTGAAGTAATCAACAAAAAGAGGTAACTCTCAGAGCACACTGAAAGCAATTAGATTACCATCATAAACTAAACCAAAATCATATATCCTTTGTAAGAAAGAAAACCCATACATAGTAAATACACATTAAAGCATCAAAATTTTGATAGAGAGAGCTACGAATTCTATAAAAGAAATATTGTAGCAAATGCACAATAAAAGAAAGAGTAGGGAAATCACAAATACTAATTTCCAATTGAAAGAGTTGGGCGAGGTCTGTTTCATCATAAATTACTGCTGAATAGGAAAATGTTTTAGTTCTTCAAATGAGTGGAGGGTTTCTATAAACTTGCCTAGACCAATGACGACACATACATGTGTAAACCATTCACGCATTCTAGTCTTGGCAATGACAATTGCGAGAATGTGGAAGAACTAAGTTATTTGCGTTTAGATAATTTTAAAATGTTATAAGCTATTTATTTCCTAAACTATGAACCCCCTTGATTTTGAAAATGCTACAACAATTACTTGGGTTGCTGGGTAATAATTATTAGGATTTTCAATTGATGTGGAAGCTTTGATGTAATTTTAAGGAAAATGGATACTTAATCTAGGATAATTCATTGTACCCATTGATAGTCTAGTTGCCTACAAAGGTCAGTACTTTTGCAAATAGTGATAGCACATAAACAATTCTAGATGAGTACAAGGGAAATATAATATAGCACACATTTGAAGAATTGGAAATTGGCACAACATGTTTGATAAGCAGCAATTTGAGGTAAACATAAAAATTTCATTTACACGTTGGACCCAAACAAAAGTATTTCATTTGCATGTACGATTTTACATTGAGGAAAAATAAATTAGCGAACAAATAAAAGGATTAATCCACATGATCTTGACCAGCCTAATCTTACACCAGGTCTACTTGAATTCAAACACATTATAAACGCTAGTCTTTCACAAAGCTTTAATTGATATAGCTCACCAGAATGTCAGATCCGAAAACCTTGAGGAATTAAGTACTCAGATTATAAAAATTACACAATAAACTAACAATAATAAGGGTTACTCGAGCTTAGGGATGGAATGCCCGAAAAAACATAGCATTATAATATAACTAATATAAGAAAATAATCAAAGGTAATATGAGAAAAAAGATGCTGGAAATTTAAATTGAACATATAAATTTACCCAATTTGCTCATAAAAAGAAATTAGGCCTCATTCAAGCAATCTTGAACCCAACTTCAACGACGCATAAACTTTAATCTGCTCTACAATTTTTTTTTGCAAATTTGGTTAATTAATCCCTATAAAGTTAGGATGTGGGACAAATCAAACAAATATATATAATGGTTAATTAATCCAAATAAAAAAAATGATAAAAAGAGAAAGTGAAATGATTCAATTCCTAAATGACATACCAGAGTTATCTTCAATGGAGAGAGAGAAAAAAAAGAAAGAAAGAAAATGACGCTATTTATAAGAAAATAAGTGAAAGGAGAGAAACCGATTTTAGGTACGTAGTTAAACTTTTGGACTACTAAATTTTTCATCATATGTTAAAAGTTTGTACTCTGCCTATTCTTAGGTTACGATTCAAAAATAGAGGAAGTTGTTTGATCGAAACATAAAGTCGTTCGAACGATAAATTTTATGCTGAAGTCGTTCGAACAAGATTTAGGTCATTCGAACGAAAAATGATATGTTTGTTTTTTAAGTTCGTTTTGAAGGGAATATATTCCAACACGGTGGTTTATCTCATGATGCGTACTTTGCTGATGACCTAATAGAAAGTTCATAAATATAGAGTGCAAGTTAATAGCCTCTGTACAGGGAGAAAGAGTTAAAGAGAGAAAATGGAGAAATCAAGGGTTTTACTCTGGATAGATTTCTTGGGGTTTCTTTTAAGGATTTCTTGCTAGGGATTATCTGGAAGGGTAGAGGTGAGGTTGAGTGATCTCTGGAACTTCTTATAACCCTAAGTGATAATATATTCATCGTGCTTGTCGGGGGTGGTTTAGATCCTTAGGGGTTTCCACCTAATTTAAACCTTGTGTATGTGTTTTATTGTCTTGGATTGAATTTTATGTGGTTAGAATTTGATCTTCGGTTCTTGCTAAATCATATTGTGTTTCCGCGTAGCGATTTGCCCCCTTGGTTTCCTAACAATTAGTATTATAGTAAGGTTTGGGGCAAGTAGAGAAGCAAGATGAGAGGATCTAAGTACTCTAACGTGATCAAATTTGATGTGGAAAAGTTCGATGGGAAGATAAATTTTGGATTATGGCAAATACAAGTCCATGATATCTTGATTCAATGTGGATTACGCAAGGCAGTGAAAGGGAAGCCTATACCTAAAACTCCAGTTGAAGGTATAGTGGCCCAGAAAATGGACGATGATGAAGAAGACTGGGAAGATCTGGATTCAAGGGCTGCAAGAGGGATAAGCTTTTGTCTCGCTAAAAATGTTTTGGCAAACGTGGTTGGAGAGAAGACCGCAAATGGTCTTTGGGAAAAGCCTAAAAGTTTGTACCAAATGAAGAGTCTTTCGAATCGCTTATACCTCAATGAACGATTTCATATGCTTCAGATGGATGAGGGTACGAGCATTGGTGATCACCTAGGTTCTTTGAACGTGATCGTTTCGGAATTGGAATCGATCGGAGTTAATGTTGAAGATGAAGGTAAGGCGCTTCAACAGATATGGTTTCTTCCTTCTACCTTCAAGCATCTTCAACCTACGTTAATGTAAGGGAATGAAACTTTGAGTTTTGAGGAGGTTACAAGTACGCTTCTTTTCGAAGAGAGAAGGCTTAAGGGTAGCAAATCCTTTGTAGAAATATCGACGATGGTGGTTAGTGGGAAGAATAGATTTAATAAGTTCAGATAAGGAACTTGTTGGAGCTGTGGTCAATCGGGTCATTATAGATCGGATTGCAAAGCTAGGAAGGGTAAAAGAATAAGTTCGGTAAAGGGCTTTGAAAGTGACAGTAACAAACTGGTGATGGTTACTAGTAACGATAGTGACGAAGTGCTCCTCGTGGTGGCCATTGATGGTACTCGCCATGATAGAGGATGGGTGTTTGATAGTAGGGCTACAATGCATATATGCGCGCACAAGGCATGGTTCGGCAAATATGCAAAGTGTGAGGGTAACAAGCTTGTGTCGACGAGAAATGGTTCTCGAAGGCCAGTTTTGGGAGTTTGTGATATTCGCGTGAGGATGTTTGATGGACGTATCGTAGTTCTTCATGATGTTCGACATGTGCCGAGTATGACTCATAATCTAATTTTACTTTCCAAATTAGATAATGAGGGTTACAATTACTCTGGGCGAAGTTGAGTAATAAATGTTTATTAGTAGTCTTCTTTGATCATGAAGGCAGTTCTAAGCGGGAACTTGTATGCATTGGCTAGTAAATCAGTGGGTGGGAGATGTGAAGGTTGCATGTACTAATAGAGCTATGGAGATTTCTCAAAAGGAAAATTTAGTTCAAGGTGGAGTAATGGCACGGTCTGCAAAGATGATTAGAAAGTGGTTTTCGATTGGTAGGTCTAGGAATAGCCTAGACTCGGGTAATTTTCTAAATTAAGATGTTGTCCATAGCGGCAACGCGACAAGGATACATAACGAATGCAGCGGAATAAACGGTTTTTTCCCCGAGATGGAGATTGTTAGGTTACAGCTAAAAAATAGGGGAAGTTGTTCGAACGAACCATAAAGTCATTCAAACGAAAAAGTTTATGTTGAAGTCGTTTGAACGAAAAATGTTATGTTTATGTTTTAAGTTCGTTCTGAAGGGGTATATTCCAACGCGATGGTTTATCTCATGATGTGTACAACGCTGATGACCTAGTAGAAAGTCTAAAAATATAGAGTGCAAGCTAAAGGCCTCTGTACAGGGAAAAAGAGTTAGAGAGAGAAAAAGGAGAAATCTAGGGCTTTACTCTGGAGAGATTTCTTGGGTTTTATTTCTAGGGTTTCTTGCTGGGTATCTGCAAGGGTAGAGGTGAGATTGAGTGATCTTTGAAACTTTCTGTAACCCTAAGTGATAATATATTCGTCGTATTTGTTGGGGGTGGTTTTAATCCTTTGGGGTTTCCACCTAATTTAAACCTTGTGAATTTGTTTTATTGCCTTGGATTGAATTCTCTGTGACTAGAATTAGATCTTCAGTTCTTGCTCAATTGTATTATGCTTTCGCGTAGCAATTTTCCCCCTTGGTTTCCTAACACCTACTGTTGTTAACTCGATTACTGGTAAATGATGTGAAGATTGATGGTTCATCATCGTCTAATGATAAAGCCGCTACAGATTCACGGCAACTTCCTCTCAATTAAGCTTCAGGAATTAAATACTTGGTTTTATTTTTTACTTTGGTTGATGATAGGGTTTGAATATTGATTGGTAAATTTTAGGGCTTCAAGATTTGCTATAATTTTCTATGCCATTAAGATTTGAGGGTTTCATTAGAATTGATTGAAAGGTATTGGGTTTATTAGTTATGACTGAATTGATGATGGATTTTGAAAAATGATGGGTAAATCTAGGGGTTTCAAACAACCCATAAATAGCTTTAAGAGAGAGATAAATATTAGCTTTAAGGCAAAAGGGATGAATTAATAAATTTTTGCACCGCTACGTAGGACAAATGATGCCACACGGGACAATCGCTGACACATGGGACAAACGAATTCACACAGGGCAATCGTCGCCACGTAAGACAAAACTGAGATTTATAATATAGATAACACAAGTGTCTGGTTGTGTGGTCAACTGGCCACTGCACAACCCTAGAGGATGTAGTCGGGAATTGATGGTGCCCGGATACCTCTAGTGTAAAAAAATAAAAATGCATATAACACAAAAAATTACAATATCTTATAAACATCTACGTTGAAATATAATGTCCTTTACATAAGTTATAATATATTGTATTAAGCATAATAGTATTGCTTTGTATCTTGTAATCTAATGAATTCCATAATTGAAAGAATGTATTCGTTCCCAACGTCTTAATGAAGTTAGTATTTGCTAATGTTCAGTTTTAGTCATTGATTCTTAAGGGATAGTCATTTATCCTTTGTCCAAACTTACTATAGGAATATCGTGCATAACCTAGTTGTTATCTCACCCCTTTCCTCAATCTCTCACAGTCCCATCTTCACGATTGTCAACAATTCACTTTTCTCTCTCCATCCCTCATCTTTTTGTTGTTTGCAGTATCATTATGTGGCTTTTTAGTAGATCTTGAAAGTTTTTCGCACATTATTAAACCTTTGAATGGGGTGATTTAGTCTAAGGAAGACAAGCTAAAAAGATGTTACAATTCTTTTCCAAATGTCTATCATTCTTCTTTTTCACTCCCTGTCTCTTTATTTAATCTTTCGAATTTCTTCTCCTTATCTCACTTTTTTCTTGATCTTCTCCATCTCTAACTCCATTTTTTTTTCTCTCTGTCTCTTCCATCTCCAAGTTGTTCGCCTTCTTCATTTCCTTTTAACTTCTCCCCCATAGTGCCACATATGATATCTACTATATTGGCATCTCCGGTTACCAATGGGGACTAAAATTAGATCGTGTATAACAACCCATTTTAAAGTCAAAATAATATTCAACAATCTTGTGTTATGATAAGGTAGTAAAAGTAAACAATCTTCGATGAGAAGAGCTCTGTATGGAAGTTTGATAGTACAGTGTTGGAATTTTAGTAGACACTGGCTGAATGGACTGGTTTCATGGTATAAGAGGCTCTAAGTCTGTTTTTATCTCTTTTTTACCATCCTCTGTTCCCCTAATTCCTACCCCTAGTCCCTCTTCTCCCCCAAAACCAAAAATCAATTATACTATATAATTTGAGGCAGTTACCTTCTATATGCAGATATTTGTTTCTTGTTTAATGCAATATAGGTTGTGGGCCTAATTCTGTGACTCTTTTCTAGAGATTTTTTGTTGTTGTGTGAATCATCAATAAGTCCATTTGGATTCCTATGACATAGATATTGGTAATTGAAATGCTAATGAAAGCAACAAATTATTTACTCAATTAATTTCATTGTCAACTAAGTTACATCTTGTTGGATATGATCGCAGTTTTATCAGAAGCAGATGATGGTGAAGTCGAGGGAGAAAGAAGCTCAAAAGTTATTGTCCAACAACTTTATGGAGAAAAACTAAAAGAACTCTTGCGTAATTTATGTTCGATTGAAGTCAAGATTTGTTCTGAAGCTTCAAAAGAGTTTATTAAACTACTAAGAAGTGATCCAGAAGGTGAAGTTCTCCACGAGTACGTATTATCTTCACCCTCGTGCATCAACCTTATGGAAGTTTGGATACTTCAACAGGGAAAACTTAGTATGCAACATGTTTTATATTTAATTGCAGAAATTTTGGATAAAGTAATCTTTTATATTTAATTTTTCTTGTACTATTATGAATAATGGTGGACGATGAGCAAAAAAATAGCTATAGATTAATAGCTTGGGAATGCCAAGCTTGAGTGCTAAGTCGAGCCTATATATTAAAGCTTCGTACTCTGTGACATTGTTGGAAGCTTCAAAATCCAAGCAGATTAATTTCTCGATTCTGTCGTTGGACGGGGTAATCAGTACGATTCCAATCTCTACTAAACCATCCGTAAACCATCCGTAAGAAGCCTTCACCCTTTCCTTTCCATCTATCCAGCTCGTTCGTCAAAAGGTTTGGCAGGTGAATCTTCTGTAAGGTCAGGGTCGTGTTCCACCCAATCAGGATCTTTCACAGGAAAATCAGTAAGAAAATAGGCAACGACTTAACCTTTTTTCTGAATGGCGTTATTCGAACTTGATATCATGTTCTCCTAAACTGATCGACCATTGTTGTACTTTTTGTGATTTTTTTTAAGATAAAACTTCTCGTAGTGGGTAGTTTATCATAACTTTGATGGAATGAGCTTGGAAGTAGTGTTTTAGCTTCTGTGAAGTGTAAATGAGAGTTAGAAGGAGTCGTTCGATATTGGAATATCTTGTTTTCTGCTAGAGTGAGGGCTTCGTTGATAAAATAGACTTATTTTTTTACCTTTTCCTCAAGTCGAATCAAGACCGAGTTGATAAAATTTTCTGTAACTACGAAGTAGGTAATTAGTTTCTCATTGTCTACCGGGGTGCTCATAATAGGTGGCTTCCCCAGATAGGTTTTGAGTTCCTAAAATGCTGCCTCGCATTCTTCTGTCCACCGGATCTCTTCGTTGAGCTAAACTTTTTATCGTTTGGTACATCCTCGGAGTTGTAAGAATAGCCACCGGCATCGATATGAAGACTTAAAGACGAATCGATTCATAATAGTAATCTTTCCTACGAGTTTCTGTACATCCTTCTATATTTTTGGAGATGACATATTGAGGAGAGCTCGAATTTGATATGGGTCGGCTTCAATCCCCTTCTTATTGATGAGATGGCCGTGGAACTTGCCTGAATGCATTCTGAATTAGCATTTATCAGGATTGAGCCGCATCTTGTATGAGTATAAAATATGGAAGATCGTAGAGATATATCTGTGATATGGTCCTTGGACTGTAAGCTTTTGCATATGAGATCATCGATGCAGACTTCAACGATTTTCTCCAAATGTGCTTTGAACATTGTTGTCATTAACCGCTGATAAGTTGCTCCTGCATTCTTTAGTCTAAAAAGCATGACTTTGTAACAGTAAAGTCCCCCTTCAGTGATGAAAGTGGTCTTTTCCTGATCGGTGTCTAAGAAAGGTATCTGATTGTATCCTGAAGCAGCATCCTTCATAGATAAGAGCTCGTGACCTACCGTAGATTCATGAATTTGGTGAATGATTGGAAGATGGAAACTATCCTTTGGAGTGTGTTTTTTTTATCGATAAAGTCTATGCAAACTCGAACTTTCCATTATTTTTTGGAACTACGACAATGTTAGAAATCCAATCTGGGTACTTAGCTTCTCGAATGAATCCCACTTTGATTCGATGTGGCAAACATCATCCAATTAGGTTCATCATTGTTTATGTACTCTGTAGGTTCTTCTGTTGAAGGCTGGTCATCGATGTGGTAAACTTTCTAATTGTTATGCAACATATCTGCCAGATGTGCCGAGAATGGCAGAACCGGTATTTTCGCAAGCTCGGGAGATCTTTTGACTGCCTTTGATTTTGTAGATGTTACCGTTCTGTAGTAGCATATTTCACAGATTTGAAAAAGAGAAGCCAACGAACCTTAGTCGAAGACATTCTCCATTCGAGAAGATGTCACATTTGCGACCTCAGTTCTCGACCAAGATTGACAAAAAGAAGCCAACATACCTTAGTCGTAGACATTCCATCATTTGAGAAGAAGTCATGTCTGCGACCACAATTCTTGATCTACTGAGAGTCACTGTTATGCTTGGTCAAATAGAGCCGTTGGGAGATCCGCAAAGTTCGCCTTCTACCCCCGAAATAGGAAATTATTTTTCTTTTTGTAAACTGTTTGTATCTACTATAAATATAGGTAGAGAATGAGTTATTCGGATCAGCAACTTGACTATTCATTCATCCTTACTTTCTTATCACATAGCAAATTGTTATAATTAGCAACTTATTGGATTTTTTTATCAAAACCCTCCTCGAGGTCGTAATTTTTCTCAGCATTTACTGAGTTTCTACGTAAAATCTTGTTTGTTTAAACTTATTATTGCATAATCCTTACTAGAAGTATTGGCAAAGATTATCCTCCCATAAAACACGCCATTACAATTGGCGCAGTTTATGGGAATACCACACTTTTATTTACCACCTATCTATGACAGTCCGATGACAAACCTGAATCTCTGAAGTACCTCAAGTATGATGAGGAACCATCAGATCAGCCCGATACCCGAAACAGTCGATCTACACAGTACAGTGATCGAACTTCAGAAACAAATAGGGTCTGACCGAGTCCAAAGCCTTGAAGATCAGCGAATCCACGCCCAAGCTCTTCAAGTTGAAAGAGACGAAAGGAGAAAAGTCTTGGACCAACAGAGCTAGACGCATCTAGAAGAAATATAATATTTATGGAAAACTCAAGATCGGCTCACTGGCTGTCAAACGTTATTTCCTGAGGCCCGAAGTAATCATCACTCTAAGTCGATCCAAAGAGAAAACCAGCCAAGAGAAGAATGAGTACGAACATCTCAATCTAGATCAAGGAATCCATACAAGGTTTCTCGACATTTTGGACTTACATCCTCATCATCGACAACTCTCGGAAGTTGACATACACGTCATCAAACTCCACTATCACCAATAAGATGGCCTGTAAGAGACCGACTGGGACCAGAAGGGTAGGGAGACTTTGATCCATAGGTTACAGCTGCACCAAATCCTCCACCACAATTCATCACCTTGGATGATCTAAACAATAAGATTCAAGCCATAAAAAGCCATAAACTCAGACATCCTAGGCCAAAGGTATGCTCTCGATAGAATCGAAACAAATCATATTTCTCCTCATCTCGAAGTCATGCCCATTTCGGAAAATTTCCACATGCCAAAATTTAATCAGTATGCGAACCTCATTGACCCTCTCACCCACGTCCGACACTTCAGAGCTGCAGTTGGATTGTTCTCCAAACTCGATCATATGCTATGCAGATTGTTCAACAGGAGCCTAAAAGAAGAACCCCTCAAATGGTTGCAAATTATCCCCGAAGGTTCTATCAATATATTGAGCCAATTGCAGTGCCTCTTTGAGTCAAATTATGCTCATGCTAAGGAGCGAGATATAATTGTGGATTCATTCTTCTTCTTCGAGTAAGGTGCAAAAGAAACCTTGGCGAGTTCTTACAAGCGTTTCTTGCAAGAAACACAGAAAATTGGGAATTTAGATCCCAAGATTGTCGTTCCAGCACCTCAGCACTGCATATCAGCTCCAAAGTTTAAGAAAAACTTACCTTGCATAAACCCAGAATAATGACATAGGTGATTGATGTTGTTAATAACTACATTGAGTTAAAACGATCCAAAAAAGATAAGATGAAGAGCTCCTTAGACATCCATTCTAATGAAGCATTTTCATCACCACCTCAAAAGTCAACTAACCAGACCGCCTAAGTGGCGTAGAGGAAACACCGATAACATTAAGAGAAGAGACAAAAAATTGGACAGACTTGTCCCGGTTTTACCTCCTATGACGACTTTGCTCTTCGCTATCTTACCAACGATAAAGGGAGAAAAATTATTTTGGGAAGTACAAACAATTCCTAATATACCCAACAAACCTTTGTGCCAGTATCACAACATCCATAACCACGAGACTGACAACTGTTACTATCTCATTTGGATTTTCCATCGCATTCTACTTGTTGAAAGACTTTAGGATTATGAACTCGACGTTCAGAAGTTCCCCGAAGAAGAAATTAAAAGAAACGACATTCAATAAGATCAAGTACAAGGACAAGCTTGCCATCTTTACATGATCGAGATTGTGAAAGAAAAAAAGAGGAAACAAGACGATAGAATTACATCTTGTTACAAAATGACATCCTCAGACAAGTCAGCAAAACTCCTCCCCAGCTCTAGCAAATTAAAACGTCCGTACCATATTTCATTTGAGGACTGCGATACAAGCCATGTCAAGTACCCTCATGACGACCCTCTGATCATTATGCTCAAAGTAGGACAGGACTACCTGTACATACTTCTCTTCGATATAGGAAGCGCAGCAGATGTTCTATTCAAAAGAACAATTGATGTTCTTGGTCTTAAAGATTTGGTAAAAGCTTTGACAGCCACAATCACAAGTTTCAACGGTTCCAAAGAGTCGGCCACAGGAGAAATCACCTTGCCAGTTCAAGCAGGATCCAAAACTATTTTTTGTCAAATTCGTTGTCATTGATGTTGAGTCAAAATATTTAAGAATCTTGGGTCGAAGTTGGCTACATTCGATCAAAGCGGTACCTTCAACATACCATCTGGCCTTGCGATTTCCAGCAAATCACTTAGTCTATGAAATCAAAGGGAGTCAAACAGTTGTACGTATGTGCAAGAATACCACTATCAACTATTATACGGCGAAACTTCTAAAAGTATAACAATTATAGCAAGAAATGCCCCCCACATTCGAACAACACGAGACAGAGATAGTAGACTCCATTGAACTCGATGAACCCGGACGAAACACCTTTATTAGCTCAAAGCTATTGTCCAATAAAAAAGAAACCATGATTTAACTCCTGAAGAAAAACATCTACATTTTGGCATGGTCTTTCCAAGAGATGTCCGGCATTGATCCCTCGATCGCATGCCACAAGCTCAACCTCCTTCCCGACAGCAAAGCACTAGTGCAAAGGCATCAAAATTTAGCTCCCCGCCTTCGCGAAGTCGTAAATGAAGAGATTGATAAACTCCTTCGTGTAAGATTAATACAGGAAGCTAAATATCCAAAATGGGTTTCAAACATAGTGGCAGTCCCAAAGAAGAATGGGGAAATCAGGGTTTATGTCTATTTTACAAAGTCTAACAAGTTCACATCGAAAGATAACTTTTCTCTCTCAATGATCCCACAACTCCTCAACTCTGTAGCAGGGCACGAACTTCTCTCTATGATGGATACAGCCTCCGGTTACAATCAAGTTCCTCTCGCCGAAGAAGATAAAGAAAAAACAACTTTTGTCACAGAAAGAGGTAGCTGTTGTTACATAGTAATGCCTTTTGGATTAATGAATACAGGGCCACTTACCAATGGCTTGTTACTAAAATGTTCAAAGATCATTTGGGCAAAAACATGGAGGTATACATCGATGATATGATCTGCAAAAGCTTGAAGCATGAAGACCATTGCAACAACCTTCAAACAATCTTCGATATCCTTCGTACCTACCAGATGAAACTCAACCCAGAAAAATGCCAATTCGGTATCGCATCAGGTAAATTTTGGGATACCTAGTTAGTAAGAGGGGAATCAAAATCGATCTGGCACAAATCAAAGCACTCATGGCCATGCCATCTCCTCGAACCAAAAAAGATGTACAAAAATTTATTGACAAAATTATAGCTCTTCACAGGTTTATCTCCAAGTCATCTGAACGATACAAACTTCTTTACCTCCTTCGTGGAAATCCAACTCCACTGTCCAAAAAATAGCCCAAAGAAATCATTTGGACGCCTAATTGTGAATTGGCTTTCCAAAATCTTAAAAGATACTTAGGGCGTCATCCTATAATGAGAACCCCAGTTGATGGTGAAACGCTAACAATGTACTTATCAACCGCCGATGATTCTATTAGCTCTATCCTTATTCGAGAAGATGATGGTGTGGAAAAGCCAATCTACTTCATTCGTAAAACTCTCAAGTCTACTGAGAAAAGATATACAACAACTGAAAAAGCAACTACTAGCCTTGGTCTACAGCTCCCAGAAACTTTAACCATATTTTCAAGCTCATCTCATCAAAATCATTACCAAATTTCCTCTCAAACTTGTCCTCTCTAAAAAAGAAAAGTTTCAAAGAGTTTAACAATGGTCTGTATTCCTCGATGAATATGAAATATCCTTCGAACCTCAAATATCTATCAAAGGACAAGCAATAGCTGATTTCTTAGCTGATTTTTCTGTCGAAGACCCTGATTGGGACGAACTCGAAAAAGTATTGACTGATGACTCAATCGCATAGCCAAACATATAGTCATGTAGTACAGGATGTAGACTCTTTACAGACGGATTTGTTGGACCGCGAGGATCAGGAATCAACATTGTCCTCGTTACACCATCTAATCATTGCATCGAGAAAGCTATTAAACTCTAGTTCTATGTCACTAACAATGAAACAGAATATGAAGCTATCCTCTATGGACTAGATTTTTCTATAGCACATGGGGTAGATGAAATAGTTGCTTACGTCGATTATTTACTCGTAGCCAACCACTACAGTAAAACATTCAAAACATCGGGCAAGATAGTTGATTATACAGCCCTGGTCGAAGGAAAAAAATGAACAAATTCAAAACAATAATAATCTCTTATCTCCCTCGAGCCGAGAACTGCCTCGTTGACGCATTAGCATACATTACTGCAATGCTCGAAGACAATGAAAAAAGAACTTTGGACATCGAGGTCATAGAACATTCCAGTCTTGATATAAGCTATATGATGCAAATTAATGTTACTAAAGACGAAGATACTGAAGATTGAAGAAAACTATTCTTTGCATACCTCAATTTTAACATCCTCCCGAGTAACAAAAAAGAAGCCCGGTCACTCCGAGCAAAATGTCTTAGATTCAGAGTTCAGAATAAAATCTAATATCGCATCACAGGAGGAGGACCACTTATTGAATGCATCTCTCATAAACAAGCCCACATTAAAATCAAAGAACTTTATGAAGGAATCCGCGCAGCTCACATTTTGGGACGATCTTTGGCCCAACGGGCATTCACTCAAGGATTATATTGGCCGAAGATGCGACAAAACCGCAAAAACTTTGTTCGTAAGTGTTACAATTGCCAAATCCACGCTCAAGACATCAAAAGCCCTGCACTTAACTTGCACATAAGCAATGTCCTCTAGCCATTCAAAAGATGGGGGATCGATATCATTGGACCTTTCTTCCCATCATCATAAAATTGAAAGTTTGTTCTTGTAGCAACACACTACTTCACCAAATGGGTCAAAGAAGTTTCTCTATGTCACAATGCCAAGAAGGAAGTCATCAAGTTTCTATGGGAATAAATCATAACCAGATTTGGCTGTCCATATATGATACGATCTAATAACGGCAAATAATTCATCAGCAGCAAAGTTCTTAGTTTCCTCCACAAATATAAAATTTAACTAACTACTTCAACACCGTACTACCCGCAAGGATATAGCCAAGCTGAAGCCATTAACAAAAGTATCAAATTAGGGTTATACAAGCGCCTCGACGAGATAAAAGGCAGATGGGTTGATGAACTACTAAGTGTCCTATGGGCATACCGGACAACTCCTCATACATCCACAAGCTATACCCCTTTTATGATGGCTTCGGCACTGAAGCAGTCATACCTTCAGACCTCGATCTACAAAGCAGTCGACGAAAAATTATTGATGAAGACAATGAACTAGGACTCCTTTGCAATCTCAACTGGATCGAAGAAACCCGTGACATAGAAATTGCAAACTTGGGATGGTACCATGACACTCTCAAAAAAACTTACAACAAAAAGGTTCGCAAGCAAAAATTTAGCATTGGCGACCTTGCCCTTCGATGCATACAGGACAGTACTCGACCCAAAATTTTTGGTAAATTATCAAAAAATTGAGAAGGGCCATATATTGTCAATAACAAGACCGATAGTGGGACTTACTGGCTAATGACTGAAGATGAAATACAGCTCGAATATTTGTGGAATATAGCCCAGCTAAAAATGTTCTACAAATAATCTCTATAACCGCTATTGCAAATTCAAATAAAGACATCTTTACTATCGTTTCTAACTTTTTCACTATCATTCGCTTAGTATCGATTTATACTTAACAAGTATACATCATTGCTAACTTTCATCTCTTCGACAAACGCCTATCCAATTACAGGATAACCTTGTTTGCACTTCATTACTTATCGAACTAAACATGTCATGTTTTGTTCCCTTTTTATCATCAACATCAAACCTAAATATCCCATCGAGGTACAACATTTGATCATCATTCAACATTCACATGAGCCGAGCCATTACATGACCCTCTTCAATCATTTCAGATACTTACTCCATAGCAACATTTTGCATATTATCTCTGCTACTATCTAACACTATCGATATTGTCGAATAAAAACACTTAGCGTGAATTTTTCAAATACTATACATAAATTACTTTCAAATATTCTTCGACAAAAATGTCAACTTCATCATTCCAAAAATAGCAAAACATAGTTTCAGTCCCATCGACCATTTTTACATCTTCATAAAACAAATACTTTTCCAAATTAATTTACACTGCAGGGGGAAAGATTGCATCATCGACTTTCACTGGAACACCTGAAGAGTTTATCTCAAAGGTGGTTTTCTGCAGAGCTATCCTCTCTTTCCTTGGCAAGGTCAGCTCTTATCACTTGGACATCTTTATCCCAAGTTTATTTTGCCTCGCGAAGAGCGACTTCCTTCACCTTCCCGGCGTCGATCTTATACGTACCCAGCCCCGCTTCTAACTTTATATTCTCCTCGATAAGATCTTCTTTATCCTTCACAAGCTCTTTCTCAATATTCTTGTAGGCGACCAACTGGTTTGCCAAAGTACCAGCACCTAAAATCTAAGGTTTGGACTCGATCAACAACTTATTGATCTGCATTACAGTCACAGTATGAGTTTTTGAATGAGGCACCAAATTTTTTAATCGAAGCAAAGTAGAAGAGTTCATCACCTTATTCATATTTTATTGGCTTTTGCTGAGAAAGGCTTTCCGCCCCCACCAGACAATTATCAAACTCCTCCTCCAAAGTCGTCACCCCAGACACATAAGCATCCATGGTCTTTTAGACCAGTTTCTGACTCCTCGACGAATTTTTTCTTCTTCGACTTCGTAAACGCCTTCTTTTTTGGTAGCATGCTCGTCAACGCTTTTAGAGGTTGACCATCCTGCACACCAATTGGTGTTTCATCAACTTTTACCCCTCCTCGACAGTAGCTCTTCGAGGATCCCTCTTTGGGGGAAGAAGGGGAGCAACAACCTAGTAGTCGGCCCTCTTTTCTAACCTTTCCCAAAGGTTTCTGTCGACATCACATTTCTTTCTACAGTTGTAGAATCCGTAGTGTAACTCCTAAGGGATGGGTTCCCGAGAAGCATGCTCGAGTCTGCAACTCTTTTGTTCCTCGCGGACATCTTTCCGTCGATAACCGGAACCTCTGTTCCTTTTGCTCTTATTCTCTTTAAACCTGTTTCTTGAAATAAGGTCTTAACTTTCCCTTGGTCGAGAAAAAGGTTGTCGATCATATCGTAATAATTTTTCCTGATATTGTACAACTTCTTTCTTACGGTCGAGCTCCTATCAATCTCCTTCAAAGCTATACAAGCACAAAACAACAGTTACACAACAATTTCAGCAAATTCAAACAAATCCAAAACATCGACAATTATGTTACCTAACCACAAACCTAAATGAAAAGTCTTTTTAAGGGCTCCCCCAAATTTTTCTTGTCAAATTCGTAGTTCCGCGAGACGAGAAGACGTTCCTCACTATACTACCCTCATGTTGATACCATTTTATAATAAAGATGTCTCTTCAAAAACCTCGCCAAGTAGCGGTAACCTAACTTCTGAGGGTTCTGTTTAAGTGTGCAGTACACACATAAATCATTAATCATGATCAATTCTTCCCCTAATGCATCTAATCGACTGTTTATCATCCCGCATACACGAAAGAGGTCATAAGCCTTAGGATTAAACTGACTAGGTACCACATAGATGAAATTCAATAGCCTCTTCTGATCAGCTCGAAGTGGAAGCTTCAAACCCTTTTTAATTTGTTCTCGATGGACAAAAATGCTATCCAAAGGAATTTTTTGATCAGTCATTTCATACTGATATTCCTCTCACCTAATGTCTTGAGGAATATCATGCTTCTTTTTAAAACTTAAAATCTCGCTTGTTTCTGGACCCTCTCTATAGTAAGCCTCATCATCATCCTCAACATCTTCCCCCCCCACCACTCCCTTCTCCATCACTAGCCTATGGCTCGTAATCCACATCTGTCTCGGTACCCTCATCGTTCAAAAATTCCACGTTCCTTGGTGCCGCCTTAAGCTGGTCGGCACTAGCCACATTCAAGCTACTCGACCCCACCCTGTACCTACCGCCCAACTTTTGGACACAAGCTTTCATATAAATTAGAAGGGGCTCTACATCTACCAGGTTCACGAAGATTTCTTTATCATCAATTCGGATAGGTTTAACCATTTTTATGAACCTGAAATCAGATTCCATTTTTTAACAAAAATTAGTATCTATCATATCTGATACATTATATATGTTCATATGCTATAAATCAAATCGCTGTAGAGTTTATCTCCAGCATTTCTTTTATTACTATCTAAATATACTATTACTACATCTAGTTCTCGATACAAGATTTCTTTACTATTTTTCTTAAGTTCTAGCATCGATAACTATTTCTCTGTCACTAACGTTTCTTATCGAAGTTCCGGAACCGAAGCTTCTCAAAGATACTTTGACAGTACCCTACTTCCTGCCAAAGCAAACCGAATTCAAAAAAATGGAAACTCTGCCCTCTCTAGCGTAAAACCCAACCAAATCATAGATAGTCCAGCGCTCCATTACCGAACAACCCTTCCCATTTCAGATATCACAACAAATACCCTACAATCACGCCGTAATCGCAGGGACGCTCACAAGTCACACTCTTCACTCGTCATCACCTATTTCCAAAACCCCCTCTTTCTACCATATCCCTAAGCCCTTTCGACAACAATGCCTCCATCAATCATACCATCATCACTCCATATTATGATTAATGTCATCAAAACACTACTGCAATATTTTTCTAATTACTTCCACTACATCCATCCAAAATATAATTACTTCCTACACTATTACTTCTGTGTCTATATCTACAAAGGGTTTAAACAGAATCAGTGAATATCAAACAAGTGTAAGAAAACCACTAACCTTGGATTCGCGCTACCTCGGTATCTCTCTATTTTGCAAGCTTTGCCCTCTAAATCAACATACTAGTCTCCTTCTTCTCTATGGTTGACAACAATGCAAGAGATGAATAGAGGGAATCCGTACTTGTAGAACTTTTTTCAGAATATGTAAAATGTGAACAGTCGCCTACCACAGGGTTATTTATAGGCCCCACGTGACTGTTTATCGCACCACTTCATGACCATTCGCGTAATCGAGCATAACGCCTTATTCGTATCTTCTCAAAGTCTTTGATCCTTCGTCTTCTAAAAGCCAATAGGCCCATGCACTGCTACTCCAATCCTTCCATATATCTTTTTAACTTCACTGATGTATCCATCCTCGCCAAAGCACAACTTATTTTATCACAAAGAAATTATACATCCAATTCCTTATACTTTAAAATCACCTCCAGAAGAACACCTAGCCATTTGTCTCCATTTGCATACACACATCTTTCCTTCTTTACAACTCTCCTATATTCTCGGGACAGTTTAAGCAGAAATTCAAAATTCAAATATTATTCAACATTTCCATACCCATACAATTTTATATCCATACAATTTCATTAATTCAGACATCTCACATCATATTCAAGAACAATTTTCATCACATACATCGACAACAACATTTGACAAAAATTAAATCATTTATCTCTTACCAACACCTTACAAATTTCTCATTTCTTACATACCAACAACAATCATTTCAATTTTCAAACTCTTCAACCGGCCACATTATCTTCTTTCTTCATCAAAACCTTGGCTCGATTCCTTATCCTGTCGATGTGTTCAAGAGAACTCAAGAATTACAAGTTACAATAGAATTTATACTTCACTTCTACCTCTTTCACCTCCAATTTACTTAACTCTTCATATTTAGGCTCTACTGGCACCAATGGTTGCTCGTTTAGGCAACTCTTACCAAAGTACCTATCCAGCAGCTCCTAATACTTGGCATAAACAAGATTGGAATGCTCATACTCCTAAACTTGTGCTCTCGTACTCACCATCTCCACTCCTACAAATAAACTCCAGATTACACATGGAATTTATATACAAAACAAACACAAACAGTTAAATCACTCATTCAATTCAAATTGGAACTCTACACATCCGAGTCAAATTAAACCTCCTTGAAAACCGCTTCAAGCCCCACACAGTCAATAAACTTCAATTCAAAACCTTTGACTTCGTCAACATAAACCTCGATCATACATAAAGTTCGGCATAAATTTTTTAACAAATTAATGATTCGACTAATTATCTTTGCTTAAATATATTTTCCTTCAGTTCGAGATCACCATCTACAAATGCAATACAAGATCAAAACAAATTTTATTAATTAAGTACTCTGTTACATTTTACATTTGAAAAATCTCTCCTTTGATTATACTATACCAAGCTATATTTTATGTTCTATCATTCGACATCGAGTATTTGAAGTTATGTGCTTCTTTTCACTAGAATCAGGCATATCCTCCGACGAAAGGGGTAACAATATCCTAAGAAAATTAATGAAACTCAGGTCACGGAACTTCTAAAATATGTTGCCTGTGTGTACCGTGCAGAAAGACAACAGCAAAAAATTGAAAGAAGTTTTTTGAGTCGACCAGAGACACAGGACACCATACCTGCGTTCGTATTATCATCTTCAATATGGGCAGTAGCCACTTTTCTAAAACGCTGATGAGCTCCGAGGCCTTCCATAACATAAAATGACACTGATTCCAATGGACACATTGCGTTTCGATGCTCTCTACCTCCTCTTCCCTTAGTTCCCCCGATAATCATCACCACCAGTTCTAGATTAAACGACATCAACAACAAAATAGCAAGGTTTACCTCTTTTTAGTCGTCACAATTCCAATCCACAAACTCCAGCCACTTGCTATGTCACTCCAGGAACGACATCATTACCATCACGGCTTAAAACCATTTACCTGTCAAACATCAACTCTTTCTTCCTCCTTCAATTTATAATCCAACCTTTAACAAATTATGTATTCCGATATTCTACCATAAATGCTCCTCGGAAAACCAAAATGACCAGATTTATTTAACTTTTGCCACGAAAATGACAACTACAAACTTTTACAGATATTTGACAACTCTTTCACATTCTGATGTTCTTCTCAACAATACAAAAAGTAATTGTATCAAGAATGGGGCGATTGTAGTAGCATATTTCTCATATTCGACAAAGAAAATCCAACGAACCTTAGTTAAAGATATTCTACCATTCGAGAAGTTTTCACGTTTGCGACTTTAGTTCTCGATCAAGATTGACAAAGAGAAGTCAACAGACCTTAGTCGAAAACATTCCATCATTCGAGAAAATGTCACATCTGTGACCATAGTTCTCGATCTACTGGGAATAACCATTATGTTTGGTGAAATAACGCCACTGGGAGATCCGTAAAGTTTGCCCGCTACCTCGAAATAGATAACTGCTTTTTTTTTTATAAAATGCATTTATCTACTATAAATATAGGTAGAGAATGAGTTATTTAGATCCGCAACTTAACTATTCATTCACCCTTACTTTCTTATCACACAACAAATTGTAATAATTAGCAACTTATTGTATTTTTTTTATCAAAACCCTCCTCGAGGTCGTGGTTTTTTCAGCTTTTATTGAGTTTCTACATAAAATCATATTTGCTTAAACTTATTATAGCATAATCCTTACTAGAAGTATTGGCAAAGATTATCCTCCCAGAAAAAGCGCCATTACATGTTGTGCTTGAAACAAAGTGCTTGATGATACGTGGAAACGATTGGTTCTATGTTGTGGATCCAACAACGGCCTATAATCCCTAAGTAACAAGATTTAGCGTTGATGATGTAAAATACGACATTGATTGTTGCAGGTCCAACAGTGATAGGTAAGATGATCTTGCCTACTTGTTCTTCCTTTAAGCCATTAAAGCCACTGATATCGATGTCGCTTGGAATAACTTGATCGGCCAATCCCATCTGTTGAATCGTGCTTTGAAAGAAAATTTCAATACCGCTACCAGTATCAATCATCATTGTATGCATGATAATTTTTTTCATCTTTAGCATGATAACCAATGTGTCATGAGGAAACTTGACGTGACTAATATTACAATCTTCGAATGAAATCCCAAGTCGGCGATTGCTCGATTCAGGAAGAGGTTTAACTTTTTTATCTTGAGGTGTGTGATGATAGCATTTGGATAATCTCCTTCGTTTGAACCTTGAAGAGTTGGTATGGAACTCAATAATTTTGCCGTAGTACATATGGTATAAGTACTTTTCCTTGGCTTGATCTTTGACCTGAACTTCTTCGACCTACGTCTTGTAGCTACCATTCTTATATGCTTCCAGATCGATAATGTACTCGTGCATTCTTCCATCTTTAAAAATATATTTCAGTAACCTCTATAAAACATAGCAGTCGTCAGTTTTATTATGATTTACCTTGTGATGCATTCAGTGCAGTTTACCTTCAATCGGTTACAATGGTTGAGATATATGGAAAAAATATTGTTTGCAAGCACGGGAAAAATTAAGGAGATCCAGACATTCATCTTGGAGAGGACTGGCTTAGGCAATAAATTGCCTTTCAGAAATTTGCCTATGTTTACCTTAGAACGCTTTTGATTACCCTGGTCCTTCTTTGGTATATTGTTGCGTTTTGTATTTTGACCTTAAGTGGTTAGAATTGATTTTGTAGATTTATGTCTTTCGGTCATCATCCTTCCTGGTTGACATACCCATTGACCATGGTAATCATGTTTTCCAATGTCGCGGGTTTGTTTAAGAAGAGATGCTCATTTTCTTTGCAATCGAGTTATAGCGCATTTGTAAAAGCAGTAACAACTGTTTTTTGATCAAGATTATCAACTTTTCGTGCGAGCTCCAGAAATTTCTTGGCAAAGACCTCGAGCTTATTTCCTTGTGACTGTTTGAGACTAATAAAAGAATATAAATTCTCTTCCTTGTCTTTATTGTGAGCATAAGTCTTAACAATAATCTTTTGAAGTTGATCGAATATGAGGATGAAATCTTCAGGTAGAGATTGGAACCAACGTAACGATTCTCTCTGCTGATTTGTTGCGAACAAACGACATAAAATTTGGTTAAGATTTGAGTTCAATCATAGTGAATCATGGAATTACTGAATGTGTTCCTTCGGATCAGTGTCTTTATATTTATGTATTTTTGGAGTATGGAAACCTGTTGGTACTTTCATATCAAATAACTCTTTGGCAATCAGACTACCTTGCAACTTGGTAAATTTGTCCTTACTACCTAGAGCTTAAGCTTTAATAAACTCCTTGATACGTTGATCTATGTGCTCTTGTGTGACATATTGACGTGCTACCTGAGTAACTTGGCGAGCTGGTTAAGGATTATGAGTACCTATGCCCTCACTCAAGCGCTCTCGAGCTGGTATCCTGTGTTGAGGTTATTACTTTTCATCTTGACGTTTGGAATGCCAGAGACCCCTACTGATATCTGACTGAGCTTCTCTTCCCAAATGAATTAAAGCTTGTAGTTCGTTCTAAAGATTTATGGAAATGGCTTTGCAAGTTTCTCATCGAGGTCCAAATCTTTCTTATGCAGAAACTCAGGAGTTTGCTGGTACTTGATCACGATCTTTAGTTAAGGGAGCGTGTTGAGTATCTTGTAAGCTTGCAAAGTGGTCTGCATAGGTATCATATGTTCTTCATGTCTCTTAAATGCTGTCAGACGAACTTGATGCTCGCTTTTGAGTTCTTTATCGTGGAGCTGACAGTCAAGAACTAACTGACGCCCGAGCTCATTATGCTTCTCTGTCTTGGCGTGGAGATTCGCCCGTAGTTCAGCGAGCTATTCTGGTTCAACTGAAAGATTGAGCTAAAATTCTATTGCTGGTTGCTTAGAAGTGACCATGATTGGAAATGGATAGATATCCTGGAAATGTCATCTTTCCCACAGACGATGCTAAATGTAATGGCCTAATTCCATAGTTTGAAATAGCTCAAAATTAGATCTTACACCAAATGTACCTGTGACATAAATTTGTGTAATACAAGAAATGACACAGGTGATTTTGCGTGAAAAACCTTGGAATAGGTAAAAAAACCACAACCTCGAGTTGATGATTTAGTAACTGTAACTTTTATTGTTTGACACTGATCTCTTATTAGAAGTAATGTCTTGTGGTAGAAATACTTGATCTTATAAGATAAGAATTCTTGTGTCTTTAGAATATATAATTTCTCTTCCTTATCTCCTCTGGAACTTTTCCTTTATATAGACCTTACCTGCAGTTCGTTATCGTGTAGAAACATGTTCTCCTGAAAATGAGGTAAGTAGTAGTTGAATGTGTAACTGTTAGTTCGTAGGAGATATGTGTCTTTGACTTGTACATATTCTGCTGTAGTGCTCGATTAACGTTCTTTATCATTTTGTAGTCTAGGTGTCAATGCTGATTGTACATATCACGTATATAATGCATGAGTCTGATATTGAGGCAGTTCGAGTTTGGACTAGATTAAGGGATAGCTCCCTACAAGACGCATAAAGGTTTCGAGCCCCATGGTTCTAATTAATAGAAATAATGTAGAACATAAAAGTTTAAAGCCTGACGAGCTATTTAATAGTCGAATACTAGAAGGCTACATTGAAGCCTTCTTGAGACTCGAAGCCCAATAAAGCCAACATAACAACCAAAGGCGTATGAGTTCCCCGAAGCCTTCTGAGACTTACCGAATACTCGAAGGCCGCTTCAAAGCTTATAGTCGAAGCCAAAGACAGTCGGCCAGCATCTGAACCTAACATCAGACCTTGAAATACTTTAACCATATTAGTGCATGGCCGAAGGCAGACATAACTGACAGCCAGCTCCCCAGACAAAGTAGTAAAAACATGTCGCCAGACATGTACAGTGTCAGAACCGACTTTACGTATGGGATAGCTACCCCAGAGGATATACATGTAATCTGACCTCATATGGTAACTCACCTTTTCATATCTCCTATAAATTGGAAAGAGGAAACACCATGAAGGGGTTAGAAAAACTCAGCCCAAACCTCTCCAAGATCACCAACCTTCGAGTACCCTTAAACCTCACTTGATTCAAACTGTAACCTAAATCTTTATATACAATCTTCTATTCAAATCCTCACTAGAGGTTGTGGAGAATACCTATTCATGGACTCCACGCAAGTATATTAGCATCGTAATCCTTCTTATTTATGTTATATATATTTGCTTAAACCTCTAGCCGAAGATAACCCTTAAGGTGTATGAGTATGATCTCCCCTCTACAAAATTATGACCCTACATTTGGTGTTGTCTGTGCTATACCCACCACCTCTAATCCCTTTTTCTTTCACCCTATAGCCATATTCAATGGCCCCCACCCTTCGTTTTACCTCTGCCGACAGAATCAGCTCCCAACTTGCTCTCATTAGCCAACAGTTCCCTCAAGCCGAAGAGCGCCACAGTAACCAGCTACGCATTGAGCGTGAGGATCGCCGGCAGGAACTCAAGGTTGAATGGCAGCGCCATTTAGATGGCAATGATAGACAACACCGAGCCCTCGATGAACAACGCCACACGGTTCGCGAACTCCAGCAAGTCTAAACCCAGGACGCTCCTATGTGTTCTCGGGTACCCGCCCCCTCACGTGTCTCTGTCGGCGCAAGACTCGGGCCCCACCCCCAAATCGAGGTCCATTCGGTCCACCTTGGTGCCAAAGGTGCCACCACTGCCATGCCCGCCGGTTCGATCCATCTTGGTGTCCCCATTATGGAAGATTCGTACAATTTTACCCTTCAAACCTCTAGACATCTTACACGGCACCCTACTCGGGAGCGCCTTGAATAATATAGTGTTGAGAACACCTTTAGCCCGCGACCCCAACGCTCTCCCCTTCGACCAGCCTACCTCATACAGTACGAACTTGACCAAAAGATTAATGTTGTCATTCGCATCAGCGTGAGTCCTACCCCGAATTCGTGGATTTGACTAAATAACCTCATTTTCTCGAAGCTCCTCGCTGTCGAGGTGTCTCAAAACTTCCATACACCTAAAATCCATAAATTCCATAACACCGACCTATAATCTCATGTCCTCAAGTTTCAGAATGCTTTAAGCCTCCATTCCATAGCCGATCACATCTTGTGTCGTATGTTTCCCACAAGTCTTACCGACAACCCTCTCAAATGGTACCACGGCCTCTCTAATGGGTCTATTCGAAGCTTCAAACAGCTATCGAACCTATTCATTTCTCATTTTTCCTTCAATAAAGACAGTGAGGTCCGAGTAGATACCCTTTTCAACTTTTGCAAGTCACCCACATAAATGCTTGAAAACTTCACCAAACATTTCCTTGAAGAATAAATCTTGATTGCGCGCACACGCTGTCATCACCTACTCCTATGCCCTGCCTGACCACAGCCGCGTTAAAGAGTATATCGTTCTCTAAAAGCCACAAACCCTTGAGGAGATGCCATCCAAAGTCAATGGATACATCGACCTCAAACGTCTCTGCAAATTAAATTTCCAGGGATAAACCTCGACCACCAACCACAACAAACCTCGACCCTCAAATAAACCAATGGCTATTCCCGTTTCTCACGAGATCGACAACCGCAAACGTCCCCACTTCGATGCTCAATCTTTTGAACCTCATAAAAAATGTCCCATGCCCGTTCTACCCAAACTCACTGCTCCCATTAGTACCCTCCTCAGAGTTATCCAGGCTGACCCTATCTGGCACACTCCCTTCCCTATCGAGGTCAAAAAGGACGAGCTCTACAGCCATAATCACAAATACAACTGCCACCCTACAAACAAGTGCTACACTTTACAATGTTCTCTTGAAATGATTCTCAAAGATGGCCATTTGCACCAATATGTTGCCGACCTTCCTGGTAACCTCGACAGGTCATACCTCAAGCTCTAACTAACCCCGAGCACCGGCCCAATCGCGGTTCACATCTTTCAACTCCACCTGAACGAAGTTAATAACATCGACAGTGGTCACATCCGATGCAAGCGAAAGTGGGTCGAAAAATATTTGGAATTATCGGATCGGAAAATTTGAAATTTCGGAAATGCAAAATCTGTTCCGATTCCGATTCGAAATTTTTTGGAAAAATTTGGAAATCGGATTTTCGGAAATTGGAAAAAATCGAAAATTCAGACAAAAGTTGCACCCCTACATTTTCCCCATTTAGACATTTTAGTCATCATGATTAAAGTTGAACACCTCGTTCTCCATACGATGTTCATCGAGATGGCAGTGCAGCTGACGTACTTTTCTTTCAGACAGTCTGACATATGTAAAAGATTGATCTTATTATACCCACCAACGTCAAACTGAAAAGTTTCAATGGCTCCATAGAGTCGCCGTCGGTCGGCTTAGCCTCCCTGTTACCACTGGCCCTATTACTCTTCAAACCAATTTCCTTGTCATTGACAAGAAATCTGAATACCTTGACATTCTAGGCTGCGATTGGCTTCATGCTATGAGAGCCATACCTTCTACTTACCATAAAACCTTACGTTTCACTACCCCATGCGGTACGTAGAATATGAAAGGCTCAACACGTTTAGCCCGTTCGTGCAAGCATCCCAAAATAGACCTTACCAAGAAATTAATGAAGCCATAGAAATCACTGTACCTCTCTCTCCCTAACGCCTCGACCTCTTCTATTACACCTGTCAAACCTACCGTTTACGTCGAACACGACAGCCCTGGTCGAGGTACATTTATTGGCAGCTTCTTGGACGCAAAAGACAGCTTCGAACTCACAACATTTCTTCGAGCCAACAAAGATGTCTTCGCTTGGACATTCGACGAAATTCCCAGCATTGACCCCACCCCTGCATACCACCGCCTTGATCTCATCCCCTAATCAACGACTATAAAACAGAAGAAATGTACTTTGGCCCCAAGGATTCGAGAAGCAGTGAACCTCAAGGTCGAAAAACTCCTAGCCGCTGGGTTTAAACGCGAAGTCAAGTACGCCGATTAGATCTCAAATATCGTTGTTGTTCCCAGGAAGAATGACAAGATCCAAATCTGCGTCGACTTTACCGACCTCAACAAACACACGTCGAAGGACAGCTTCCCTCTCCAGATCATTTCATTGCTTCTGGATGCTACCGCGGGCCATGAATGCCTATCTATGATTGACGCGGCTTCAGGTTACAACCATGTACCCCTTCTCCCTGATGATCAATTTAAAACTTTGTTTATCACATAACAAGGTCTTTACTGTTTTAATGTGATGCCCTTCGGCCTCAAAATTGCGGGTACTACTTACCAGTGCCTTGTTACCACAATGTTCAAACCTTTGCTTGGCAAGTTAGTTGAAGTTTACATTGATGACATGCTTGCAAAATTCTCCACAAACATACCCATATACAAGACCTGACCAAAATCTTCTTAATCCTTCGCTCGTACAACATGAAATTAAACCCAGAAAAATTCCAATTCGGTGTTTCCTGTGAAAAGTTCTTGGGTCACCTCATTAGCAAACGAAGAATCGAAATCGAACCTACACAAATCCGAGCCCTCGTCGATATGCCATCATCCCGAACCAAGAAATATGTCCAAAAGGTCGCGGGCAAAATAGCATCCCTTAACCATTTTATTTCAGAATCCTCTGACCGTAGCGCTTGGTTATTCTTCCTCCTGCGCGACCAAGGCGTTCATAAGGCCAAAAAAGATCAACCCTGAAGTTAATTGGATAACCGAATGCAAGCATGCCTTTCACGAACTCAAAACTTACCTTGGTCAACCACCTGTCATGAGCACCCTGGTCGATGGCGAAACGCTCTCATTATATCTCGTGGTCACCGATACTTCTATCAGCTCGGTTCTTATCCACATCGAAGCAGGTATCAAGAAACCTGTCTACTTCATCTGCAAAACTCTGACACCAACCAAAATACGATATACCAAGCTCGAATGACTATATTTTACACTCGTCTATACCTCTCAAAAGCTCAAAACGTACTTCCAAGTATACCACATATGTGTCATCACCAACTACCCTCTTCAAGAAATCCTCAGTAAGAATGATAAATCCCAATAGGTCCAGCAATGGTCCGTCTACCTCGGTGAACACGATATAACTTTTGAGAAATAGGTATCCCAAAGAGGCCAGGCTATTGCTGATTTCTTTGCCGACTTCTCGGTCGACGACATCGACTGGGAAGAACACGAAGACGACTTATCCAAATATCAACCCGAGCAGAATGACCCCTAGAATCCTATCACAGGATGATGCCTCTTTACAGATGGATCCGCCGGACCAAACAGTTTTGGGATAGGTATTGTCCTGGTCACACCTTCAAACGACCGAATCGAAAAGGCCATCAAGTTAAAATTTGAATGTACCAATAATGAGGCCGAATACAAAGCTTGGCTATACGGCCTCGATCTCGCCCTCGAACTTGGTATCCCCAAACTAGCTGTATTTACCGATTCACAACTCGTCCAGCGATAGTATACCAGCAAAAACCAGGCGAACGGTCCCATGGCTGAACTATGCAGCACTCGTAAGCTAGTGCATGGACCATTTCCCTGAGAAATCATCGATTATACATTACCCTCGAGGCAGAAACAAACATGCTGACTCCCTCGCTTACATCGCAGCTATGTTAGGCCAGTTCGAATCTCGAACCCTCAATATCAAAGTACTCGAACGCCCAAGTATCGACCAGATGGAAGTCAATACCATCAATACTTGGGGTGAGAGTCTCGATCGCGAAGATTGGCGTACACCTTTCTTTGCATACTTTAGCAGTTCCATTGTACTTGAGGACCCGAAAGTAAAACGATCATTACTGGAAAACTGTTGACTGTACACCATTCTTAAAGGCAATCTACACCGCAAATCACCAAATGGCATACACCTCAGTTGCATTTCCTAACAAGAAGTATCAACCATCCTTACTAAGCTCCATGAAGGTAATTGCGGATCTCATACCGCCGGTCGATCCATGGCTCTCCATACAATCATACCGGGTCTATTGTGGCCAAATATGAAGAAACAAGCCAAAGAGTATGCAAAACATTGTGACAAATGCCAACGGCATGCCTTCACAGGAACTCTTAATGACCGCGTAATTATGACATTTTAATATACCCGAACATGTATTTTAGTCGTCCATTATATTTAATTTTGGGTACTTATATACGTTTGTTTGATTGCAGCTATTGGAGATGGATATTTGAAACCAAGCTCTTAAAGTTAAGTAAAAGTGTTTCTAGCAGTTCATAGCACAAAAAGTCAGAGACACAATATATTTGGTCTCAAGATTGAAGAAATATATACACAAATATTATTGGAGAATAAGATCAAAGAATATATTGTATCCAAGATCCTTGAAGATATTTTATATTGAAGATATATGCAAGAGTTTCCATGAAGAAAGATCTCTACATCACTTAATGGAATTATATGCAAGAATCTTAGGTGATTGGTTGTAAAATTAGAATATATTGTTGTAAAAATATTCTTTACAATTTAATGTATAATTTCTAAATTTGGGTTCCTTCTCCTATAAAAGGAACCCTCCCCCATTGTAATTGGGCATCTCATATTGAAGCTAGTTTAGAAGAAATAAAGTATTAGTTTTATTTAATTGTCTTCTTCTTCTCTTTTAGTTTAATTTTTGTTAATGTCTTCATTAGTTGTTAATGCGATGAAATCTGAGATGAGCGGCTAATCTCCTAGCTAAGATTAGGATGAGGCCTCTTCTTGGATGAACAATAGTTGGTATTAATTAGGTTTTAATTAGTTTTCTCTTAGTACTTTATGATTGATTAGTTAGTACACCATATCGAAGGTTTGATCATAGCTTCAATTTGGTAAACGATAATTTTGGATACAAACAAGTGTTACTAACCGTTGACTTGATTTGGAGATCTAAACAAGAGGAAACACTAGAGAACTCACTCAAGCCTAGCCATGGTTGAGTTGATAATTTTCTAAGGTACTCTTCACCATCACTTAAAAGCATAAGTACTAAATGCTTGACCATAGATTTAGTGACTTATTTTACTACATCGTATGTGTCTTAATACGAACATATGATGGGTGGAGATATTAGGATCTAGTTGTATATCGATTAGTGCTTTGAAAATTAGAGGCCAAGTCCAAACCTTATGTCACCTCCTCCTCGAAGCCTCGCAATGCCGCAAGCTAGCCGAATCCTGGGAAGGACCTTATGTCGTGTATGACAAAACAGACAAAGATTCATATTACCTTATGGCTGAAACCGAGGAACCTTTACCCAATCCTTGGAACATGATGCAGTTAGTCTCATATAACAGACCGCGACCACTATTTCTCATGGCTGATATATCCACAGTATAATCAATAAACATTTTTTTTACTACCCTATGCATCATCTCATATGCTCTACGAACTTTTTGATTTGGGCAAACCTAAGTATCCAGTTAACCCCTCGACCCGATTGATACTTGGGGGAAACCTCAAAGTTTTTCAAAGTTTCAATTCGTACAAACCCGAGTGGTATGAATAGTCGAAAGACAGGACACTCGAGGATGCATTGGGGCAGGCCACATCTTGCTTCGTTCAGGATCAAACTCACAGATAGAAATACCTGGGGCGACCTCGAAGCTCTGCAAACTTCTTGATTTGAGTAAACCTGAGTATCCAGTCCCTTCGACCCGACTAATACTTGAGAGCGACCTCAAAGTTTTTCAAAGTTTCAATTCGAGCACACCCGAGTGGCATAAATACTCAAAAGACTGGACACTCGGAGATGCATTGGGGTCGACCACATCTTGCTTCGTTCAGGATAAAAACTACGGATAGAAATACCCGGGGGCGACCTCGAAGCTCTACGAACTTCTTGATTTTGGATAACCTAAGCATCGAGTCATCCCGCCTGATACTTGGGGGCGAGCTTCACTCCGAATTTAACATACAGTTTTTCATATTCCCAACATACATCAAGTATAAATTTAACATTTCAACCAGCAAGTTCATTCGATCATACATCATACCATTACACATCAACTTGTGCAAATCAAAATATCAAGAATACATCACAAACCGAAAAGTCTCTTATAAACAAACCAGATCAAAACAAGTTTTTTTCTCTCAGACAAGTAACTCAAATGAGATTACCAGGGTTCTCCACAGGCACATCCATCTCACCAACTCCAGGATTTGTTGAGAATCGAGGTAGCTACTCTCTCTTCGATTCAAAGAACGATACATGAAAATCTCCAACCTAGTAGTAAATCAATAAAGAACAATAAAGGACATGAAGAATTTTCCCAGATAAGGGAAGTGAAAAACCCTTGGGGATAAAAAACCACTCCCCACGAACAATTCACTATGATATCAAACAGGTTACAATGATCTCTCAAGCTTCTCAAGCTTTAATGGAGTCTTTTTAAATCCTAGCCTCTCTAAGGTTAAACTCACCAAAAGATAACTAACAAAAATAGCTAAGTCTTCTTTATATAATAGAGGACCAAGAATACAAGTAGTACAAATCTCAAGGCAAAGCTTAAACATCTAAGGAAAACTTACGCCAAGCTCGTTCGAACAACTCCAAGCTCGTTCGAACGACTTGGCGATAGTTGGTCTCCAACCCTAGAAACTTGACATCTCGTTCGAACGACATCCAAGCTCGATCAAAATGAGATTTACTCTTGGGCCAAAATTACAGGGAGTATGAACGTTCGTTCGAACGACCATGAAGCTCGTTCAAGCGACTTCGACAATCCTTCTATTTGAGTTCATACCCAAAAATCCCACTTAAATTAATCCCGTAACCATCTCCAGATCTCCAAATGA